>CM074817.1:599541-658832 GCA_037447605.1 Zygnema circumcarinatum
CCTCCCCTCCCTCCCTCCCAGCCAAGAGCCCCCTGAGAAGGGCACACACAGCCACTCCGCGCGGGACACGTGGCGGACCTTGCTTGGAGGGGCCCGCGTTGCGCGGGCTGCGCCTCGGCCCCGCCGCCGGCGATTTCGAGTTCGAGTTCGCGTTCGCGCGCGCTGGCGCCCACTCCGCGCCCTCCTCCTCCTCCATGGCGCTCTGCTCTGCTCTGCTCTGCTCTGCGCCCTCCAGCCGCAGCCGCCCTCTCACTTAGAGGACCCAGGCAGAGGCGAATGCCGGGCTGGAGATGCAAAAGGTGGGCTCTTGTGTACAAATTTTAGACAAAAATGTGAGACAAGCACAATAGAGCAACTTCCTCAAAGCAGAAAGCGAGAAATACCAGAAAGGAGCATAGGGAGGAGGAGCCATGTTGCGGCAGAGGGCATTTCCAAGGCAACGACCATGATGGCAAAAAACGAAAGAAAGTACAGTAGGAAGGACGAGGGAAAGATGGCCGTAAGGAATAAAACTACGAGATAGGGAGAAAGGTCGAAAAAAAGAAAAAGCAGCAGGGCGAGAGGCAGAGCGGGGAGCAGAATGTAGAGGAGTAGAGTCGGAGGTCAGTCGAAGCTTGGATTGGGAGAAAAAACTAATCCAAGACGAAACATGTCTTTTCGAAAAGATTACCTCCCTCGCGCTGAGGCCCTCCTTCGTTCCTTCCTTGTCCGTAAGCGTCAGCACGCCGCAACACCCGCAAGCAGCAGCAGCAGCAGTAGCAGCAGCCGCGCGTTCCTCCTCCCTCCTCCTCGCGGCGAGCGCGCGTCCTCCCCGATACCTCCCTCCCTCCCTCCCTCCCTCCCTCCCCGCGCGCCAGTCAAGCCACAAGAGTCAAGATCGCCGCCCGGCCGTACGATCGCAGCAACGCCGGCCGTACGGCGCGCAACGGTACGACGAGGCGCCGGGCCGAGCATCGGGCGGCGACGCGCGCACGGCGGCGGGCCCCCAGCGCGCCACGTGGCGGGGGGCCGTTTGAACGCGCCTGTGACCGTTGGGCGGCCCGCCGACCGCGCGGGCGCACGCGACTGGCCGGGCGCAAACCCTAACAATCCGTGGCACTTCACGCTGAACTGCGCACAGAGCGGCCGGCACACCGAGCCGGGCCGCAAACCCTAACAACCCGTGGCGCTTCACGCTGAACTGCGCACAGAGCGGCCGCCGGGCCGCAAACCCTAACAATCTGTGGCGCTTCACGCTGAACTGCGCACAGAGCGGCCGGCACACCGAGCCGGGCCGCAAACCCTAACAACCCGTGGCGCTTCACGCTGAACTGCGCACAGAGCGGCCGGCGCACCGAGCCGGGCCGCAAACCCTAACAATCCGTGGCGCTTCACGCTGAACTGCGCACAGAGCGGCCGGCGCACCGAGCCGGGCCGCAAACCCTAACAATTCGTGGCGCTTCACGCTGAACTGCGCACAGAGCGGCCGCCGGGCCGCAAACCCTAACAACCCGTGGCGCTTCACGCTGAACTGCGCACAGAGCGGCCCGCGCACCGAGCCGGGCCGCAGCGCCTCTCGATTTCTCGATCCGCCAGTCCGTACATGACCGTCCGTACGGGACCTGGCGCGGTGCCGTGGCGCAGGCGCAGGCTCAGGCTCAAGCGCAGGCGCAGGCTCAGGCTCAAGCGCAGGCGCAGGTCCTCCCTGGCGCTGCGAGGAGGAGAAGCAGCCATCCCGCGGCGCCTGCCTCACAATGTCCTCCACGTAAGCATCCAGGCCGTCAATAGATGTGTGAGGGATGGGCGGTTCTAGTGCACAGTGGATTTTTTTGAATCGAAAATGTTTTGAAATCCCCCTTGCGGAGCATTGGCTTCGGGAGATATACATAAATGACTGGTTGTGCACCTGTCAGTTCATCTGCAAGAATCTTCTTTGCGAGCAAATGAAGCCGCAGGTTGATCCTAGGACCGCGTCGATGCCTATTCTTTTTTCTCAGAGGGGGTTTGAATAGGTTGATGCATGGTTCAGGTGGTTCACATGGCGGTCTCGAGCAGTGGAGAGCGCGGGCAAGGCCGAGGCCGACTCCCCCGCGGACGGCCAGGCCTTATCCAGGGAAGGGAGCTACGCAGACCTGTCCGGCAGCCGGCAAATCAAGCAGGGCTATTCAGAGCTTCGCCAGCAGTCGGAGTTTACAGGAGACCGCAACCCAGCACAGGTGCCGCAGATTCCACCGTTGCAACGTGGACCATTCTGAAAGCTCAGCTCAGTGGACTGTGCACCTGAGTTTGCGTTACTTTATCATTGTCGCAATCCCAACCCGCAGTGTGTGTCCCGTCATCCACAGCTCGCACTGTTGACACTTGTCGAATGTGTGACGATTATCGTCGAGCTGTTCCGCACACGCATTGTTTGAGTCTCAAAAAGCGTCTTGGATTGAGTTCTTTGCTTCCACTACAGTAGTTACTCTCATAAATGTGACATGCAGCAAGAGTGAAAAGCTGGCTGCCGTTTTTTCCGGCTAGCTTCCTTGTTAGGCACTGGTGTTTCCACTATAGGGTGCTTTGAAGTCCGTTTATCTTCTATGATCGTAAACAGCCCCGACGTTTTTTTTTGTCTGCGTCTTGAAAACATACGATTTCACATTTCAAACAAGTTGCCAGCTCATTATGACAGCGATAATGTGACCAGGCCAATGATGTTTTATGTGGAAAATGGATACATTGTTTTCCGTTGGCTTCTGTTATGCAGCCTTCGAAGGTTCTGGAAGCTGCTGTAGAGGATGCACGTGCTTATGAAGAGTATGCCTCTGATCTGGCAACGAAAGCCAAAGCAGCGAGGCAAGCAGGTGAGCCGTTCTCCATTTTATTTGTCGATAATTCCGTTAATAACATTTGAATGCCGCTTTTCAGATCTATGGATACAGGCATGGGACACTGAAACTGATATATGAATCTATTATGTTTTTCAGCTGTTCACTTAGGTGGATTAAGGTCCACCTAAGTTCGCTAGATTGTAAGTGTATTGCCTTTGCTTGAACTATGGAAAGCTGTGCTTTGCTACATGAAACTTGTAGTGCGCCATAGTTATGCACTCCAAGTTTTGATGGAATTTTGTTGGAAAGCACTAACTGCATGTGTGCTAAGTCAAGCTGAGGCTTTTCTGCCAAGCAAAAATTCGAAACTGACAGCTTAAGCAATCTAGTGTGTTGATCTTTTTGGCATAAGGTGGCTCACTCCTCGTGTTATTTCTTTTCGATTGGCAGAAGTCGAGTGGGCTACCAATGATGCAGGGTCAACCTCGGAGGCGTCAAACAGGGCAGCGATCGCATCAAGAGAGGCTGAAGAGGCGGCTGCTGCAGCGGCGGCTGCAAGGCAAAATGTGAAAAAAATGGCCGCAGCCTTCGAAGCAGGAGACTCGAAGTCGAAGAGTTCCAAGTGGCGCGGGGCGGCGGCCGCCGACGGAGGCCCCTCCGAGCGGTGGCCCTCGCAGGGCGGCGGCGACGAGGCGTCACGCGGCGCCGCCGTCTACCAGAGACCCTTCGCGAAGGACGAGCTGCCGGCTCCCCCGCAAGTCCACGTGGACATTCCCGTGACGTCGCGCCTACTGGAGGCCGGCCACGTGGCGGCTATGCCGTCGTCCGTGGGGAGAGTCCCGCTGCACGGACCTTCGGGAGCTGGCCTCGAGCCGCCATTCTATCCGTCTGTACAGGGAAATGGGCCACAGGGTTACTTGCCTCTTAAAAGGGGAACGGCTTACGACAGAGTGGGAAATGGGATGGAGGAAGAGGTTAATTATGCAAGCACTTCTGACGAAGATCCATTATTGGCGCCTCTGCCTCCAGGTGGGTCTTGCCTTGCCTCGTCGGTGAGGGGAGCTCACAGTTGATTTGAGGTGACGTGTTCCATTGTTCCGGATCCTCTCCCTCAAAAGGTTTTTCTGTCAACAATTGCTCGATGGACATAAGAAACTCGATTTTGGCGTTTCTCCATTTGAACAATGTTTTCACTGTTTCTTAAGTCATAGGTGCTCGAAATCTCCTTGCATGTCCTTGAATTTAGCAATGCATTGGACAGGGAGGGCAGCTGTTAAGGGCCTGTTCTTGGCATACCAGATTAGAAAGAATGAATTTGAATGGCTTGATGAGGTGGTTGAGTTGCTTTTTTTTAGAATGAAAGGGATCATTTGAGTACTTCCGGTGAAGATTACGTAACCGATTTCTTAATCTCCGAGAGCAAATGCTTATTCTTGACTGTTCTTCACATCCGGTGTTGTCAGGTCAGCGAGATGGAAGTCGGGCTGATCGCCTATTGGCTGGTTTTGTGTTCCAGATTTGCACACTGAATTTGTGCATTGGAAGAAGCTACTCGGGTGGGGCGAGCAGCTGGCCAGCGAGAGTGTCCTGGACGACATCCGCCTTTCGTCTCTCGATGTGTTTCGCGGATTGTCTATCGCAGTAAGAATTTCCCTTCACGTCAGTTTCATTATTGTAAGCTGCAAAGTTCTTGTGAGTTAGTGGCATCCCTTTGGCTAGATTTGACGCCTTTTTAGTCCTCGTTCCCTCTTCAAGTTAAGAGTACGTCAGAGACGCATTGGAACAGGGAGGGTGCCAATGGTGCCTTGTTTGCCGTGCAGTTTGAGGAGGGCCTTACGTTGGCTTGCTCTTACATTGATGGGGTTGGCGGATGCAGGGCATGATTCTGACCATTGATTCAGGAGCCCACTTTCCAGACCTGAATTACTCAGCCTGGGAGGGTCTCTCGTTTGGAGATTTCATGGACCCTTTCTTCCTCTTCATCGTCGGTGTTGCTGTTGCCATCGCCTTCAAGGTCTGCCCTCACTTCGATAGAGCAACACTGCAACCCCCAGAAGGTGCACCCTGGGGTGTGCCTCTAGTCGCGTGCAGCGTCTGACGGGCGCACACGTGGAGGGGGGCGCGCAGAGGGTTCCAAGCAGGCGGCAGGCGCTGTCCAAGATCGTGGCGAGAACGGCGAAAATCTTCATCATTGGGCTGTTTGTGCAAGGTACTCCGGGCGGGGCTGCATGGAAGCGCTTGCACCGATTAGTCTTCATTTCTTTTGTCGATGATTTCTGTTGAGAGTTAGTCTGCTTCATCCGGCTATGGAAGTTTCAAGTCTGCGAGTCTATTGTAGATTTTGGACTTTCTATATCAACGCAGATTTTTGTGTGATATGTTCCGGTCAAGGGAAGGCATCACCATACGATGCCTTTGCATGTGAAAACGAGTATCGCTAGGCAGTAATCATTGCTTCCCAAGGCGTTCAACAGCCTCTTTTCCCCCTTCCAGGAGGTTATTTTCACGGATCTACCAGTTTGACATTTGGAGTTGATCTGGAAAACCTGCGATACTCCGGAACCCTTCAGGTGCTTTTTCTCCTCCGTTCCTCTGCGTACATTCTCGCTGGCACGCTTTAGGGTGTTGTGTTCGTTTTTTGGTCTTTACCACTGCCAAGGAGCCATTGCGAGAATAAGGGGAGAAAATAGGCGAGGACAGGGGGGCAAATGAAGGAAGGCGGCGGTGGAAACAGAAGGAAGTGGGTGAGGTAGTGGGATGTAGAGAGGGGGGATAGTGGGCTGCAGCAGACGGCTATCTCGCAGAGAAGCCGGTCGTCCCGCCAGTTTGCGAGTGGTGGTCTGACCCCTGTTTGAGGGCGGGCGGGCGGCAGCGTGTGGCGCTAGCCTTTTTGGTGGTGGCGCTATGCGAAGTGGCGGTGATGAAGCGCTACCGCGACGGCCCCTCCGAGGGCTTCGCACAGCTCGTCGCGCGCTTCATGCTGCACTGGTTGGCTGCACATCTAACTTAGCTCGTCATGTGGTCACACGGGCTGGCTCAGAAGGACATTTTTTTATAGCTGGAAGGATAGAGCGTTCAAAACAATCTTTCCGTTGCCATACTCCGATGCTTACCTTGTGTGATGGTTTTTTTAAGTGTTTGGCTTGGCTGTCCTTGCTCTCATCGTGCTCTGTGGGTTTGACTCGGAAATGTCTAATCGTGCTTTTTGTGGTCACAGGGGTGTGGCTGTAATTCTGGCCCTCGTGTACCTCTTCCTCACATACTTGGTTCCAGTCCCGGACTGGTCGTTCGTTCCAACCGAGCCCGTCAATGATGTGGGGATGTTTATCCCTTACGTTGAGCGTGTGATGTCCAATCAAACCCTTACTGTGAGTGGTCACAAGAGCAATTCGATTTTGTCTTCTTTTGCAGCCTTACGGGGAGATCCCAACACTGATTTCAAACCCTTAACTCTCGCGTTATCTGCTGCTCTGGTTCGGTCGTTGTTCGGCTCGTATCGCCACGTGGCACGAGCATGACCTGGATTGGTGAGAATCCGCCCCGTCCCCTAAAACCCTCGTGCTTAAGCGGCCGCCCTGCGCCCTTTGCGGCGCAGGTCCCGTGCGGAGTGAGCGGCGACCTGAGCCCTGCGTGCAACGCGGCGGGGCACATCGACCGCTCGCTGTTTGGCTTGGACCACTTGTCGCGCCATCCGACCTATCAGTACTCTAAGGTGAGTGCTTCACTCGTGATTTTCATTTTCGAGATGGTCAAGAAAACGTGCAGGTAGAGGGGTTTTTTATGGGCCATTGCTTTCTGCTAAAAGTGAGCAGTCTCAAATGGCCCCTCTGATTGCTGCAAGCTGATCCTCCATCACACTAGGACATAAGTTTCTCCCGGTTTTTGGGTGTCACCTCTCTGTTTGAGCTCAGCCCTCCTTGCCCTCCCTCCCCTCTCTCTCCCTGCGCAGAGCTGCAGCACGACGGCGCCGTACGCGGGGCCTCTGCCTGACGGCGCGCCCGCATGGTGCCGCGCGCCTTTTGACGCGGAAGGCTTCCTCAGGTCTCGACCAAAGGAAATAAAACATCTGCTGAATGCACTGCGGCTTGCACTTGTGCTTACAGAGATGAGGTCGTTCGGATCCAATAGATGCTCTACATGCTCTCTGTTTGTATATGCCGGCTGCTGGTGCTCCATCTGACAGCGCGGGGGGGGAAACGGGCAGCACCTTGGGCGGCATCCTCTCCACATTCGCGGGCTTGCACTTCGGGCACGTGCTCACCCACTTCAGAGTAAGCGGAGCGCAGCCATAGCCGGATGGACTCTTGAGACTGCTCTGCAGACTGGGCTGCCTGCTCTAGCGGCTTTGGAAGGAAAGGAGAGGCTGAGGCATGTGGACAGATGACAATCTTTGTCGAATCATCCTGTTTATGCAAACTCGGCAACTTTAACCGAACTTGGTATATTCTAGTTGGATAACGTATGATTGCCACCGGTGGTGAATTGGGGTAAAAGCTAAATGATTATGCGTTTGAGTGATTGATTTTCGGATACTGCGGGTTCTCGTTCTGAAGGAAAAGCAGAGCTTGTAGTCCAGCACCTGAAAGCTGGCTTTCTAATTGAACATGAGTGGGTCAAGTCACTCTCCTTTCACTTCAAAACGTTTGGGTGAGTACAGTTTGGTCGCTTCCCCTTTGCTACTTCTAAATACAGTATCCGTTCTGATTTGCAGCAACATTGGGTTCGTATGCTCCACGGTTCAATCTTCTCGGGTGTTATGGTGGCTGCCGGATGGGGCCTGCAATTTCCTCTGCGGGCAGAGCTACATAAGTTTTTTCCCAGCTTCCCGAGCTGGCTTATTCTTGAGTACAATGGTGCGTCACCTTTCTTGGCTGCCAACTGCTTAGTATCCCGTGTTTTAATTTCAGCAGGGGGCTTTATGGCAAGCAAGCGAACCGTTAAGAGTTTTTCGGATCCCAGGAATCCGTTCAGCTAACAGTTCCTCCGTCCGTTCAATTCTTGCAGGCATGCCTTTCAACAAGCAGCTCTACAGCTTCAGCTTCATGGTCTTCACCTCCGGCGTTGCAGGGCTTGTTCTGTGCCTTATCTATATACTTGTACGTAATGTCCATCTAGGACCTCCATGCTTTGTTGATTTTGATCTGTTGTGGTTGTATTGGGAAGTCATGTTGCCTTCTCCTTTGGACAAACACTTTTTGCGAGTCAACTTGTCAAGTACATTCAGAGCAGAAGCGATGCACCTCACCAAGGATGTTCGTGTGATACTGAGCTTAAAGAGAGTACTTGTGCTGCAGACGGACGTGATGAATGTCCGATTTTACACCAAAGCCTTTGAATGGCTAGGGCGGAATCCTCTGCTCGTTTTTGTTCTGGCTGTGTGCGGAACCTTCGAGGCCCTTGTTCGAGGCTTTTATTGGGGCAGTCCGGATCAGAACCTGGTAAGCTCCCTTCCCTCTTTCGGTGTGAGTAGGTCCTCAACGGATCCCACTGCAGATTGGCCGGATGATGCCATGTGTGCCGGGCCTGTGCTGTGCTGTGCGTGCACCGCCTCCACCCGGGGGTTCAGGTCGTGAGTATTTGAAATCCGTTAAATTAGCTCTTCAAAACTCGTGAGCAGTGCCACGAGTGTTGTTCGAGTTGACCTTGAACCCCATTGCCCCGCTCCCATGGCTTCTGGAAAAAACCTCGCACGGCATTAGTGCTGAAAGTACAGCCAGCTTCTGTCATCGTCGTTTGGCCCTCTTCCGAACGGTAGAGGCTAACACCTGACCAAGGGACGCGTTAGGCCAAATGGAAATGTGTGTCTGTCATCTTCCGAGTAAACGGAGCTAGTCCGGCCAACCAGTTCGCTGTTTACTGCGGTGCAACTCACCTGTCCATGCACGCATGGATCTCCTCCAGCTGGGATGAACTGGCTTCAAATTCTCGCAGCATGTGTAGTCATTTTGGCAGTGCACCGACCTTTGCCTTCGCTCATGGATGCGCAATACAATGGCTTGAGTTTACTGGCCCTCCCTGTCACCGGATGAGCTGCCTCCTCCCTGATGACGGGGCGGGGCGGGCGGGGTTGCATTGCAGATCACGACGCTGCAGCGCGTGCTGTACGGCGTCATGGACGACCTCGCGTACGCGAACCTGGCGGTCACCACGGCCAAGATCTTCGCGTGGGCGGCCGTGGCGGGCGCGCTGGCGCATGTCGGCCACATCTGGCAGTTCTGAGTGGGCTCTCGCACGTGTTGGAAAGTGTCTGCGTAAAGTGCTGCATGCATATCCTCTATTGCTTTTTCAGTCATGCAGAAAGTAAAAGGCACAACTTTTGGTCTGTCCCGTAGACTGGAGTCAATAAGTGGGACATTCGAGTATAGCATGAGGGAAAATAAGTTGCGAAGGTTCTTGTCACAGGTCCAAGACTGCTGAGCATATTGATTGACGAAAGTGCTAGCTTTTGGTTAGGCTTTGCTGCAGTATTCCGCGCCGCATGTCCACAGTTTGGTTTGAATAACAGTTTTGTGCTATATAATTTCTAAGTAATGATATTGCCTGGTTATAATTGGCTTATTCTCTTTTGTTCAGCAAGTAGGAAAATCTCAAAGTGCGTCTCTCTCCACTACCAAACAAGAGCCAAAATAAGGAGAAACAATGCTCTCCATGAGCAGCGACATGTTCAGTAGCCTGCCAGGTTTGCGCCCACAGTGGCGCCGAAGGTGCCCTGATGCGCCACGCTGTATGCGCGGTGCTCGGTGTGGAACCACGCGTGGAATGTCGGGAGGGAGCGAATCCGCGCCACGTGGCCCTCCAGGACCTCCACACTCTGCAGCTCTTTCTGCCGGCGGGTCTGCACAGCGACAGGGAAGAGACGAAGCTACATTCTGAACACGGGCGCACTTGTCTGGAGAAGTTGAAAAACAAGTATCTGGTCAAAGTGGGCAAATAAAAACAGCAGACTGAACACGGTAGCCACTGACGTCAAGAACTGACTGCCAGCGCCTTGTGTGTGTTCTTACAAGCAGAGCAGCTTTTTCATTCGGGATAGACAGTGACGTCACCATAGGCCTCCCCAACATGACCGCAGGCTGCTACTTGCAACATTGAACCCAGATTTGCCGTTGCGTGGGTTAAGTACTCAAAAGCTCCCGGCATTGTCCTGGTGATCAAAGCCGTGACGCACTTCAGGTGCAGCATCACCGCCAATTATGTTTTAATCCACGCTCTTGACGTGTTGGCAAGTGACATGGCGCAGCAGGACGAGGCGGAGGGTTGCCACACAACGAAGCAACATGTGAAAAGAGGCAAAGGGCCTTTCTAGCAGCTCACCTGCAGCATTTGAGGGTCAAGGCCTGCATCCGAGACACACACGAATCGGAGCCGATAGCCTCCCACTTCGCTCTCTCCAAATGTCTGCCCCCCACAATTAAACTCCAAAGGGGAAACCGCAGAAAGCAGAGTGCCTTGGTTTGCGCCACCACTCCTCACTATGCTTCCTTGAATAAGCTCCACGTTATCTCGAACCAGTCGCCTGCTTTGCCAGTCACTGGCACCGGATAGTCCAAAAATCCACTCAAAAATCATCCGTGATCGATGCATATGAAAATCTGAAGTGACAATGCAGATGTCTGTCCATTGTCGAGGTACGCAGTGCCAGACAAGTGCAAAATAACCGTTGCCGATGGTGTCGTACGAGCCCCATTCTTTGAGGATCAAATTTGGGTCCATACCCTACCAATTCCGAGTGAAAACAAGGAATGCAGGTTGTCCAGGAGAAATGAACAGGAGATCAGAGGGAGGAACAGCATTCACAGATACACATCCCGCGACAGGCTGACCGTGAAGTTGAGTCAGATCCTCACACATTCACAAACCAAAATTGTGTGCAAGTTTGCGAAGAGGAAAGATCGTGTATTCACCTTCTGCAGCAAATAATCTGCGCATGAAGTGGACTCATGAACTACATGGCCAGTTGGAGCAATGACAGGTGCGCGGTGAGGCGTATTCCCACCCAAGCAGACAATAGGGCACTTGCTCGCAGAAGAGTTGTGGAGGATGAGACAGGCGTCCAACCGCCGCTGCACCCATTCTGCCACCGCGGGGCCGTCAAGACGTGCTGCAGACTGTCTACGCTGTCCCGTTGATGTTACTCATGAATCCTAGGTACATCCTTAAAATGAAAAGAACAAGTCCAATGCAATGAAGGAAGAAACGGCGAACGCATGAAGACATGCTTTGCATGCAACAAAACAGCCCTTTACACCAATTGGAAAAAAAAAAGGCAATGCGTGCCTGTCATGCAAGTACTTCCGAAGCCAAAACATGAACAGTTCGGTCCTTCAGAAATTTAGGCGAATTGATACCTGGAACACCACCGTCTGCAGTTTGTCCACCAGCCAATACCATGATGGCGTCAGGAGAAAAATCTTCTGTCCGTCCCTGCTGGCTGGCTTCGCCCAAAGTTTGAACGTTCAGAGCAGCCATCGCAACTGAACGAGCCTGCCCTTTATACTTCCCAAGGCAAGGCCTTTTCTTCCACTCTGCAGAATCCACTGCTCGCAGCGTAAAGCTCAACGGAATGTACGTTCTGAAGCCATGTCCAGGAGAAGCTTTGAGGTAAAGGTTTCGTGCAGCATTTTGTTTATACCCTAAAAAGGAAGACTGATAATGCGCCTGCAAGGTGTCTCCGTTTCTGCTGTGGCAGCACTTCCTTCTTCCTGCCATGGCCAGCAGTATAGCCCTGTCGCCATGGATGACACGCGTCACTATTGGAACTGTCATGGCGGCGATTATGCTCAGCTTCTTCACGAAGATGCTCCTTCACGCCAGTAGCTATTGCTGCCCACAAGTTGACTGCGCTGCTTCTGAAAATGCCGCGTCCTTACAGACTACTGTATCCTCGACTTCACTTCCAGGGACCAATATGTCCTCTCTTGCTTACGGAATAACAGCCTCTCGAACTTCAGCGAACAGACAAGCTACGTCAATAGATTCGTTAAAAGCATTCGACTACGATGGTCGACTCCGCATTGGAAGTCCTACGACTGTACTTTGACCTGCACAAAGTGCAGAGTGCTGCGGATGCTCGACCTCTTGCAGTGAGCTGCAGCAGGTTCTGTGCCGTACAAGGCGCGGCAGGGCCAAGCCAGCCCCTCCCTTCCTTCCGCCGTGCTCCTGCTCCTGCGCCTGCTCCTGCGTTGGCCTCATCCCTTCCACTTCGAGCTTCACATGTCGGCGGGGTCGGCATCATTACCGTGAAGCGCAGCAGCCGCTCTTGTGCGGGAGAAGGCCTTGGGTCAGCGCAGGCCCTGCAAAAGAGAATGCGACATCCTCTCTTGCCCGCTCGCCAGAGCGATGCTGCGCCGCAGATTGCGGCAGCTGGCAGCCATTGAGGCTGCTAGGCTTGCCCCCTCTTTCTCTCTTTGTGATGACTTGTATGGCTTCTACTTCACCCTGGAGGTTCCCAGCCAGGACTTAACCACTTGCACTTTGCTGTACAGCAGTGAGGTGGTGGGAGGCACTTTGAGTCCTCAATGGAGGCCTCTTCATTCTCCGTCTTCTTTGCTTCCGTCTTCCTCCCTCCATACGGCCTCATCTCTGCTGATCACAGTTCATTGTGTCACTTGGAATACCGCTTGCGACTGTCAGGTAGATGTACTTGCGCAGTCAGAAAACCGGGTAGGACGCGCAAGCAAGTGCCAGCTGTGTATATGCTCACTTTTGCAGTTTGCAGCTCGCCCGACTCCAGGGCCTCGCTGGGCTCAATACCAGAGTGAAACAGAATTCAGAACTAGAGCAAGATTTTCAAAAAATTTGAGCAATGACAAGTGCTTTCTATGGGTTCAAGAGGAGGATGTCATGGCTACATCACTGCACCTGGGATGGCTGCAGCCGGATGCGCCAACAGAAACAAACCGACTCGCAAACGCCTTGCTATTGGAGCTTAACGATGCAACATATTGTATAGCACTCGATCGTACAGACTTCAGAACAAATCTTCGTTTTTCATTTGACCGAGCAGTTTCTTCTGCGAAGAATATTACAATAGTTAATGCTGAATGGGAAGAGGATGGCACAACTACAGGAAACGCAAGAAGAGAGCCTGCTGTCGTTGAATGGTCTCAGCTGGAAAAAGGCATAGCAGAGATAAGCAGCTTGCGCGGTCTCCTGCGAGAGAGATTGCGGCAACGAGATGCTTATACAGAACAATTATTTCTGAAGACTCAGGCAAGGATAAACAATTCATCATTTCTTTTTGGATTATTTGCTTGTTTCGTCAATTCAAGTTTGGATAACATGTCTGCACCCAAGAGCTTGTGTTTCAAGCAAGCCAATTTTACTGTATGGGGATCTTTGTCAACTGGACAAACATGTGGCATGAATCATGCAGTTCAATTTATTTTCCAGCACAGCTTAATTAGCCAGCTCGTGCAAGTAGGAAAGAGATGTATAAACCAGCAGCAAAGTGCAGTATTGGTGATCGTTCAACCAGACATACCAGCATCAGCACCACCAATGTCACTGTCAAAACTTGTCCTATTGGCCAATGAGTTGTCCTCTTTCGAAATGCAGACGAGAGAAAGGCGGCAAGTGCAAGTAGAGCAGCTGGAGGCCTTGCAACAACGGATGAGTGGACGCCGTCGTGAAGTGGCAGCAGTGTTGGAGGAGCTCGCGGAGAAGAAGCAGGAGCTGAGCAGTTCTGTGGAGAGTTTACTTGTGCAAACGAAAAATCTGCTGAACAGTGGGCGAGCTCTGCGCGCTGCTCGCACGAGGCTTCAGGTGAAGTTCCTTCTCCCTCAGGCTTTGCTCAACATCAATTGAAACAATTACTCCTTTGTGATATTCTTAATGTTGCTATCTGTGCTCTGCTTGTTATCTCGACACCACGTACATGGTACGAGCTAGTCCACTGAGTTCTGCAGACCACGTCTTTCGCAGTGTCCTAGGGCAAAACGCTGTAAGTTAATGATCATGCTGGTACTGAATTTCTGCGACTATCCCGTTCCTTTTCAGAATTCGTACGGTTGGAGGGTTGCACTTCTCATGTTTCACAATGTCCGAGTCGCCCTCTCTGTGAACTGGGCCTCCTCTTCTGTACACAGGAAACCATGAAGCAATTCAAACTGTGCTCTGTTTCTTGCTTTCCTTGCCTCTCCTTGTCTTCGATCCATTTGCCTTGTCGTATTTCTCCAGGTTATTGCCTACTTCTCTCCCACCACAGCTCCTTCGTTATGTCATGTAAGCATTAGAGCTCCTAATGACGCACGATGACGCATCAGCAAGTCGTTTCCAAGTACAATGCCAAAGAATTCTTGGAGCAGAGAATAACAGGACGAGCCAATTAGCTTTGTTTTGGAATGTTGTTGTTTACGTAGTATGTTTTACTTGGGGCAACTCGTTACTGACTCAATCCTTAATCGACATTCGGGCTGTTGAAGTATATGGCTGTTCGGGACCCTTCTCCTTGTAGCAAGATAATGTCTTTCCGTTTTTTGTGTTCTAGAGTCCATGATGGTCTTATGGTGATTTATGAGTGTTGTTTAATTGACTCTGCTCAAGCTCTGGACTGTCGTGTCATTAAGCATAAGCTTAACTTGAAAGGCTTTTGTTACCAGCACCATTGATAGCCAGAGTTCTTATTTTGTTTCAAATGTCGTTGTTTGTCATTATTTGCATGCAGGACGCGGAGGTGATGCTGTCACAGAATGCTGGTACAAGGGCAGCTGCGCTGTTCTACGCATTAGCATGTAGACGGAGGCGTATGATCTGCCAGGTGGCAGCGATCTACCCCCTGAAGCGTCAATCTGGATATGTGTCTTCGCTCGTGCAGAAGGACGGTGCAGGTAAAATTGAACGAAGAGAAAATGAGGGCGAGAATGGGAACATAGCGGCAAAAGATTTTCAAGAAACAGAGGAATGGAGTGTTGCCGGTTTTCGGCTTCAAGATTTAGGACAGGCGCTGCAGCAAGGGCAGGGGGACAAGGCAGACCAGCAGCGCTGTGCTGCCGTCTTTGGATACGTGGCTCATGTGAGATTTTGAAAACCGGATCTTTTGACGTGGGGTGTGAGATGAGGAGTGAGGGTTGGGCGGGTGTCGGGGTTGAGCACTCGCGTTAAAGGATTCTGAAGGGATGCCGAGGATCAGCTTTTGCAGCATGATATCTCCATGTCTCTCGTGTTTAGCTTCACTTCGGATCCTTGCATCTGGTGGCCTGTCTGGATGCGCCGAACTCCTAAGCAACTTGTTTGATCTGCCGCTTTCGCAACTTAGCACAAATGTTATGAAAGTCCTTGACTTTTTCTATATTCCTTCACCTGAGTATCATATCGTTGTCCTAGCATGTGATCTTCACTGTGCCATGCAATTGAAAATAGCTCATCTTGAGCATGCGGAGAGTCTGTCTTGACTGATTATTTTGTGTGCCTTACCTGGAAGAAGTTTGATGCTTATCATCACGTTGATGCTTTGTTTGAGGTGCTTGTGCAGACTGTTGTGTTGGTTGCCTCATACCTGGACGTACACCTCCACTACCCTCTGAAGGCTGTCGGATCCACCTCTAAGATAATTGATCCACTTGGGCTGGTGGATCCAGCATCGGACTCGCTGCCCTCTGGGGCAGCTCTTACGAAAGACTCTGCCTCTTCGTATTCTGTGGAATATCCCCTATACCTCGAGGGGCAGGACGAGGCTGCTTTTGTGAAGGCTGTTGAACTCCTGAACGAAGTAAGTTTTGTCGCAGAGTGTCCTTCCTCCCCCCCCTGACCCCCATACCTTTTACGTGCGTCCCCACCATCACCCTCTTTCTTGTGTATATTTTCTCTCCCCCTCGTCCCTTGTTACACACGTGTACGCTACTAGGAGTCATTTATTATGCCTAGTATGTAAGATTTGAATTCCTTCGTCATCTGAAGTTGATGAGGAAGGAAGCAGATGGATTCTCGGAATCGTACGTGAGAGTGTTCTGTACACTGTATGTAGTCACCCTTCTGAATGTATTTATCGCTCCCACGTCGCAGTACAGGCTCTGCGTAGACTTTGTACGTGTCCGTCCCTCCTTCTGACTCGCCACTTTCGCGCGGGCAGAATCTTGAGCAGCTGCTCCAGGCTGTGGGTCTGTCATGGGTGGGGCCCACCCAGACAATGCCAAATTTGCATCGTCTATTGACAGCTGTCCGCAACTGGACCTGCCATCTGGCATAGGACGTCGGAGCAAGAAACATTGCTCCTAAAAAGGCAAGAGGGTTGAGGGCATGAAATGAAGAAAGGGATGAATCTGCTCCAATCATTTCGCATCCGTAGAAGTGTTTCGATCTGGCGAAAGGTAAGCCTTGACTCTCACTCCGCCCCCTTCCCCTCGCCCTCCCCCTCTTTGTGAGAAGCACACACAAACGATGGAGTCCTTTTTGGCTTTTCTTTTGTTCACCAACAATTTCTCTTTTTGTGCTCTCTTCATTTTCTTTTTGAAGTTGTAACTGGCAAAGAGGGAGCCGGGAAATCTTGATGTTGGTGGCTTCCTTATTGTGCCATTTCTTGTCCGAGAGACTGGATGCTCTCTCTCCCTCTCTCTCTCTCTCTCTCTCTCTCTCTCTCTCTCTCTCTCTCACTCCCTCTCCCTCTCCCACTCCCACTCCCTCTCCCTCTCCCTCTCCCTTTCCTTCTCCAACTCCCACTCCCACTCCCTCTCCCTCTCCCTCTCCCTTTCCTTCTCCCTCTCCCTCTTCCTCTCCTTCTCCCTCTCCCTCTCCCTCTCCCTCTCCTCTCTCTCCCCTCTCCTCTCCCTCTCCCTCTCTCCCCTCTCCTCTCCCTCTCCCTCTCCCTCTCCTCTCTCTCTCTCCCCTCACTCTCTTTCTCTCTCTCTATCTCTCTCCTCTCTCTCTCTCCCCCTCTCGGAATCTCCCAACGCTTTTTTTGCTCTTTCCTTGCGCCTTTCTGTGTGAGCAGTGTGTGCGGTGGGCAGGATGCCTTTGGGGCTGGCATAGAAACGTCAGCGCGCAGCTGCCCCTGCTCTGCGCAACGGCCTCCTCTCGTGCGCTCACGCCGCGGCCATGCAGCAGTCACCGTCATGTCGTGTCGTGTCGTGTCGTGTCGTGTCTTGGCTTGTCGTTGTGTGTATGGAAGGGGTCGGCGGAGTGAACTGATCTCGCTGGTAGGCTCCTGCGCGTGTTCGAATACCTCTTGTCCAAATAAAAGGAGCGGCTCGATAAATTTAATATGGGGTATCTCTCCATTTGAAGGAGTTTGTGGGAGCTGTAATGTTCACGTGCACGCTCTCCGCCCTGCGCCACTCCTCTCCTCTCTCCTCTCTGGCTGTTGTTCTCTCCCGCCTCCGCCTCCGCTTTCGCCTGCTCCCGTCCGTCCGTGCGTGTGTGCTTGCGCGCGTCCCGTCCGTTCCCGTCCCTCAGTGCGAGCCCGCGCCCTCTCGGAGGCGGAGAGGGACCGCCGTACGGTCGTGCCGGACACAGCGATTTATATGTGCGTACAAATTCCGTATGTCGGCGACCGTTGAAGGTCCGGATATTTTGGGCCACGCGGGGTCGGGGCACCGCCCAGACGTGTACGGATGGAGAGGGGTGCGCGGAGGTGCGCGGAGGGGCGCGGAGGACCACTCGGCCGCTTGCGCCTCGCCGACAGTGCGAGGGAGGGAGAAGTAGACCACTCGCCTTCGCGCTGCTTCTCCCCCGACCTCGCCTGCGGGGGGAGGCGACGAGCGTGGAGGTGGAGAGTATATGAGACTAGATCTGGGAGCTGCTGGAACGTTGGCGTCCTCCTCTCCAACGCTCCCGCTTCCGCCTTCCATCTCCCTCTCGCTTCGCCGGCTTTTTTTACACCTTCGCTTCCGCTTGCCTTTTTTTTTCCTTGCTTGATTTCGTGGCCGCATATCTGAGCCTGCTGTTAAATTCTTTCTCTCTCTCCCTCAAATTTCTCTCCCTCCCTCAACTTTCTCTCTCTCCCTCAACTTTCTCTCTCTCCCTCAACTTTCTCTGTTTGTTTCCCCCGCCCTACCGCACATCTTCCCTCCCTTTCTCTTCCGACCCTGCGGTATGTAAATCTTCATCGGTTCCTTGCGAAGCCCTTCGCGTGCCCATCCATGGATGCCTTGCTCCCACCCTTTTCCCTTCCCCCCTCCCTTTCCTCCCTCCCGGACGATGTCCTCCTGGAGATCCTACACCGCCTCCCCACTCTACAGCGCCTTTCTGCTCAATCAGTGTGCGCCAGGTGGCGGGACCTCCTCCGCCACCCCTCTCTCTGGCAGCATCTCAACCTCGAAGACGCTCCTCACCTCTCCTCGCGGCAGGTGGTGCATCTTGTAGGGCTCACCGCACTCCCTGACGGCCATGGATTTGGGCTCCGCAGCCTCCGAGCAGCTGGCACGTGGCAGCTGGAGGTGAGCCAGCTGCTGCCCGCCCTGCAGCTTTGCTTGCACCTCGAAGCATTGCAAGCAGTCGCCTCTCCCACAGGGGGTCGGCCGCAAGTGACCGCCGCCTCTCTCCCGGCACTCGCCCGGCTGTGCGAGGCGGGGGGTGCAATCTCCGCAAGTGATGCGGAGAGTGCTGGGAGCGTGGAGGGAATGAGAGAGGGAGAGGGGGAGGGAGAGGAGGAGATTGGGTCGAACTTGCAAGCTGTGCTCGGGGGGGAGAGGTTCTGGGTGGGGGGAGCAAACAATTCCAGGCCTAGAGGAGGAGGAGAGAACTTTCTTTTTGGAGGAGAAAACAGAATTGGGGGAAATAATTTCAGAACTGGAGCTGGGAGAGACAATTTTACAGGCAGGACGGACAATGGTAGCAGTCTAAAAGAAAACATTGGCAGGGGGAGGGTAAGCCGGAGAGTTGGAGGCACAAGAGTTGAGGTTGACCTGGAGGTGGACTGGTCCACGGAGGAGGAGCTGGACGAGACGGCCAGCCAGCTGACAGAATCTGAGTGGTCCCTCGTGTTCGCTGCGGTGGGTGAAAAGCTTCCGCTGCTGCGAGTTCGAGCGTTGTATATCGAGATTTTTTCAGTGGAGCAGACATGGCCCCTTCTGCTTTCTTCACTCAGAACAAATACCAGCTTGCAAGAGCTTTACATTGTCTGTCTCCATTGCGATGTATTGACTCTTGGAGATATGCTGTCGAGCTTGGCGGATGCTCTTGAAGCGGGCGGTTCTCTGCGAGTAGCTCAGATAAAGTATGCGGAGTTTCGATCTCCCTTACATCTTCGGCCTCTTCTGCGCCTCTGCAGCGGAGTGTCATCATCACTTCGCAGGTTAGAGCTTATCAAATGCGATTTTCCTTTCGGGGCAGAATTGGGGTTGGCAGAATTACTTTCTGCCGATACTCTTTTAGAGGAGCTTGTGGTGGATGGAGGGGGGAAAGCGGAAGCCATTGCGCCCGCTTTAGCGAGCAACACAACATTGAAGATTTTGCGGTTACAGGGAGTAGTGGAATGTGGTGTAATAAAACTAGGAGAAGCGCTGCAGCACAATAAGACTCTTGTGGAGTTGGACTTGCGACATATGATGGTGACGCATGCGGGCCTGATGGCTTTGGCAGCAGCGCTGCACGAAAACAAGTCCCTCAGGACATTGCGCCTGGATCGTGAGTGTCCTTTCTGCTGCCTTTAACATGCTCTAGGAGAGTTGTTTGTTGCCTACCCATTTTCGGAGTTTGTGAAGGCTTTCTTTGAATGTCAGTAGATCAACACTCTACAGCCGATTGGGCATGGAGATGAATGAATGTAGGCTCCCTGCTCTGTTCAATGCTTTCGGTCACCTTTCTCAAGTGAGTAACATGCAATCATAAGCCTGCAACAAGTCAATCTATATCCTTGACAGAACTCAGCACCTGACCTGAGATCCCAAACCCCCCGCACCTGCAATACCCGAAAACCCATCAAGCTTAACTCCAATATCCCAACCAATTCTGAAAATGTCCTTACCCCTGCAACCTTTCACTTGTTGCTTCTTTGCATGTCCAGACGGCCAAGTGGATTACTTTTTGGCGACAGAGGAGCTCGTGGAGGCCCTGGAGGCGGTGGTGGCGGCCGTGGAGCAGAGGGGCGGAATGGACGTTTTGGGCGTGTCGGCTCCGGACGGCTTCTGGCTGACCTCCTCGAAAGCGCCCTTCCTCTCGCTGCCCAAACGCTTCTATGAGCCCTCGTTGGCACGGATCGCGACGGGCCCCTCCCCGCTTGTGAAGGCGCTGCACATCACATGTGAGGGATGCAATGCACTCAGCGTGACCCCTATGCGAACGAGATTATGAGAACAAAGTATATGGCCGAAAGTTTCAGAAAATTCGTTGTTGAAGGAGGACACTGTCTGTTAGCAAGTTGGTGTATTGTCGGGAGATCGCTGCAGGAAGTCAATCTATATTCCCAAAGATCACAGGGAACGATATGGGGCTCGTTTCCATGTGCAGCTCCCTGGGAGGAGTGGCAGGCGGGGGATGCGGCTGCATGGAGGCTGTGGTTCGGGCTTTCCTGCGCCAATGAAGGCGGACTCGGGGCATCGGGTGAGCGGGGCTCTGTGCGCTTGGGTCGTCTGGCCACTCAATATGGGTGTGTTTTGTTTCTTCTTTCGGGTCATGTTATAGAGGTGACGAAACAACAAACAGCTGTTCAAACCAAGCGACAGAGGACGAGAGAACACGGGTTTTACGAATTACAAAGACGACAATTCTCTTGCACTTGAGCCTTAAACGAGTTTTTTGGTCACCAGTCAGAATGGCAATTAAAAGAGCTACAGCGGTCGAATTACTAGAATTTCTGAATTACAGTCGATTGCCATATTTTTCCTTAGCACTATGAATATGTAGAGATTATCCTTCCACGTGGACGTGGCGTCTGTCCAAGCCATTTCATAAAAGTTTTGGAACGTCGTACTGTTTTCATAGGCGATGTTCTCATCCTGTGACCGCCGGTCATCCACCTCCTGCAAGAGAACATGCTCTTGCATGTTTGCGAGATGTTTTACCTCTTATTCGGGTCTGTACGTTTTGCTTGCTCACACGACTGGCCTGGTCATGTGCAGCGGAGGCTCTCTCAAGGAGGGGAGAGACTCCTGGCAAAGGAGTCCGCCTGCACTTACTGCACGACGGGGGAGGAGAGGTGGAGGTGTGGGCGACGCACGCGTGGGTCAGTCAGCATCCGGACCCTCCCTCCCTCCTGGCCAAGGGCTCCCTAATGATCCTACAGCCTTTACTAGGTTACGGTTTACAGGATTCGTTCGTTCTTGTCAGTCATTTGTTTGGCAGATTTGAAGGTCCCTGAGCCAAGCCCTGTGCGCCCGTGCAGGTCCCGGCGCTGTCGCGGCACGTGGCGGTGGAGCGGTCGGCGTGGGCGCGGGCGGGCGAGGCGTTGCTGGTGGCGGTGTTCCCGGCGGTGCACGTGTGGGAGAGCGTGGCGGCGGTGCACCGCGCGGAGTGCGCGCGGTACAGCTGCTGCCTCGACTGGTGCTTCCTCGCGCCGCTCGCGCTCGTGCGCACCGCGGGGCTCGTCGCGGGGCTGCTCGCGCTCTACCTCGTCCTCTACGCGCAGGCGCTCGCGCTGCGCCTCCACGACGCCGCGCGCCGCCTCTTCCTCCCCGCGCCGCCGCCCGGGGAGGCGCCGGAGCCCAAGCGCCACCCCACCGCGCTGCTGCGCACGCCCGAGGGCCACCGCCTGCTGCGCAACATCGTCTAGAGGAGAGGAGAGGCCGAGAGGGCGATCGAGCCGGAGAGGTCATCATCGCCTCAAGTGTGGGCGAGGGAGGCCGCTCGGTGCTCCCAAACGTGGACTGTTTTGGTCGAGTATGAATAAAACCGTGCCTTGATTTCATTTTCTTCTTTTTCATTCCCTCCCTTCGACTTCGATGTGGGGACGCATTTCGCCTGGAATTGTTGTTTGCATGCTACGAAAAGTTGTCATGCAGCTGATGGCTATTGGCGCATCGGGGCGTCAGTACCAGTCAAGAGGATGGTGCGTGATTCCTGCTTCGATTATTACACGCATTTGGACGATTGCGGAAAAATAGTTGACAATTTAAGCAGTAGTTGTCGAACTAACGGTCCGTCGACCCGCCCACGCCACGCCGCATCCCCAAGCGCACTATCGCTTCAAGTGCCGGAGGACGGGCGAGGCCCTCCGCACGCGCGCGTCGTGACGCGTCACCGCGGTCACGGAGGGCGGGACCGCCGTACGGACGGACGCTCCGCCCGAGAGAAGAAGAGAAGATGCGCAGGGAGGCGGCGAGGGCGCCAGCGGTGCGCCACGCCGTGTCGCGTCACGGCGGCGTTCGCTGGCGGCGGCCTCGCCTCTCCTTCCGTCCCGCCGCTCGGCTTCAAAAATAAGATGAGCACAAGTGGTCGTTCAAGTTTCGATTTCGAGTTGACGCTGCGCTGCGCGTGCCGCGAATCAATCAACCGACCGACCACTCGCGAGCCGCGCGGAGGCCGCCTCCGTCCGTCCTCTTCCTGCGCGTCCCGACGCCGCGGAGGCGGCAGGCACCGAGGGCGGGCGCGAGGCCAAACCAAATGTGAAAATGAGATGTGAAATGTTCCTCGATTCGCGCGAGACTCGATTCCACCCGCAGCCCCCGCAACAATGTGGTGGTGGACCCACGAGTTCAACTTATCCCGACCTGACCCAGCGTGGATCCAGCACGTGCTGCGGGACAGCGCACAGGCCCGCGCCGTACCGTACGAACGGCGGTCGGCGCAGTTCAACCCGCCGAAGCAGGCCACACCTCCCCCGCGCCGCTCCACCGGGCAGATCCGCAAACTTTCCGGTCGGCCCCCGGCTCTGGGCAGGCCTCGAGCCCCTCTCACTGGCCGGCCCGTGCGCGGGCAGGCCCGGGGAACGTTTCGTGCGCCGGGCAGGGCCTCGTCTCGCTTCGCGGGCTGCCCGCGAGGGGCGGTTCCGTGCGAGGGCGCTTTTAGGGTTCCCGCGCGCTAGCGGGTCCGCGCTGACGCAGGCGCGGGACGGACGGACGCACGGACGGAAGGACACGTGGCGCGGAGGGGCGGCCCGGGAGGAGGGAGGGAGGAAGGAAGTCGCCAGCCATGGCCGCGGGCAAGACGGAGCGGGGACGCGGGCCGTGCCTGGGGAAGGACCGCCGCCGCTAGCCCGCCTCGCCGCCAGCTGCTGGCTCTGAGGCGGGGAGGACCAGCATTTCCAGCTGTCGGAGTTTGAATTCGAGGGAGGCTTTCAGTTCTCTTCAAGGTGGCTTCTGGCTTGAAGCAAAGAGAGCTCTATGTTTTTGGTTGTTATATTCTCTTCCCATCATATTTTCTCTACCCTTGGTCTTATCCTCTGCTGCTGCTCTCCTCCTCTTGTTTTTCACTTTCTCCTCGGGTACCCTTCCCCTCTTTACCGTCCCCCTCTTTCCCTTCCTCTGGCTTGCCTCTTTCCTCGTTTTACCCCCTTTAACTTTCGGTCTGTCTCCTTGCCCTTCCAAAGCCCCCTCCCACCCATTTTTTTTTCTCCTTTCCATTTTTGCTCTCTTCTGTCCTCTTCTTCACTTTCTGTTGCTGTTCTCCGCTGTCAAATTTCACTTTCTCTCTCCTACCCCATTCTCTCTCCGTATCTCCCACTCCCTCCGCCTCCCTCCTTTTTATTTCTGCCCTCGCACTTCCTCCTTTCAAGGCCCCTCCCATCCGAACTTCCTCCAGACATAAAAAGGTTTTCCAACGCTTCCGCGTCCGTTTTGAGCTTGTCGCGAAGCCGTAAATTCAACTTAAAACTTGACGAATTTGATCAAGAAACCGGAGCAAAGTTTGGCATTTTTTAGGCCAAGAATGGCTTTTTGCGGCTATTGCAGTCTGTATTAGTCTTCCTCGTTCTGCCCTCACGCGCTGAATGCATGCCGGGCCCTATGCAGGACCTCGCTCTCATTCGCAGGACGGGGTCAACGGGAAAGGCGAAACATATCGTGCATTCAAGCAGTTAGTACTCTTTCAAGTCTGTTTATTTTTTTTCCGCTTTACATCTTAAGTTGAGGTGGGCTCAATTAACCTGCTTTCTGGTCCTTAGGGTTGCCGAAGGGCGGTCACTTTGGCACCTTGAGTTGAACCTTTACCTTTTCACTTTATGCTACAACGTCTCTCTGTCCTCCCTTCGTCCCCACTCGTCTCCTTGTTAGGATCATGCATTCATTTGCTGCATTTCGGGTCACACATTACCGCCCCCCTTTCTTCTTCAGGACGAAAATGTGAAAGGGGTTCACTAATGAAAGGGACTGTTTCTGGTTGGCATGTTGTTCATGTGACTGCTCACATTGCACTACTTTGCTGTGTGACAAAATTTGCAGATTGGTGGAGCGCCCCCATCTGCAGACTTGTCCCCGGCAAAACTCTTGGCAACAGAGTTTCAACATCGAGTTTCAGTGTTTTGGAGGAGAGGAGGGCTAGCGCCATGATGGCGAGCCCTTCACGCACGGACACATCAAATGAAATAGATGGTGATGCGAAGGTAGACTCCTGGGTAAATGTCGAAACTGACTGGCGGCGTGCTTAGGCCTGCATGCGGGAGGGGCTAACATGACTTTGCGGTGAAGTGCAAACTCGTTTCCGCTGCCTGCTTGCGGGCTGAAGTCCTCAAGGGATGAGAAACCCAGGAGCCCATTCTGCCATAGTTTTGAAACCCAATGATCCAGAAATCTGAGAAACTTTGAAATCTGGCACTCGCACGCCCCAAAACATAAGAATCATAAGGGTCTTCCATACTGCAACTTGAATGTCCTGAAAACCCTAGGGGTTCCGACTAACAAAGGATAGGAAAAATGAATGATCGTAATACTTAAAGAATAGTGAACTCTCCCTGGTTTACAAAGATGTACTCCCTTTTCTAGTTTGAAATGTTCTAGAACTTTTAAGTACCCATAAACTCCTGATGTCCTTTAAAGGGGATTTGCGACTATACCTTCACTTTTCCCATCAACCCTGGAAGCTCTGAATTTTGAATTTCAAGACCATTTAACAACCTTCAAGTCTCGAAAGGAGCTATTAACCCGAAAAAATCTGCAAACTTTTGCATAGAACAGTTGACGCATTTAGGATTGCGTATGGAGCTAGAGGAATGGGGATGGAGATACTGTGAATTGCTGGCGTTCGGTTTGGTTATCGGGGATGTGGAGTATGGCTTTGGTTAGGAACTTGCAAAATCAGTTCTTGAGAGGTCCTTCCGTTGTTGGGAGCTCAGTTTGTTAGTGTTGAAAAACCGGCTTTCATGTAAGTCGGATGTAAAATAGTCAATGTTCGGCCAAACGGAATTAGTTTTAGAGCACCTGTTTGAGGGGAATGGGGGAACGTGTTGTCTTGCCTTTCAGTTGGACGAAAATCAATTGGTGGGACCTGTGACGGGACCTTTGGTGGCCACCGGGAACAGTTCGGACCTCGATAAAAACGGGGACTCAAAAGTAAGAATATAACAACAGATCCACGGGCTGTGGCTATGAAAACTCGAAAGCTTTGAAATAGCCGTCAGGCAGGTGCTAGTACGCAATGCGGTTGTGTTGGGATGTCTTATGATTACATCTTTCATATGGGGTTAGCGTTTTAGGCTTCTCTTAGTTGTGTACTCTTTTCTTGTCAAATGACTGTCCATTATAAGATGATGCTGTCACGAGCTCGAGTTTGTGAGGCCGTAGAGTCTCGAGCTTCGAGCACTATTTGATCGGGTTCTCCCGAGTTGGGGGGGAGAACCCATGAAGCAGAGCTTGCGGAGACTGGCTCAGAACCGGGAGGCCGCACGGAAAAGCCGACTCAGGAAAAAGGTGATCAGCTTTCCTCCGTCACTCTTCGTCGTCTTGTCGCCAAACGGCTGCCCTCCCTCGCTTTCCCCTCATTCTTTCGCTTGTGCCTAACATAAGGTGTGCACTCTACTGTGGGTTGTCGTAGTCAAGTGCGAGTTGTGTGGAGATGTCAGGAATTAATCTTTGCAGGCTTCTGAAGTTAAGATGCACGAGCTTGTGAGCTGTGCAGATGGTTTGAAAACTGTAAAATTCCTGAAAATTTGGAAACCGTGGGTTTATTGGGTCTTGGACCCAAAGGCTCGAAGACCCTCCACTTTCTTAGTGATCTGGCTAAGGACAAATACTGAGAAGCCTATCGCTAAAATGTTCTTGCAGCCTCAATGACCCTGAAGGCCTATATCTCCCAGAATCCAAGAACTCAAGAACATCTAACCCCCCAGAAAGCCCAAGAACCCTAGCCTTTTCGACACCCAAATAACCTAAGCCAGACCTCATAATGGACTCAAACGCAACTCTTTCTGAGTGATTGCCCAAAACCTGGAAAGGGGTGAAAGTCCCGGAAAACTCAAACCCTAAACTTTTGTGCAAGCATGTGCGCCCCCCTCCTCCCTCCCTTCCTCCCTCCCTCCCTCCTTCCCGCAGGCATATGTGCAGCAGTTGGAGTCCTCGCGCATCCGCCTGCAGCAGTTGGAGCAGGAACTGCAGCGGGCCCGCAGCCAGGCAAGCCGCTCTCGTCTCTGGACTTCACTCGTTCGCACCTCTCTGCCTCCCTCCTCCCCGTCTTTCCCGTCTCGTGTGATTTTACATCCATGCCTTTGACGTGTGCCTCCATTTGCCTTTTTCCCTTTGGATGTTTTTGGTGTTTTCACTTAATGTGTGAAGAGATGAAGCCTCTGCGTCCTCTGCATCTTGGCTTTGTCTTTTAACACTGTGCTTGCGCTCTCTCGCTCTCTCTGACCCACACTCTCTCTCTCTCTCTCCCTGGTGGGGTGCAGAGTGCGGCGAGTGCGGATGGCAGTGGCACTCATGCGGCGCCCGCGGCATCCCTGACAGCTCCAAACGTGAACCCGGGTAGGCTGCGGGATGGGCGGGTAGTTGAGTGATTGATGAATTGTCCTCACAAAGCAGAGCAGAGTCATGTCTTTCGCTGCGCCTCTCTCCTGGAAGGGCACATGAAATCCTGGGGACTCTAAAAGTCAACATGGCATACCTTGGCAGTGAGAGCTGAACTGCTTCACATGTGCGTTTTTTCTCAAGAGGATTTGCAAATGTCCGTTTTATTTATTCACGATAGTTTACAGTGTTTTTTTTATTCAGGTGCCGCTGCTTTTGACCTGGAGTATGCGCGATGGGTGGAGGAACAGCATCGCCAGATGTGTGACCTCAGAGCTGCCCTCCAGTCCAGACTGGGAGATGCAGAGCTTCGTGGTTTGGTATGCTCCCTCTCTACCTCCCTCTCCCATCCTCCCCGCGCTCCTCCCACCGCCCTCCCCTCCTGTGAGAGAGAGGGGATATTCCCTCCCCACCTTTCTTCATGCTCTTTCTTCCCTTCTGACTACTAAGTTTGAAGTGATTTGCTTTTCTCAAGATGACGGCACTTTCAAGGTGCGATATATTTTTGCTAGAGTAAACATTTTATCGGCTTAGTATGAAGGTTCTATCTGAATTTCGCGAGATTTTGGAAGCTTATGACCGATTGCTGGGATATGGTCCGTGTTTGGAGGAATGTCAGGTGGATGGAGTGATGACCCATTATGAAGAGCTGTTCCGGCTGAAGGGGCAGGCGGCCAAGGCCGACGTTTTCCACCTCGTGTCGGGCATGTGGAAGACTCCCGCAGAGCGCTGCTTCATGTGGATGGGGGGCTTCCGCCCCTCCGAACTGCTCAAGGTGTGCGTCTAACCCCTACAACCCCTCCAGAAAACTGCTGTGAGAAGTGCTCCCTCTCTGAGCTTCACCTGCGAAGCCCTTGCTTGCCAGCTAGCCACGTGGCTGCGTGTCTGATCAGCCCGGGGTAAGGGCTCTCTTTGACGCAGGCCCCTCGGCCTGATTTAGTGTGCTCGCCACATTGGTTCCTATGCTGTGCTTGCTTATGATATGGCAATACAATACAATATGGGCAACTCGACTCTGTACCCTCCCTGCGCCTTGTCACAACACACACCGAAAGCCACCAAGACTCTCCAGTGTAAAGCCGGCGCTAAGTCCTAAACCAAATTGTGGGATATGCCATTTGTGTCCAGATTCTGATCCCCCAGATCGAGCCTCTGACGGAGCAGCAGCTGGTGGGCATCTGCAACCTGCAGCAGTCCTCGCAGCAGGCGGAGGACGCCCTCTCGCAGGGGATGGAGGCGCTGCAGCAGTCGCTCGCGGACACGCTCAGCGCGGGCTCGCTGGGGGCGTCCTCCAACGTGGCCAACTACATGGGGCAGATGGCCATGGCCATGGGGAAGCTGGGGACCCTGGAGTCCTTCGTCCGCCAGGTATGAATGACCTCCAGAAGAAAAAGAAAAAAAAGCTCCAAAGGAAAAAGAGGAAGGAAGCAAACAAAGAATCGAAAGGAAAGGAGAGCGAAGGATTTATAGGGACATTTCAATTTGAAAGACTCAAAGCAATTGATCTCCTGGTGAATGTCACTTTCAACGCGCATTCGGTTGGGGAGGTTTGAAGATTTTCTGGACGTAATTCACCTACCGATGCGCAATAGTCTTTGAGTGACTCTTTAGGCTACAGCTACCCAAGTTGGTCGAGAAGCCGTGACTTCCTTAACTCCCCAAAATATTAGAGTCGTTAAGTCCCTTAGAACCTTGAAATGCTAAATTTTACATGGCTTGAAGTGCAAATGTCGAAGGAAGCGAAAGACATTTGGAGGCTACCGCAGACTGTACAGTCTTGACCCCCTGTGTGGGTTTGGCAGGCTGACAGTCTACGGCAGCAGACCCTGCAGCAGATGCACCGCATTCTGACGACCCGGCAAGCGGCCCGCGGCCTCCTGGCGATGGGGGACTACTTCGCGCGTCTGCGGGCCCTCAGCTCGCTCTGGTCGGCACGCCCGCGCGAGTGACAGCACGCGGCTGCCCTGCGGGGGAGATCGGCTTCTTAAAGGGGAGGCTGCCGGGAACTCGGGCGAGGGAAACAAAGCACACACATGCCCCTAAATAGCACATGCCGGAGTACTACTTTTCTATACCTTCACCATAGAAAAGTCAGTTTCGGCTTCACAGGAAGTGTAGGCAGAGCAGCCATATGGTCGGGAGGTGTTTTTGTTATTCCTTTCCGTCCCCTCGACGCAGAGCGCTTGTCTAGCGAGAGGAAGGCGCAAGAGGTATTTTGCCGGCAACGATCTGTTGCCCACACTGGCTCCTCTTTCAAGACTCTCCTGCGTCCCCTTGTGCTTATAGCGCAGCAGAGGTCGGAGGTTGGTCCAAATGTCCGCTGCAGAGTCAGGCGTGTGCCCGCACCACTAAAGGTGTGTATTCGTGAAAAGAGGCGGCGAGACGCGTCAGGTCTGCAGTGAAGAGTGAGAGTGAGAGTACGCCCTCTCTCTGTACCAAACTAGCAGTAGCCCTGCCGATGCGGACTAGACTACCTATTGGCGGGATAGTCTTACATATAGGAGCTCACAGGAAGGCAGTTCAGTGCTTGACTGAGTTTAGCCATCATCGCGATTTTCTCCTGAGACGTTCAAATCCTACCTTCACTTCTTGTGTACGAGGAGCGGAACTGTGTGTGGATTTCATTGGCAGGGAATGACAGATGTGCCGTATGCTCCCTGGACGTCGGTATGCAACTTTGAAGCATGTCCAAGTGTCGAACCTAAGCGAAGAATGGTTGGGTTCACAGTCCATGCACTGCCATGCCACGCCACCATGGCGGCAGGAGCAGCAGCTGAAAGGGGCTCCGCGCTTCCCCCATGCGCATGCCTCACCCGTGCGGCCTGGGAACACCCAATCCATGCTATGCTCTGCAAGACCTCCCATAGCCTTCATAGAACACCCTTAATAGAAGCCGCGGCCACTCGCTCATGACAGGAACGGACAGTGTCAGGGTTTCATAGGGATGTCACAAAAATTAATGAAATAATGGCAAATCCAAACAGCGTAGAACTACTAACTCTAGGTACTAAACTGCGCACCAAGTCTGGGCGATGATTCCAAATGCAGCCTACATCACGAGTGCCCCTCCATGGCTGCTTTCTGCAGCTGTCCGTCTTCCCAATCATAAGGAAAGTACACTCTACTCTATGCGATCTCTGTTTTGCGGAAAGGCTCCGCAAGGGATGCAAAAATTCCGTCTTTAAGGGTAGCGCTTTACAAGCTGGACCACAAGCAGGCCTGAAGCCTATTGCGTGGGACCAAAGAAATGTTTTTGCGAAAATTAAGGCTTGAACCATATAACAACGGACAGAGCAATGAACAGACAGGTGTTCAAGACAGGCGCACGCCGCCTTTGGCTCACCCCTCCAGTTTGAGGGTCTTTAGGGTTTGTAGGGGGAGGCTCGGAGGGTGGCAGCGGGGTGAAAGCTTGGGAGTCGGGCGGCGGCGGAGCCGCGTCTGCCGATGCGGGAGGAGGCTCGTACGTCTGCGGCTCAAGCGGCGCCGGGGCCGACAAGGGAGGGGGAGGCGGCGCTACTCGGCGCTGAAGCTGCCCTCTCACGGCCCCTGCTCTCGCATCACATGGCAATGGCTGCGTGTCAATGTCCCTTGTAACTTCGCAAGGCAGTCTGAAAATTTGTCTATTCTTTGTTTGTTTTCTCCGCCCCCATATTCATTACAATTGCATGCTGCATGTTGGAGATATATACCTTGAGGCAGTCTTGTTGTTGCCAATTGAAAGAAATATGAAGATGGTGATTGAAGAACCTCCTCTATTATGCTCACGTTCACCGCTTCATAGCCTCGAAATGCTTGATTTGCATTCAAGGAGCTGAGACGAATTGCAGCAGTGAAATCGACCAGAATGGACCCAGACGAGTTAGCAGCTCCGGCGTAAAGAGCTGCAGAAGTGATATTGCTCAACAGCAGCGTTGAAATGCTCAGATAAACGGGCCAAGAGGTGTTCGAACTTGCATTGGAATGAACAAAGAGATACACTTCTGCGCTTTGTAGATCCGATGGATTTCTTATTGGAGAAACGTCACTTCCAGTCAAGTTCGCACCAAGAATGTCATCTGCATTTTAAGACACAACCCAGAGTATCAGTTTCCAAGCAGCTGTAAGGAAGTGTTCTTGCAAAATCAAACAAGAGTAACAGATGCACAATTTAACAGATGCACAACGTTATGAAGCGAGTAGAGAAAGGTGGCATCTCATGTTATTTACGTTAAGTTTGATGCAAACATAAACATTACAGCTCTAGACCCACTTCCTCAAGTGGACATAAGTTCATCACCTAATCATCTCCGATAAGGAGGGTCTGGAATGCACATTTGACACAGCAAGTGATATGTCGTGTTTTTCCTTACCCGGACTCAGTCCCACACCGCCGGCTACCGAATCATCCTCCAGCTGCCCCCTTATAGCTCCTGCAGCGTGACACCCCGTCCAATGCCCATGCGGTGGCATTAAAATCAGTATTCGTACAACCAATTTAAATGACCAAATGCACGAAAGCTGGCTCACGATGGACAGGATACGCCGTTTGAAGGCATACTAGTTAAGGTAACGAAATGTCAAATAACTCAACTAACTTAACTTAGGTAACTTGTCAACCGGCTAGATAAGAAAAAAAATGCGAATCAGAGCTATGTTCTGCTTTCCTTGTTGAGAGGTTAAGCACAATCAACATCAATCAATCATCAATCAATCAATCATCAATCATCAATCAATCATGGTGGGTGTAGCTCCACCATGCGTACTCCCAAACGCTTGGTCGCTCCATGATGCCTAAAGCCTACATACTCTTGCACACAGTGTATCTAATTATCCCTCCTACTTTACTGCGAAAAATTCAACTATCACAAGGTTGGGCCAACCACGCCACATTGTATTGTTTTCGAGCTCGTCTGCACCGAATTGATTGTCTCGACTAGAAGAAATTTCAATGTATTGCTTGCCTCTCCGACCAAGCGGTTCCTTTCTCAGAGCCCCATGGCGCTGCACTGTGAGCTATGTGACGAACTCACCGTGCGGGCTTTGCGCAGTGAGAACTTGCACATAGAACTCATCCGGAGTGGCGTAGATGGCGTCGGCAAGAGTGGTCGAAATGTTTTTGGATACAGTCACCAAAACCGATTCGTTTGAAGCCCGGCCTTTAGCAGCAGTGATGCTACGATTGAAGTTCACTGAGGGATAATTGGCATTTGCATCCGCAGATGCTTGATAGACACCTCCTCCAGTGATGTTTGAAAGACCGGTCAGCTTAAGACTTAGAGTAATACGAGAAGTTGTGGAATTGAGATAATGCAGGCGAACGTATGCAAATCCATATACGGGTCCCAAAATGTTCGCTAGTTTAATCCCTATAGGGGGCGGAGCATACAATTCCGCCGCGGAAGTCAGGTAAGCGTTTAGGTTGCCTGCGCGAGTGATTGCGATCCAGCCTTGCTCCTGTCCCTGAGCGATCGCGACACGGCTGGCTATGAGCCATGCGGCAAAGATCACACAAAAACTTCTGTACCACCTCATTGCGCCTATTGTCCACCCACTCATCACATTTTCTTCATTTCTCGTTGTGTCGACGGAGAGCGAAGCGATGCCAGCGCCTGTCAGCGGTGTACGAAGGACGCCTCAAAGTCTGGGCGATAGCAATAAGGTTGAGTCCCGCGGTGCGGCCTTCCCGCCGAGCAGGCATCCTCCACCGCCTGCTGCCATAGCCTGCGGGCGGGCGGGCGGCGGAACAGGGCAGGGCAGGGTGGAGCAAGGCGGAGGGAGGACGGGCAGGCGGGCCTGTCCGCGGCGTCGGAGAGAGAGAGGGAGGGAGGGGGGCTGCTTCGGGCGGCAGGCTCGTCCATCCGTCGGTACAGCCAAGTCAGCCCTTGATAAAATCATCACCGCCCGACCGCCTGCCCTCGTTAAAGTCAACGCGCCTCCTGCAGGCGCGGCCGTACGGCTCCGGCGGCAAAGTCTGAAGGAGAAAGTGAGCGAAGGCCTGTTCGTGATGCGCCTGTGGGTGTGGGCCCCGGGAGCTCAGCCACTTGCAAGTGCTGGGAGGGAGGGCGAGAGGGCGGGAGGAGCGAGGTGAGGCGAGGCGAGGCCATGGCGGCGGAGACAGACACGGGCACGGACACGGACTCGGCCGGTAGGAACACGGGGCAGCAGGAGCAGGAGCAGGAGGAGGAGCAGGACCGGAGAGAGTGCGGAGAAGGCAGCAGGCCGCAGCGCCTGGCTTCGCTTGACATCTTTCGAGGACTCACTATGGCTGTACGCTCGTCGCAACCTGTCAAACAGCGCTTGCTTCTGCTCAGTCAAATTGTCGCAGCATGCCTTTAAATGAGCTGCTGACGACACACACACAAACGCGAGATGGAACGGTGTAAAGTTTCCGATACAAATTACGGGAAATTCGAGAGCTATGAATCATTCTCCCGACTACAAAAAAAAAAAAAATGAAAAATGCAAAAATGCAAATGCAAATGCAAATGAAAATGCAAAAAAAAAAAAAAAAAATGCAAATGCAAAAAAAAAAAAAATTCCAAAAAAAAGGAAAAAAGAAAAAAAATGTGAATGCGAATGGAAATGCACTGAATGATAAATTTTTAATAGGACTACATTTCACAGCGGAAAGGATTATGACACACTCTCCACAGTGCCAAGCCGGGCCAGTTGTCGATTGCAAAGCACTTGGTTATTTTCGCATTTGGAAACTGAAGTACTTCAACTTGAGTCGAGCAGTTTCAAACGTTTCTTTATCTGCCTATGTTCCTATAACATGCAGACTGTTTTGCTTTCCAAAGGTTAACGTGTAAAAATGTCATGGTATTAATGATATTGTTTAAACGTTTCACAGACAATATCAGTTACGTGATTACCTGGTGTTCTTGCCGGCACAGATAATGATCCTCGTTGATGATGCTGGGGGGCATTTTCCAAAAATCAATCATGCACCGTGGCATGGGCTTCACTTGGCAGATTTTGTTGTTCCGTTTTTCTTATACATTGTCGGTGTAGCCATTGCCTTTTCGTACAAGGTGAGCAACAATGGATGCAGGAATAAGTGCAAGTTTGCTCAAGCTTGTTATTGCACAGTAAATTTTGTATCTTGCAATTCTTTTTTAAATCCTGAACTGATCAAGTCCAGACTGTTGACTGAGTTGACATCATTACCTTGAAGTCCATTTTACAGTGCAGAACAGCTCATCGAGATAGCTACTTGTGGAACTGATGTCCCATAGTGGTAATTCTATTGGATGTTGTTGAGGGAAGTTGAGGGAGCACTTTCAGCCTTGGCGATTGCTCGAATGTATAAGAGGAATTTTGGGTTTGCACTTGTCACATACAGATAAACTACCAATGTTTCATCATACCTTAGATATGATTCATATAATGCATAACGTGCAGTATTTGCCACCAGAGAAGCTTCGATTAATGCTATTCATTTGGGATAGGGTGCTCCGGCCAGGAGGGCTTGTTTGGATGGATTTTCTTTACATGCAAGCAAGTGTGCTATCTAGTGACGCTAGTGCCACCACTTCTGCAGACTAATGTTGTTGTCGTATATCAGTAAAGTCGTCCTGAGTTTGGTGATACCTTGCGGGCAGAGCCGCCAGATGTGGCCATCGCAGCTGAGCCATGCGACTTCTGCTTTTGTGTTCTGCTTCTTCTTGAGGGCGTCGCCTGCTGCGTTCGCCTTTCTCTCATAGTAGTTGCGACGGTCGCCATGCAGAGGGTAAATGACTGGAAAGTCTCAGTCTTCAAGGTGGTGGCTCGCTCGTGTCGTTTATTTCTTCTTGGGTTACTATTACAAGGTATGTGCATCGTCCCATTTTGTCTTCGATATATCTGGCATCTGCTGAGATTGAAGAATCCACTCTTCGCCGACAACGAGCAAGTCTTCTATACGTGCTGAGACATGAGAGAAGAATGTAACAGGGATTGGCATTTTTATGCTGTAGTAATAGCTCACAGACTTATCGTCTGGCTTTGTTGCATTTTAAGGGATTTGGATTTACCGAACGTAAAATCTAGTTGTGGTTTCTTGTCACAGGTCGATTCTTCCATGGCTCTGAGGATTTGAGCTTTGGAGTAAATGTTGCAAACTTTCGCTATTGTGGGATATTGCAGGTGAGGACTTGGCTTTCTTTAATCCCGTTAGATTTATCTTCGTCAAGAGTACCTGTCTCTATGGAATGGATTCTTCCCTTTTTTTTTTTTTTTTTTTTTTTTTTGAAAGCAAAGGCATGGTATCCTGTTAGGGATTGTTGGTAAAAGCGGAGCCTTGTGCACCGTAGGTGTGAAATTGTGGCACATTTGCTCCCCTGTGTCTGTAAAATTCGGTAGAGACATTCGGCTATCCTCGCCACGATGCCGCCCTCTCCTTATAATGTCTTTGTGGGCAAGCTCGTAGGTAGATGGGCCATTTGATGAATAAGGAACCATTTACATCACAGAGAATCGCCATTGCTTTCTTCGTGGTGGCACTTTCCGAAATTTTGGTTCGGAGTGGCAGTTCGCTTAAGCTTGTCCACTTTCAATGGTGAGCTCATGTATCTGTCACTTGAAAATTTTGACCTCCATTTGTAGTAAGTTTGCGAGCATCGATGGGCATCGGACTCCTCAGGGTTAGATTGAGTGCACGCATTGTAGCACATACCAAGGTATCTGCTAGCGGAGTTATAGAAACAGTTTTGTTTTCACTGCCGTGTATCCTGTGTTCACCAACATTCTGGACCTCACTGTCTAGGATATCCTTTCTTCACAAGTTTGTTACACTGTCTGTTTGACTTCTCGTCTCACGTTTGAGATGCACGCTGCTTTCCGGGGCTATTCCCCCCTTTCTGCTTTTTATCTCTCTCTATCTCTCTCGCAACCTTCCCCTCCGCCGTCTCATCCTTCGCTTTCTCATGGCTGCTGCGCTCCACGCTCTCTTCTCTTTCTCTCCCTTTCCCCTGTCTCGTCTCAGCCTCTCCGTCTCCACTCTGGTCGCTTATTTCGAAAGGGACCTCGCAGAATCTGTCAGCTCTAAAGACATGCTATTTCAATTTTAGGCATCGGCGAGTCATGAAACACAATCCACGAGGGGCATTATGCCCTTCAAGGTTTTGTCTGCTTGTTTTCCTGACGAGTTTGTACAGGCCATCCGCCTTGTAACGCTCTGTCTGCGGCCGATGTGCTTGCAGGGCCGCCATGGGCGGCGCGGCGCTGACGTACCTATGGCTCGCGTACTTCACGATGGTGCCCGACTGGGAGGTCGACCTCCTTCCGACGCAAACTTTCATCACTGTGTTTGCGACCAACTCTTCTCGAGCACTTTTCCAGAATAACAGGACTGCTTTGGTAAGCTTTCCTTAGAACTGGGTACGACTCGTTTTCCTCCTCTCAACTATGGCTTTCCGTACTTGCTTCTATGTTCGTCGAGTCTAAAGGTATTATGCACAGGAGAATTTCTGGTGTTCTGGCGTGTTTGCATGGTGATGGATAAGCCCCTTTTTTTAGTTTTGTTTTCTTGCGATGTCCCTGTGATTGAAGACTTTATTTGATTCTTCCTTTGTTGTCCGACTGTTCCTTTTTGCCAGTAAGTTCCTCTTTCAGCAGATTTGTGAGTACAAATGACTTCCTCCCCTCTCCTGTGTTGTAGGTAAAGTGTGGCGTGAGAGGCGACCTCGGGCCGCCCTGCAATGCGGCGGGTCACATCGACCGGACGCTGCTCGGTGCGCCGCACCTCTACGGCAATGCCGCGTATCGTCGCACCGAGGTGCGTGCATGCACAGGACGGGGGTAAGCTTGCCTCTGCTTCAAATGTGCAAAAGATTCGCCTCTGCTGCAGTAGTGAGGGCCTTCGTTTCCCACTGCATGCAGCTGATGCAAGAGGCGATGGTTAACCAAGTTAGTCTCTTCTTTGAATGTAAGGGACTCTCCGGCTTTATGCATTGGAACACTACTTGAAAGGGGCCTGTCGCACGAAAATGTCAGTTCCGCGGTTTGTGATGTGATGCAATGCATGCATTTGTACTACTGCGAATGCCTCCACTAATGCGTTTACACTATTAACCGGACGACGGCCCACCTCGCCAGTCTCACCTCCCACTGCGTGGCAATCTGCAGGCGTGCAGTGTGAACTCACCCGGATATGGGCCTCTTCCACACAATGCCCCTGTATGGTGCCAGTCTCCCTTTGATCCTGAAGGTCTCTTAAGGTTCCTCCTGTGAACTCGAACTATATGTTGCAATTAGCAGCATTGGAATTCAAATGATGTTGTTATCAAAATTAGCTTTTACAGTCACTGATCAATTCCTGTATGTGCTTTACTGATACTTCGCTTCCAACAGCACCCTTCCAGCAATTCTGTCCGCTTTTGGAGGACTCCTGCATGGCCGTCTGTTTCTTTCTCAGGAGGTAATGAGGCTCCTCCTTCCAGCTCACCTCCGGTATAGAGGGAGCACATCATTTTTTTCATTGCAAGCTTGTCTACAATGTACATATTACATGTACATTGTTTCGGACATCTTCTTTGTTGGTTTATGTCATGTTGTCTTTGAGAGACAAGTTTTGCGGTCCCAAAATGCCAAAAGAATTTGGTCGTGATGGGGATACCGATTTCACTTTTGTTGCAGAGAGTTGGAAACGGCATCCTCCGTGGCATCTATGTGCCCGTTCTGGTTTTGACCGTTGGATGGGCTCTACAGTTTCCCTTTCACTGGCATGTGAAGGGCGGGTTTCTGTTTAACTTCAATCTCACGTATCCTGGTGAGAAAGCTCCGTTCAAGTTCTTTCTAATTTGGATACTCCGTCTGCGTCAATATGCGAGAAAAGTGGTCTGAATCGGCTGGCAGTAGCTATTAGACTTTGTTTGTTTGCTTTCTTCTCGAGCCATTTTTTTTGCACATCCTGTACTTGCTCGGTTCTAGGTTGTTTAGAGTTGCACAGCCCCACAAGTCGTCTACAATAAGGCATGTGTACTTGTTCGCAGGTATGCCATTCAACAAGCCCCTATACACATTGACCTACATGCTGTTCACAGCTGGTGTGGCGGGACTTCTTCTATCCATTATCTACATCGTGGTGAGTCCAAGTCCTTCCAGAAATGTCACTAGAGTAGTCTGGAAACAACGGCACTTCACCAGCTTCAGATTTATTCTTGGTTATTTAAAAGTTTGTTTTTATTCACTTCCAAAGAGATTTGGCAGAGGGTGTATAAGAGACACATTGCAAGGGTCGAAGAAGCTGTGAGCTGCCAAAACGAGCTTTACAACACCTATAAAATACTGTCATGTGTATTCTGTGGGGTTTGACGTACGACGGTGCACGCGCATTGATTGTGCTCTTGCGTTCCATTGTTTTGTGTTTTTGAAGGCGGATGTGAAGGGAATAACGGCACCCACAAAGCTGCTGGAACTGATGGGCAGAAACCCGCTGATCGTGTTTGTGTTTGGAGCTTCGGGCGTCTTTGAAGCGTTCCTCAGGGGGGTCTATTGGCGGGACCCCAAGGCCAACTTAGTGAGTGCTGACGCTCCGCAGTTCCCCCCCCCCCCCCGTCCGCCCTCCTTCATACTCGGGGCCCTCTGCTGTTGGTACCACTGCTCGCCTACAGTTGTAACATGCGGCTGTCCTGTCTTGATGGAAAGCAAAAGGAGGTAAAGAAAGAGAATGGTTTTCTAAGCGATACCCGTGGCCAGAAAGATTTTGGTTTGCGGCTAACTTAATGAAGTCAGTTTTGGCATGGTGTGGGATATAGGTGGACTTCGCGGAGGGCGTCTTTCGTGCGCTTATTCCTGTCGAGCGGTGGGCCAACCTGGCGGCTGTCGCTGCAAAGATAGCGCTCTGGTGCCTTGTGGCCGGAGCCTCGGCTGCAGGCGGATTTGTTTGGCGCCTGTAGTCAGGGCTGCGAGCCTCTAGAGGGCTCGCGCTGTTTCTTGGTCGTGTCGCTCAAGCCGTTGCTTCACTTGGTTCATGTCAGCGCGCCCTTCATATGGAGGTTAATTTGGAGCAGATGTCTGCTTTGCGCGTACAAATTTACTTTTTGGTGTTTGCATTGCAGTCCTTAGCTGATTTTTCCAAGTCGACAAAGCGGGGCAGACTGCAGTTGAGCGTTGGTAGGCAGTCGGAGCAGGTTCAGTGGGCCCGTGGATACACGTGTCCTCGCCTGGAAGAATTCAGTGTATCCTACAAGGCAGCTGCAGGACGCCTGCTTGTGATGAACACTTGACGGTTCACGGATATGAACACCTTTCGTTCACGTGGTGTGGTGCGGTGTTACGTGGTGTTTGCTGTGGCTGCCCGTAGTGTGCTGTGCGACGTGGTGTTGTGTGCTGTGGTGTGCTGTTGTGTGGTGTGGTGTGGGTGGCGCGGTGTGCGTTACCCATCCTGCTCAGAGTGCAGCTCTGCGTTTATCCCTCGGATGGCAGTCATCAGACTGCACCTCCTCAGGTGCCACAGCTTCGGTAGCAGACGGGACCTGCCCTCTAAGGAATGTTGTCGCAAGGAGAAGCTGCATGCCCTACATCAGCTCATATAAATGCCTCCGTCTACTGCAGCTACTGCCTCCTCGTAACTCAAAACTGCAGCTCCGAATTCATCATTCGGATGGCAGTCCCCGTCTGCAGGGGGAGCTGCGCCGGAAATCCTGCAAACACGCATTGGGACAGGGTTTACCATCTGAGGGAGACTGCTGCGCTGTAGTGTGGTGTGTCGTAGTGACCTCCAGGAGCTGGAGGAGTCCGAACATTTACGACTCTGCTGGACGCGTTGCGGCACCTGGAAACCAACAGATTCACTCTTTGGCACTGGAGCGCGGAGGATGTTCGGAGGAGGCCGATGCATGGGCATCTCCAAAGCATGAGAACTTGAGAGCTAGAGCGAGGCACCAACCAAAAAAAAAAAATGGAGTTTTATTAAGAAATGGAAACCGTGTTCACCCCCTGTACAAAAACTAGACCACGATTTCCAAAGGAATTGATTTGATAAAAAAAACATTTTGAAAAACTTCTCCTTTCCACGGACCCTGAGTGCCTCTATTGGCGCCTTTACTCCTCGTCTCTCTCCTCGGTCGCCTCGGCGATCCGGTTGGAGCGCAGCAGCAGGCCCCGGCCGATGTTAAAGCACGAACCCACAAACTTGGAGAGGGTCGCCGGATCCACCGGCGGAAACATGCACTGCCCGCACCACACAGCCCGCGCGAGAACAGCCTGAGCTCCTCGCCTCCAAGAAGACAAGAGCCCTCCTCTCTTCCTGCCCGCTCCCTCCCTCCCTCTTTGCCTCTCTCCCACCCTCCCACCCTCCCTCCCTGCCTGCTCTATCCCCTCCCTCTTTGCAACTCTCCACTAAGGATGGCCCACATAATAAAGTCGGACTTTTTACTTTATTACACCTTTAAAACATGTAATAAAGTCTTAAGTTTTAGACTTTATTGACTTTATTATCTCCGTTTGAATTGAACGATTAAACTATTCGTTCGATCATATCCGTACAGTCATAGGGTTGTAAATTTCAAAATTAGGTCAGGTTAAGTTGGCGTTGGCATTGCGAAATGTGTGGCGCTGGTACGTACAGCCGTACAGCCGTACATTCGTAATAAAGTTATAATAAGGTTATAATATACAGGCCGGACTCTATGGAAAATAGTATTTTCACAGCTTTTTTGTCTAGATACACACCCTTTTCGCTGGTCAGATTTTATTGGAGTGTTTTAGAGTATTTTTTGGGTATTTTGGGGGTTTTAAGGTGTGTATCTAGACAAAAAGGTGTGAAAATAGTAACGCCCGACTTTGTAACCCTAAAACATAATATAATATAATATAGTGGCAATCGGGCCATCCCTACTTTCCACCCTCCCTCCCTGCCCGCTCCCTGCCTGCCTCCTCCCTGCCCGCTCCCTCCTTCCCTCCTCCCTCCCTCCCTCCCTGCGCGCTCCCTCCCTCCCTCTCTCCCTCTGTCGGCCTTCGCTGGTCGTACCGGGAGTCTCTCGGGCGGCACGAGGTAGCAGGGCTCCACCGCGCCCATGCTGCAGGCGGCGCGGCCGTTGGTCTTGTAGGAGGTGCCCGCCTTCCCGTCCGCGATGTTCATCTCGTACGGCCGCACGCCCGCCAACCCCGCCGCGATGTACCCAAAGGACGACCACTCGCTCGTCAGCAGCCGCTCGCTGCCGCCCCACAACCCCAACAAATGATTCGGTTACACCCAACGTCCAAAAGAATCACAGTTGCTGAGGTCGGAGCTCCAATATAGTGAGGGACAATGGGAAAGCTATTTTCGTAAAAGCAGATCATACCAGTTTGGAAAAAAGAAACATTCGGATTAGCATTCCTATGGAGGTTTTCAATGCTTGTGGAGTTTTCAGATGGACGCAATTCATCTACAACGACAGAAACCATATTTCGCATAAAGCGGGAGTGGCAGAAGAAACCAATGGCTCCCACACACGCGTTACTCGAAACAACCGTTTCGGATGAACTGACCTGAAACTGAGCAGCCAAATCTCCACAAGGGCGCGCTCGTATTGGTTCTGATTGTTTTTTTGTTCGAACATGTCCGCACTTTCACTGCAGCAACTTAATTTCCATAACCACAGTCGCAGGCGTCTTCAGCGACAGTTTCTCAAGTAAAACACCGTAATGCGTTTAAGTTTGTCATGTTTTGAATATTTGGGTTCCGCAGCAATAGAATCTAACAGCAAAATCTGCAACTTCCCGCGTATTTCAGAGGAATTTCTGATCCTTACAAGTGAAAGGTGACTACCGTTCCGTCCACCGTCTGCCCATCCGTAAAACTGCGCTTGAGATACTCGAAGTGGTGGAGCTGTAGTGACGTCACAAAAACGGCCACAGTTTTGGGTTGTGCCTTTGTGATTATTGGAGTGATGTCAAGGACCTTCTGATAGTCCCGCCCACCCAAATCCGTCTTAGTGAAGTGACGCAAGTTCATACCATTTCTCGGTATGACAAATTAGCTAGCAACAGAATGTACCTTCAGGGGAAGGACAGAAAGGCAACACAGGTATAGCCTCTCGGGCTTAATGAAATAGCATAAGCGAAGCGCATCGTACACCACAATAATGATCGAACGGAAAGCGCAACGGTGGTAGCTTTGCTCCTAGACTCTTCAGGGCTGAAGGGCATCTGGCAGGAAAATGGGGAACCTTTTGGAGAAGGTTGACCCAGTCCTCCTGCGGAATAATCTCCGGCAGATACTCCGAAATGTTTGTCGCGCACTGCAGCACTCTTGGCTCTGTCTCACGATCGTTATCATGGAATGTCCGAACCTGCAGTGAGGGGAACGGAGAAGAAGTGAGTGAGAGGGAGAAACACACGGAAAGTTGCCCTACGCCGCCGATCCCTGAGACCTACCACTCTCAGACTAACACCCCTCCGACTCATCGGAACCTGAACCCCTCAAACCCTGGACCCTACACCCTTAAGCCTACACCTTAACCCTTGCCCTACACCATCAACCCAATACTCTTTGAACCCTGCCCTGCCCTGCCCTGCCTCCTCCCGGCCCTTTACCTGAACCCCAACGCGCAGGTCGTGGCGGGCGAGGTAGCCGTGGTAGACGCGCGTGATGCGGTCCCATAGGTAGTTGTTAGGGTGCAGGAGAAACCGCGCCACACGTGTGAACACGAGCCCGTCCGGGAACAGTCGGAGCAGATCTGCCTGCACCCGCCCAGCCTCTGCTGGCGGTTATGTACGGCTTTTTCCTCTTTATTCTTCAGGGGATGTGGGAACGATAGGGGAAAGGAATTATGAGGGAAGGTGTAATGGTGTTTGAAGTTTAGGGTTCTTTGCTTTGGGGGGTTCAGGTTCTTGAGGAAATCAGGGTTTGTACCCTGAACTGGGGGATGAGGTACAAGGCGGGAACCAAATATTCGTCCGTTTGGAAAAAGGCAAATGTGGCCGCTTGGATTGCCCTCTGCTCTCGCGGGCAGAAAAAATGCCAATCATCTTCATCGCAGCTGAGCCCAATAGAGGGGAAAAGATAAACCAACGAAGATGAAGTCATGGGGGTTATTAAGGTTTTCAGGTTTTTCGAAACTCTTCAGAGTTGTGAGGTAATTATGGAAGCCTTATAGCTTGTGACAATGAGCAACAGAAAGCTCTGAAGTTTGTTGCGACTCCGTTAAATTTGACTTTAAATCTGCAGGAAACATATCATTATCATCATCACGAGCTGAGGTGGAAATCACTATCTGAGGCTGAGCGGAGAAGCTCACTTGTATTTGAGGTTGATGTGAACAGATTTCAAGTATTCCTCAGTGCCGTTCTCAAAGTAGTTTCCGTATTCCTTCACACGGGGAAACCAGCGAAAAGCGTTTGCCTTCATCCACCTGCAGCGCAGTCCACTCCATCTCTCACTTCAGTTTCTTTCTCTCCCTCTCCGCTTGTCCCTTTCTTTCTCTCAGCCCATTCCTCGCTTGGTTTGTAACTCTCTTATGACTCCTGGTAACATCCGACTCATCTCCCAGTTTAGATGAAAGGAGAAAGAGGGGAGAGCTAGGTAAGGAAGGGCAGCCATGGGGCGGAGGAGGGGGGGGTGGGGAGAGAGAGAGTACGTGTACTCCTTGGAGTCGAGGAGCCAGCTCGAGTCAGGCAGCGGGTCGCAGAGCAGCTTCGCGACACTTGTGGCGTTGTTCAAAAGGATGGCCCGCCCCGTGAGAACAGCATAAAGGAATGCTGAAGTCAGTGAGGCCAGCCGGTTGCCCAGCCCTGCAGGGTTTATAGCGTTTGAGTCAGGAGGGGAAAGTGGGGGTATGGCGAGGTAGCAGAAGAGAGAGAGAGAGAGAGAGAGGGAGGTGGAAGGAGGGAGGGAGAGACAAAAAGGGAGAGAGAAAACAAGGGGGAGGAGGGAAGAAGAGGAGGTAGGAAAGGTACAAGAGTCTTCGTGTGCTAAATGGAACAAGCAAAGACCATCCCAGGCGTGAAATCTTGAAGAATGCCTACTGACGATGGTGACGCCCATATTATACAAATAGCGTTCAAGCTATCCATTCATACGGTGCTGCTGGCCTCAGAAAGCTTACCTGCATAAGAGGGCGATACCCAAATCAAATACTTGCATCGCGAAATGTCGCTGCCAGGATCAACGCCTTTGAATTCGTCACTGCAGAAACATAAAAGAAATTGCGAGGGGTCAGGGAATGGGGGGAGGGAGAAACAAATTAATGGGCGGAGTGTGTGTGTGTGTGAGAGAGAGAAAGAGCGCACGGATTTTTGTAGAAGTCGATCCAGCTGCGGACAGGCTCAGTGCAGCGCCTGTGCATGACGGCGTATGCGTTCAGCCGCCTCGACAGCGCCCGTGAACGGGGGGTCGGAACCTGCCACATGTGCATGAATTGCGAGATGATGCCTCCCTCATGAGTCAACAGAGAAAGGTAGGAGAAATCACTATTGGCTATTGTGTATCCGCTCCGAGTAGCTTAAAAAAAATCATTGGCTTTCAAGTGGGTTCTTAGGGGTGTTGAGGATTTTTTCGACCCTTAAAGACCCTAAAACCCCTAAAAACTCGAGATTTATAATTTCTTGCAGATTCCACAACTTTAGTGCCTTTCTCGTGGGCTTCCGGAGTGTCAGAGTCTGTAAGGCTCTGAGATTTCAAGGAGGTTTCTCACCTTGTAGTAGAGGTGCCCCTCCTGCTGACTCCAGCACTTATCTCCCACTCTCCGTTCCTTGTGCAAAGAGCGGTGCCGCTCTGTGCCCTCTTCCAAGAGCCGCCTCCTGCCTCCTACTCCGTTCGACGGAACCGCAAATTTTCCCAACTGCTGCGCAAGGAGCTGCTCTTCAATATCTGCATTTCTGTTGTTGCCAGAATGTTCTGATTGCTTTGTATCTTTCAAAAACTGCCGCCACAGCAGAGCTATATCAGCTCCTAAAGAGCCAATTTGCATTTTTTTTAACAACATAGCTGCGTTTTCACGCGGATCAAACCTAAAACTTCTTGCTTGTGCGTTTAGAATGAGGTCGGGAACTGCCTCTTGGTCACTGTCAAGTTTAGGATTGCTACTTTGGTGCTTGAGATCTAGGACTTCCACGTAGGGGTTGCTATCACAGCTAGTGCTGATGGAAGAAGAGCGGTTTAAGCGACAATGTGAATCTCCAAAACTTGTTTCCAGCTGCTGCAAAAAAGGAGAGCAAACATGGGGGGGGAGAAGAGAGAGAGCGAGTGAGAGAGAGAGAGAGAGTAAGAGAGGAAGAGAGGAGAATTACTTGCTAAAGGGAGCATGAATATGAATGTGAACGAGAATAAACTCATGAATTAGAGCACGTGCGGATATGCATATAGACATTGTACAAACTCCATGTATATTTTATGAACAATGTGCTGCCCGGATGCTAAGAGGGTACTTCCCCTCGAGAAGCAGCCACCTGCACCCCTGAACCCCTTAACCTAACCCCCTCCCGCCCAGAGCCCCCCGGGGAGGCGCCAGCCCACCTCGACCCCGCCGGAGTGCGCGAGCGCGACAAGAGCTGCCACCGCCGCAAGCGCCAGGAGGATCGCGCGCCCTGCCACGTGGCACTTGCGCGGGGTTTTGCAGCAGCCATGGCTGCCTGCACGAGTTGGTGCTCCAGCAGCAGGGGGGGGGGGGAGAGGGCTGAGCGGAGGGAGGGGGAGGAGACGCGAAGGAGGAGGAGCGGGGGCGGATCCCATGGAACAAGCTGCTTAAACCCTAAGAAATCCGCGTTCAAGCCCTGAACCCCGCGGGATGGGCCTCGCCCCTCGACCCTGAACCTTGAACCCTCGCCGACCGCTTCTCCGGCTGAACGCTGGCCTTGAACCCTGCACCCTGCACCGCGGATCGTGCCCTTTCCCTTCTCCTTCAACCATGACCCTAAACCCTGGCCAGCCCTGAACCCTGGCCAGCCCTGAACCCTGGCCAGCCCTGCACCCTGAGCCCTGCGCCCTGAGCCCTGCGCCCTGAGCCCTGCGCCTAGCGCCCTGCCAGAGCCTCGGCCGGCCTGCGCCCGCCCTGAACCCTAGTGGGCGGGGACGCCCGCGTTGACCGGGGGCGGCCCCGGTTGCAAGTGCGGGCGCGCGTCCGGCGGGACTGTACGGCCGAGGACGGCGTCGCGACGGTGGAGATTGCCCGATGGTGGGCCGGGCAGCTAAAAAGGGACCTCGTCGGCCAATGGCAGGCCGCCGGGCAGCCGGTCCTTGGTCCCCGAGGTTACACCTGGGGTCCCTCCGGTACGGATGGGGACCCTGGTCCCCGGGCGGCTGTCCGTACGGCACAAGGCTGCGACTCGGCATCGCCCGGTCACGTGTTGAACAAAAATTAGAAAGTGGAACAATGACATCGACATGAGATATTGGGATGGAAGTCGGCGCTCGATGTGGGGGGGGAGCTTAAATGGTGCGGACACAATATGAAGAGGAGGCGGGCTTGCATTCATCCAGGGAGAAAAAGGAACGAAACAAAAAGGCAAAAAAAGGCAGTAAACACCCTGCATTAGTGCCTCCCTGCCTGCCTCTCCCCCGCTAAGAGACGAAATGCAGAAATAGGTAGTTTTCCCAAGCCTCAAAATTCTCCTCTGTCGGCCTTTTGTGTCGATTCTAACACGTACTTAGGACTGGGATTTGCTGTTTTCTTTGTAAATATTGAGGAGGGCCTTTCTATATACCACAATATATCTGCAAACGTAGGACAGACAAGTTTATAGAAATCTGCAAAGCTTCCAACAGGAATTTTAGGGTCCCCGCAACCTTACAATCAGGGGTTAACAATAGGGCTGGAAAACTAAACTAGTGATAAGTTTGGTATAAAAATGCTCGCAAGCCTCCGGCCATCCTCGGGTGGCCCTCCTCTGCGTCCCTCGCGCTCCTGCCTCGCCGCGCCCCTCAGTACGGGTACTCGCCGTCGTAGTTCCCGGGGGGGTCGTAGTTGCACGCCCACACGGTCCCCCCGTCGTCGCACGTCCCCATCGCGCAGCCCACGCGCGTGGTGGCCCGCCACACCACCTGCACCCACCGCCGCCCTCCCGCACTCGCATGCTTCAGCCGTCAAGAGATTGAGAAGCAGCGGAGGTCGAGAGCACGAGATGGCTCGCTGTGGCCTCCCTCCCCCCCCCCCCCCTCCCGCCAGCCATCCATCCATCCATCCAGACCGACCTGCGTGTAATGCCCGCAGTTGGCCCAGTTGCCCGTGCTGCAGCCGTCCGGGAACACGGCATAGTCGTAGTATTGGCGCTCGCCCACCCACGCCGCCACCGCCATGGCGCAGGTGGAGTCGCCGCCGTTGGCGTAGAGGTTCTGGCCGTAGGGGTTGTCCGGCGTGTGGTACATGTCGCCGTTGCATCTCCCCTCGCTCGCCAGGAGGTCCACCCAGTCTTGAGCCGCGCTCGCGACTGCTCCGACCTCCATGGCCCCCCCCCACAGTCAATAGCACAACCACAGACAGTGCCCCCCACCTTTCATGGAGGACCGACTGCAAAAATAACGTGATGGCACTGGGGTTCAAACTCAGCGGACGTGCAAATGCGATTGGTTCCAAAGCATAATCAGTTAATATCAGCGTGCAGAAGGCGATGCCATGCCATGCCATGCCATGCCATGCCTCTCAATTAATCAAGACATGCTCGTTGCCGATGCCCACCGCGCGCCGCCATGCCGCCATGCACGCGCGAGGCGTGACCGGACGGAATGTACCTGCATCGCTCCACGCGAGGGGCCCGACCCCCACCAGCCCGCGCGCCTCGTTGTGGCCCGCCAGACAGTCTGCGTGCGCGCCATCTGCACCCGCCATTGCGCCCACATAAAGCGGAGAAAAGGCGCAACTCAGGCGTGCATCTTCGAAACGTTTTCAACACTTAATACTCTTGCAGTTTCTTTAACCGGGGTGCTTCGAGCAGGAGGCATCAAGAGGAGAAGTATGCTGGACAGCCACGAGAGTGATTATCTTGGAGTCAAAGATTACCCAAAACATAGGATTGTGCAAAAAAAAAAGGGAGAGTCCGTCGATGACTCACTAGATGGAGGAGGTGACGGCAATCGGCGTGGCGGTGGGGGGCTCTTCCTCATGGAAGGAGGAGGTCTCAATTGTTTAGGCGGAGGAGGACGCTTTGGCAGAGGAGGAGGAGACTTGGAAGGAGGAAGTGCCGCACACGCAGTTCCTGACGCGATACAGCGACCGTAGCAGGCGGTGTAGCCCTGCGAACAGATGCAGGCGGCCCCGCAGCCATTTGCTTGACACGTGGACGAGCTGGGGCAGGTCACCTGGGAACAAGGATCACACACTGCGCGAAAAAGCGCACACAAACTCGGCTTAGGCACTATAAGTTACTTTTCCAATATTCGGCTCGTCATTCATTCTCTCAGATTACATCAAGAAAAGGTCATGGAGGCAGGTGGAGCTGTGCGGGGAGGAAGTGCCTATACTACAGCAAATGATCTGTGGGTTTTAACAACTAAAAGGGCGTGAGAAAGGGCTTCACCTTTGCCGGGTGTCGTGCAGCTGATGGAGTACACGCCTGTGTCAGGGCGCAAATCCCTGCAAAAAGAGACCAGTCATAAGTTCTGAAGGATTGGGCTTTCGACGATAAGCAAGAGGGGGTGGAATTAGTCACAGGGTTTGAGTTTTTTTCCATTTTAACCCCAGAACTCTAAAAGTATAATCAACTTTGAATCCCCTACCACGCAATCCCGAAACCTTCTCAGACACTACGGGTTTCTGTTGAAGTGTACCCGAATGAGTAGTCGTAATATTGGAAGTTCGTTGGGTCGGTATTCTCCCAGCCGCCGGGAATTTCTGTCCAGTAATAGCCTACATCCTTGCAGCCATAGCCAGACCAAAACAGGATTTTTCCGCAAATGACATGGTTTGGCTTGCCATCTTGCACATTCCATTGGATCTTCATCGATGCCAGGGAGCCACTGATGGGGCTGCTGAGGTTCAGGCACTCCATGTTGGGCAGAGGAGCCGTGACCACTCGAGATTCACCGCGGTACGACGTCGCGGAATAAAGGGTTAAGACTGTGCCCACTGTCACCGTTGACGGATATACGACAACAGTCCGGTTCACAGGTGGAGCTGCATTAAACATTGAAAACCAGGGTGGCTTTCAGCGTTTGAATAAGAGCATCCAAAGCTAACCACACTCCAAACCAATGGCCTTCCATGCCATGCGCGTATGCCTTTCTATCTAGAAACATACTCACGTGGGGAAGCGCGGGTAGCTGGAGGAGATCGTCGAGGTGGGGGAAAGCGGTTTGGAGGAGGATTCCGTGGAGTGCGAGGGAGAGGTGGGGGAGAGCGGAGCGGAGGAGGTCTGCGTGGAAGAGGAGGTGTCCGAGGGGGCGGTCCCTTGAGAGGCGGCGGGCGGCGGGGAGGGGAAGGGCTTGGGGCGGTGCACTGCTGGATGGGCGCGATGCAGCGGCCCTGGCAGGCTTGGTAGCCGCTGTCGCAGACGCAGATGGCATCGCAGCCGTCCGCTCTGCATGTCGATTTAGTGGGGCACTCGATGTTGGAGCATGGCTCGCATACTGCAATCAAGGAGCACTTTCCACGCTTCAGAGTGTAACTGGGTTTATTTATTTCCGTTGTGTTAATAACTGCAACTTAAATTAGAAGAAAGAAAACCTGCCCTTGGTGTCTGTAAGATTTCCTTCTACGTTTTCACCTGGATCGTCGCAGCTTATAGATTGCACGTTTGGGGAGTCACTCAAGTCGCTACATGCACACAAGGAGCACACAAGCCAGCAGTTGGGTTAAGCGCTGCTGCTCGTCTTGAACTTGCCAAGACCTGGGCAAAGGGAAGTAAATCAATGCAAGAATTGGAAAAAGGGAAAAGATTATATTGTGAAGTGATATTCAATCACGCGAAATTATATTTACCACGCAAAAACAGTCGACAATGTCTGTTTAGTAGAAATAGTAAGAAATTATTTATGGAACCCAATTTGTATGTCATCTGTCGCTCTACTGCCCATGATTTACATCAGGGCTGTTGCTTTGAACCTGTTTGCTTCAAAATATACGAAAGGTTAGAAGGTACTTCTCTGTAACCCAATGTCGCTTTTCTTATTGCAGCATGCAAGGACTGGAAATTGATTGTACTGCAGACGGGGATCTATAGTTTTATGGTTGTTGGGGTTTTGCCGGTTTTAGTAAGTAAAACTTTTCCGTCCAAGGTTTAAAACTTTCTCGTCGAGGCACTAGGAAGAGAAGGCGCACTATCCTATGTCTCTCACAATAGTGAAAGATGAACATCATGTCTCCTGTACTTCTTATAGAAAACGTTTCGACTGGTTGGAGGGATATGAGACGTGAAGCCTACGAAAGCAATGGTCGATGTTTGATGTTGATTGTAGCATGATCGCATGCGAAATCAAATTGGAAAGGCAGACCACCATACGATGAACTGCTGTTTAGCTGTTTTATCGCACGACTGCATATCGAACTGCGGGTGTTTGAGTGCTTTCAAGTTCGTAATTTTGGGTGACCCAAAAAGTGATGCCTTTCCCTCCAACCAACAACTTACTCAAACCAGTAATCTTCGTAGTCGAATTTTGACGGGTCCGCATTCTCCGCATCTCCAGGAATCTCCACGTAATAACCTCCATTGTTTTGCCCGCAAGCTGGGGCAAACCAGAAGGAGAGTACGCCGCACACCGCGTGGTTGGGTTTGCCATCGTCGACGTTCCACACAACTTGTAGGGAGAGCAAGGAGTTGTTGTACGGCCGGGAGAGCGCAAGGCAGCCTGGCTCTGGAAGCGGGGCGCGGGTCACCAAAGGAGTGCCGGCGAAGTCGAGTTTGCTGTAGAGCGTTAGCTGCGTTCCTACCACCGCCTTCAAGGGGCGGCTGACTACCACGTCACTACCTGCACAGTGGAAAGCCAAGGACATGTGTGTTTGTGTGCGTTTCTAGCGAGCAGGCGTGTGTGTCTGAGCGTTAGAGTGTAGGTGTGTATGTGCGTGCGTGAGAGAGAGAAGAGAGAGAGAGAGAGATGTAGAGAGAGAGAGAGACAGCACACCAGAGGCAGCAAGATGAACAAGCGCTCCTTCGCCTGTACCCAAAAGCGCGTCCTGCCGCGTGCCCTGCCGCACCCACAGAGAGAATTCAGATTCCCCTGGAGCTGTCACTAGAGGCACAGCCCATCCTCTTCCTACCACCATGACGGGGCGGGGCGCTCACCGCCTCCGCCGGGACCGCTACGCGCACCGCCCGCCTCGCGCGCTTTCCGGGCAGCCCCCGCCCTGCGCCCCCTGGGGGCGCCGCCCCTTCAGCGGGCGCGAGCAGCACGGAGAAGACGAGCGCCATGGCCACGAGGAGCGCCGCGCACCGCCGCGCCATTGCCGCCGCCAGCGAGCGAGAGAGGGAGGGAGGGAGGGAGGGAGGAAGGGCGAGAGGGAGGGAGTGAGGGGAGGAAGGGAGGGGAGGATAGGCGGCGGCGCCGCTTGTCCGACGCGGCCGTACTGTACAGTCCGCTGCTGGCTCCGCGCCAGCTGGCGCGGCAGCGGATGCTCCTTGTGACGTGACAGGCGGAAGGGAAAAAAACAGAACGAAAGAAAAGAAAGAAATCGTTTGCGCGGATCGGACAGGAATAATGAATGGAGTGAAGGCGGGTCTGCAAAAAGCCGCGCGGAGAGAGCGAAGTGGCAGTGACCGCGCCGGCACGCGCCTCGCCGATGAGTGATGATGAGTGATGGCGCATTAAGTTACAAACCACCGCCCTGCACATTTGTTCCGTGCCATGCGGCGCGCTCTGAGTGGCGGGCGGACGGAGAGAAATAGCTAAAGTGGCGCGTAGCGTGGCGCGCGACAGTCGCATGACGTGACAGTGAAACTGAACTGCGTGCGCAACCACGCCCATGAAAGCGAGCGAAGCACGGAGCGACCCGCCCTTTGGGCGGCCGACGGCACCGGCACGACGAGAGGGGAAGGGGGGAGGGCGGCGGTGAGGAGCGACACGGTGGGACTTGGGAGGAGCGAGGGAGGGGCGAGGGAGGAGGGAGGGCAGCAATGGGGCCGCGGGAGGGGAGGGGAACCAATTGCAACAGTGGCGTACTGCAGGCAGGCACTTGTTTAAGGGAACCACTTGTGGTTGGCCGACATAGCAAAATGGTGCACTTCTCGCATGCCTATGAAGACAAACAACTCATTTTTTGATATCATCCCAGCATTGGAGGGAACACATGAGTTCCAAAAAAAACACCTTATATTTAAAACACAAGCCAGTTCTTACTGAAATGATAAATTCCAAAACCATAAATCAGTAATGCAAAACTAAATACGACACCAATGTCGAGGAACACGACAACAACTTACAGCCTGATGAATTACGAAAAGCAACGACAATTTCAATGTAGCAGACAGCTGTACTCAGTGGCGAACTCTCAGTACGGGTACTCTCCAAGGTAGTTTCCGGGAGGGTCGTAGTTGCAGGCCCACACGGTTGAGCCGGAACTGCAAGTCCCCTTTGCACAGCCAACGCGTGTGGTGTCCCTCCAGACCACCTGCAACCGCCCAGGGGACCCTTAAGCCTCAAACTTGACAGCCACTTGACGAATTAGTTTGGGAAGTTTCAGAGGAGGTTTGGCAGGTTCAGGGTGCGGGGTTCAGTTCGAAGCGCGTCACCTGCGTGTAGTGGCCGCAGTCGCCCCAGTTGCCCGTGCTGCAGCCGTCGGGAAAGATGGCAAGCGAGTAGTACCGCCGCTCTCCGACCCACGCGTTCACCGCCTGCGTGCACGTGGAGCCGCCGCTGCTGGCGAAGAGGTTCTGGCCGTAAGGGTTGTTCGGCGTGTGGTAAAATCCGCTGAAGCACTTCCCTTGGCTTACAAGGAAGTCCACCCACTGTTGCGCCGATGCAGCCACTGATCACATCAAAGAAAGCCCAAGGGATCAGGTCAGGGCTTGCCGCAACAAGCAGCAGCAGGTCATGCCATGCCATGTACAGGCGATCATGCCGCAATGCCATACCATCCATGATCATACAATGTCAAGCAAACCAGAGTCAGCACCACGAGACCAGCGGCCTGGGCAGGCAGTTGTACCAGTGTCGTCCCAAGCAATCGGACCCACTCCCACCAAGGCGCGCGCCGCGTTTTGGCCGTCCAGACAGTCTGCGTGGGGCCCTGCATCCACCATTGCACAACAAAAGCACACTTCAGGCTGAATACTGAACAAGACTGGAAATTGCAACAATCCTGTTAATCCCTCGACGGTTGAAGCCCTGAACATCCTACGGAAGCTGTTATAGGAAGGGTGGAGCAGTAGAAACTCAAAATGCCAGACGAACATGGCAACATACACCTAGACTCTGGAAGAGCCTGTAGTGAGGGATACGTGTAGAAGTGGTTGTCCTGTAGGGGAGGATGTCTGAAGAGAGACCCAACTCACTACTTACCAGCAAGAGGTGCTGGTGGTGAGGGGCTGGGTGGTGGTGGGCGTCTGGGTGGTGGTGATGACTTAAGTGGCGGAGGTGGTTTTCTGGGTGGTGGTGAATTTCTTGGCGGTGGTGGTGAAGGTCTCGGTGGCAGCAATACGGGGCTCGGCGGAGGAGAAGAGGGGCTGGGTGGTGGTGTTGAACTGCTCGGTGGCAGCAATACGGGGCTCGGCGGCGGAGGTGAGGGGCTTGGTGGTGGCGGTAGGGGGCTCGGTGGCGGTGGTGAGGGGCTTGGCGGAGGCAGTAGGGGGCTCCCCGGAGGTAGTAGGGGGCTAGATGGAGGCAGTAGGGTGCTCGGCGGCGGAGATGAGCGGCTGGATGGAGGTGGGCGTCTGGGTGGTGGTGGTGGCTTTCGTGGCGGAGGTGGTTGTTTGGGAGGTGGTGAATTTCTTGGCGGTGGTGGTGAGGGGCTCAGAGGTGGTGGTGAGGGGCTTGGCGGTGGAGGTACGGGACTCGGCGGCGAAGGCGAGGGGCTCGGCGGCGGTGAGCTCGTCCCTGGAGGCGGAGTAAGCTGCGTTGGCGGAGGAGAAGGGGACTGTAGCGAGAAAGGAGGCGGCGCACACGGAGCTTCCGCAGCAATGCAGGTTCCATAGCAGGCTTTGTAGCCTTGCACGCAGGTGCACAAAGCACCACAGCCGTCTGCTTTACACGTGGACAGGCTGGGGCAGGACACTTGGGAGCAGGGATCGCACACTGCCCCATCAGCCCACATGCACACAAAAGGTCAGCTCAGCTCCCTCTTTCGACATGCAGCAACTCATCCATGTTCTCACATTGCAGTAAAACAAGGAAACAGAGGCAGGTGGGCCCTATGGAGAGTGACGCGCTGGTGTAGTGGTCATACTCTTAAAAATTTGAAAGAACGTGGGAAAGCAGAGAGCAAACTGCACCTGTGCCAGGTGCGCTGCAAGTGATGGAGTACGTGGTTTTGTAGTCTGTCAAGTTTCTGCAAAAAAAAGACCAGGTTTTGAATTTAACATCCTGACCCCGGGAAACATATAGGCGGGCATGAATTCCTTTTCCCACCCCGGAATTTTATAGTTTTCATCCAAAACTCAAAAAATCCCCTCTTTCGATGCTCTACCTCCTCGAAACCCAAAAAGCTCACCTGCCAACATCAAAGGCTGCTCAAGAGGTGGACCTAATGCACTTCTAGTATTACATGCTTGAACCTAACATACTCACTAAGAATCAAGAAATTGACAATACCTGAAATTTGAGTCACGGAAATCGAATCTCGTGGGATCAGTAGCTTGAAAGCCACCGGGAACTAACGTGTAATAGTAGCCCCCAATGCAGCCATATTCGGCATAGAACTCAACGCTTCCACACATGACGTGGTTGGGCTTGCCGTCCTGCACATTCCAATTGATTCGCATCGACTGCAGGGAGCCGCTGATGGGGCTGCTGAGGTTTAAACACTGTTTGTTGGGCAGAGGAGCCGTGAAAGTCACAGATTGGCCGCCATAGAAAGGCTCGGTAAAAAGGGTCAGAACTGTGCCAACAGTTACATTTGATGGAAACACGGCGACGGTTCGGTTGACAGGTACAGCTGCACAGAGATCGTCGATAAATGGTACGGTTAAGGTTCGAGAAAATGTACGCATCAAGAACCAGGCGCAGAGTCAACTGTCACTGATGTCAAGTAGCAGTTTAGATATAGAAACATGTTTAAAATACAGAGGCACACTCACGTGGAGGGGGTCTAGGAGGAGGAGGACTCCGAGGAGGGGGGGCGGGGGGGGGGCTGCTTGGAGGAGGGCGAGGGGGGGACGTGGGAGGACTGAGAGATAGGGAGGGAGGGAGGGAGGGAGAGGAAGGGGCGCCACATTGCTGCGCGGAGGGAAGGCAGCTGCCCTGGCAGGCCTTGTACCCCGTGTCGCAGACGCAGTTGGCATCGCAGCCGTCTGCCTGACAGGTGGAGCTGCCGGGGCAGGTGACGTTGGAGCAAGGCTGGCATACTGCGCAAGGAGCAACCCTCTACGGTCTCAATGTATGGATATTTATATGCAGCTTAGATTGTTGCGAAGCTGTTGGGTTCGCTATACACAAAACAACAATGACAACTAATAGAAGGGATGTGCCATTGGTGAGAGGCTAAAGACGAGGTGGTCCACCTGGCCTGTACGAATCGCATTGGATGGACTGCACTTGCGGGCTGTTGCTCAGATCTCTGCGTGCATACAGGCGGCACCCAAGGAAGCACGTGAGGAAGAACGGCTCCTGCATCGGCGTGGGCTCAAAGCACTAGACAACGGCAACTCCCTGTTCTACAATTTAAACAAACGAGGATCGCGGCATGCAAAAACCCGCTTGTTCATTGGACAGGCAGACCGCCATAAGCTCAAGTGTCGTACCGCACGACTGCACATCAAGCTACGTGTGTTTGATCGTTTTCAAATTTGTATTATTTGGAGGCTCGAAGAGTAATGCCTTTCTCTACGGCGCACAACTTACTCGAACCAGTAATCATCGTAGTCGAAGAACGTGGGGTCGGCATTCTCCCAGCCGTCGGGAATCTCGACGTAATAGCCTCCGTTCCACCTCTTGCAGTCGGCGAGGTACCAAAAGGTGACGCGCCCGCACACCACGTGGTTGGGCCGCCCGTCGTCCACGTTCCAGACCACCTGCAGGGAGAGCAGCTTGCCGCTGTACGGAGCAGGCACGCTCAGGCAGCCACTCCCGGGGAGCGGCCCGCGCGTCACCCACGGCGTGCCGCGAAAGTTCTTCTTGCTGAACACCGTCAGCTCCGTCCCCACCACCACATTGGAGGGGTACGAGACGGCCACCTCTGTGCCTGCACGACGCGATCGGGTACGTGCGTTAGAGAGAGAGAGAGAGAGAGAGAGAGAGAGAGAGAGAGAGAGAGAGAGAGAGAGAGAGAGAGAGAGAGAGAGAGGGAGAAGGAAAGAGAGAAATGGAGCAAAGAGAGTAAGGCGCCGCGAGCGAGGAGGGGAGAGGACGCGCACCAGGGGCAACAACGCGCGCTAGGTCCACTCCCATCCTCAGCCGCAGACTCTGCCCCGCCCCAAGGAAGACGCGCCCCCTCTGACCGTCAGACGCCCCGCCGCAGGCCCCCCCTCCTCCCTCCCAAGGCACGTGGCGGACGAGGCTCTCACCTCCTCCGGCGGAATGCGGACCACCGCCGGCTTCCCGGAGAGCCCTGCACGTGGCGGCACACGCCAGCGGTCAGGCTCGCCCCACCGACAAGAGCGGAACAGTGAGCGTGTGACACGTGGCGGCGGGGCTCACCGTGGACATTGCAGACGAGCAGCGCGCCTAGAACCACGAGGAGCGCCGCCGCTCCGCCCGCCATGGCTCCCTCCCTCCCTTTCTGCATCCCTCGCTCGCTCCCGCGTCCCTCCCTCCCTCTCCGCCCGCCGCTCCCGCCCCCGCGGCCGCCAGTGTTTGTGCCGCGGATAAACGCAGGACGGCGGCGTCTGTCGCCACTTGGCCGTACGCATGACAGGATGGCGCCAGGCGATGCCGCCGCGCTGGCAGACACGTGGCGCCGCCCCGCGCGGCGGAGAAGCGAATCTGTGAAATCCGCCGACCGCGCTCCGCCAATCAGCGTGCGGCAATCAAATCCTTTGTCGTGGAGCGAAACTCAGATTTTCCCCTTGTTGGAGGCCGCCCTTCTGTACCAAAATACCGAACAGGTTGAGAAAAAAAGAAATTAAAGATTTTGGCGTGCGCCTGCTTGTGGCGTGAGAGGCGCATTTTCAAATGTGCAGTTCTTGGACCAGTGAGCCTTGCCTGCGGCTGTGGAAACCACGGAAAGTTGCACTTTGTGTTGAAGTTCATATCTGAATCGACTCGACTCTCCAAAAGAATCAAATTTAGTCATTTTTTTGTGAATCACAGCACGGGGTGAAAGAGGAGGACTCGAACTCTGATGCTTCATTCGTCGTTAGACATGCCAGCAATGTGAGAGAAGTTGTGGTCTTAAATTTGCTGCAAGAGGGGTGCACGATTGTTGATGGATGGATCGCTCGCTTTCTTGACTTTCCAAATGGGTGATGACCAGGCCTCCTCAAATAGGGGATTTTGGCCTAAGATAGGGGACTGTCTGTGACTTTACAAGTACAAGAAATGTACAAAAAATCGAATCCCTTGTTGTGCCTAGGCGTAGTTTTCCGCTCTTAGCTTCGTTCTATTGTGCTCAGGTCCTTTGCGAGCAGTCCCTCGTGGTTCCACATCATGCATTTGTCCAACTACATTTGATGGCCTCGCCATCGTGAGTTCAATGAAATTCCCTTTCCTTTTTTAATTCCATTGAACGAAACTCAAAAGTTTCCCTTAAATGAGTTAAACGCGGGTTTTAGGGGAATTCCCTTATTTGTCGATGCCGTCCGTCCGTCCGTCCGTCCGTGTGCGAATACCTGCAGCCTCGCTGGGTGTACGGACGGCCGCCTCCGCCGCTTGCGCCTGGACCCGACCCGGCGGGCCGTACGGCCCGTGACCCCCTGCCCTGCGCGTGCCGCCGCGTGGGGGCGGCGTGGCGACTCCCACGGCGCATACCGGTGCAGTACACGAGACGGGGGGATTAACCCTCCCTCAGATTTTGAAAATTCAATTTTTATTTTATTTTAGGAGGCGACTATTTACAGTGTCCTTTTTCTGAATGTAGTGTACGTTTTCGCCGGGCAGCAAAAAAAAGGATTTTTTTGGCGAAAAAATGCTGTTTCATACTTTTCAGAATAGATACAGACCTTTTTTCGTCGGATGTACGGATGGTGATTTGAAATGTACGAAGCGCGCGCGTCTACTATCTGTAAGTATGAGGGCGCAACACGTGGAGCGACATGATTGGTCGCGGCAACATATGACGTGACAAGTATGTTTGGGACCGCGACGTGACGAAACGAGACGCGACAAAAGTGGAGTCCGTGGACGGCAGTCGGAAATGGCGGGAATTAAAACTGACAGAAAAAGATAGGGCACATAACGTAGCGTGTTTCAGGAAAAATCTGTCAGTTTTAATTCCCGCCATTTCCGACTGCCCTCCGCGGACTCCATTTTTTTCACGTCTCGTTTCGTCACGTCACGGTCCCAAACATACTTGTCACGTCATACGTCGCCGCGACCAATCATGTCGCTCCACGTGTTGCGCCCTCATACTTAGTAGACGCGCGCGATTCGTACATTTCAAATCACCATCCGTACATCCGACGAAAAAAGGTCTGTATCTATTCTGAAAAGTATGAAACAGCATTTTTCGCCAAAAAAATCCTTTTTTTTGCTGCCCGGCGAAAACGTACACTACATTCAGAAAAAGGACACTGTAAATAGTCGCCCCCTTATTTTATCTTTTGTTTTCTATGTTGAAAGGGAGCTTAACCAGCCCTTAGCAGAAATCCTGGACCCGGTCCTGGTTGTTAGGGCCTATCAATCATTTGGGACCGATTTTGTCCATAGTTGATGGTTTTGCCTCAGTGGACTTACAGCCAATTCAGTTCACCACCGATAGAATGCGGGCACAACGCAGCGATCATGGGCGCGGCACAGCACTGCACTGCAGTGCGCGCGTGCAGGATGGCGCCGGCACGAAAGGTTCCGAATGGTGGCACAGTTTCAGCCGGTATTTCAGTGGTTTCTTCATTTTGCTCCGAATATCTTGCATTTTTCAGTCGTTTCATTTTTTATTTCACCCTGTAATCCAAGAAAACAATTGTAGAAAATGGATATGTCAATCCAACAAAACAACAACAAAAAAAAAAACAAAAAAACAACAAATACAAAAAAAATGTTGAAAATTGAATCGTTTAATTTTGTCTCGTCACGGGGCACGGCGTAGAGGGAGTGCACGTGCCCCAGGGCACAGGTCTTGAGGGTGCCGTGCCCCCAGCCATGATCGGGATCCTCGCAGCTGCGGCGGCTTGAGCTTGAGCCTGAGCTTGACTGCGCGGTCGGTCGGGCCCTCGCAAGTTGCACGCGACGCCAGTGAGCGAGGCAGGCGCTGCGGCTCCGCTGCAACTTGCGGTGTTGAGTCGGCGCATGACCGGACGGACGGTGACGGGCACGCGCGCGAGCATGTCGCAGATTGCCCGATCGATGGACGGATGGATGGATTTGTTGGACATCCACCCATGGATCTCTCTCTAGCCGTGTCTCCTCCACCTGACTCTCCAGTCCCAGACATCTCAGACATGAGACAGGCTTAACAGATTGGAAAAAAGCCCCACCGGCCCAAAACTCTTGTTTTCAATAAATAAGTACAAGACATGTACAGCAGTGCCACTCTACTAGCTCCTGCCTGCACTAATCCGCATATATTCCCATGAACAGCTTCACTGCTATAGCTCCGTATTATACACTTTGACGGCGGCGGCTGCGGCCGCGGTG
>CM074817.1:658842-663842 GCA_037447605.1 Zygnema circumcarinatum
GGGGGGGGGGGGGGGGGGGGGGGGGGGGGGGGGGGGGGGGGGGGTATTCAGTATTAATACTGTATTATACACTGTATAATACCTTAACGCAACTGTTAACAGCCGTACAATCGGAACATAGATACGTACGGAAATTATGTACGGAAAGGGTGTACCAACATGTACGGACCAAATCACACGTGTTGAGTGTTTGGCAAGTGACGTGACTTGGCAAGTGCTGGAATTTCAATATTATAATCAATCTTTGTTCAATTAAGCACGAAAATAAAAAAAATACGTTAAATACATTAAAAATACACTGTATTTTTAAATGTTGTATAATACGCATGTATTATACAGTGTATTAATACACGCGTTTGATACATACGGAGCTATATTCACTGCCTACAGCTAACCAGCAAGCTCTCTAAATGTTGCTAGATCGATTAAAGGATTCAAGCCCTCTAAATGTGCTTGTGCTTATGCGGCACAATTCCTGTACATCGGTACTGTCCGTGCAACCCGTACACCAAGTACCAATACTGTAGTACGGTGCTGTACGGTATATGGGGTTCCGTACAATCGCCTCTCTGACATCTGCAAGGCACATCTTGATGATGTATGGGTACATCAAGGTGTTGGTACTTACTTCCTAGCATGAATGTTGTCCGGGAGGTATTGGGACAATGTCCATGCATGAATGGTCATGTTTGGTCTAGGACCGAACATGGGGGGATGCCCGTATTGTTAGGGGCACGGTACGGCAGGTCTATGGAAGGTCTAGGGTCGTAGGTTTGCGGCTTGGGCTTAGACCGTACCAAAGGGGGTGCGCGGAATGGCGTCTGAACGGAGTGCGACCGTACGGACGGCGCGTGGCTGTACGGACGACGCAGAAACGTATGGACGCGGAGATCTTTGGAGCGAGAGGCGGATCTGCGCGAAGCGACATGATTGGTCAGTCTTCGTACGTGACGTGACGCATGGTTCGGCAATATCGCTGGAGGGATTGGAGATTTCGGCAGCGAGGATGCGCCACGTGAACCCTAAGTGCGGTCCGCTGCTCTGACGAGGTCAACTGAGAGGGGGATCGAGTCAGCACTTAAGGGGGCCGCGGACATGTACGGCTGAACGGCGGACGTGTACGGCCGGGCGGCTGAACAGTAAAGACGACCTTGTGTAGGTCGGTGCTGGCGTAGGTTTACGAGAGGCCGTGAAGCTGGCTGTTGAACGGCCTGCTGGACTGCATGCACTCGCTAGTGTGCCATTGACGTAACATTGGGTGGTCACGTCACGCCGGCCGCATTTGTTGAGAGGTAGGCAAGCTTGGCTCTCTTACTCTATCTGAATGTTATGCTGCTCGACCTCTGTTGTTTAGGAAGAGTAGGCAAAGGCTGAGGCCTAGAGGAGTCCGGCCTTGTGAATGAAGGTCGTGAAGAAACTAGCTCTCATCATGCTAAGCTTTAGTAAAGAAGTTAGGTGATGTGTCCCTCATGTGTTGAGGTAAAGGAGTTCGTAGAACAACTAATGCTTGTATACTGAAGCTGGGGTGTAAGCTATTCATCAGAGGATAGGATAGCGCTCATGTGAGGAGGAGAATCTAGCATAAGGGCTTTATGTAGATTTCCTAAGGAGCTTGTATTACACTCATGAAAATTAAAAAGATTTAGGGCCGTGGGCTTTCTCATTACTACTGTCATTTGACATGTGGATTCCTTGTGTTAGACTGGCGTGGTGGATGAGTGGAGGCGACCATTGTATGGGCAAGCAGACGGCCAACTTGCAGAAGGGGTGTACCATACGCACTTGTTTGGGAGAACCACTTGCGATTGGCCAACATAGCAAAATGATGCACTTCTCGCGTGCCAATAAAGACAAACAACTCATTTTTTTATATCATCCCAGCATTGGAGGGAACACATGAGTTCCAAAAAAAAAACACCTGATATTTAAAACACCAGCCAGTTCTTACAGAAATGAAAAATTCCAAAACCATACATCAGTAATGCAAAACTAAATACGACACCAATGTCGAGGAACACGACAACAACTTACAGCCTGATGAATTACGAAAAGCAACGACAATTTCAATGTAGCAGACAGCTGTACTCAGTGGCGAACTCTCAGTACGGGTACTCTCCAAGGTAGTTTCCGGGAGGGTCGTAGTTGCAGGCCCACACGGTCGAGCCGGAACTGCAAGTCCCCTTTGCACAGCCAACGCGTGTGGTGTCCCTCCAGACCACCTGCAACCGCCCAGGGGACCCTTAAGCCTCAAACTTGACAGCCACTTGACGAAGTAGTTTGGGAAGTTTCAGGAGGCTTGGCAGTTTCAGGGTTCGGGGTTCAGTTCGAAGCGCGTCACCTGCGTGTAGTGGCCGCAGTCGCCCCAGTTGCCCGTGCTGCAGCCGTCGGGAAAGATGGCAAGTGAGTAGTACCGCCGCTCTCCGACCCACGCGTTCACCGCCTGCGTGCACGTGGAGCCGCCGCTGCTGGCGAAGAGGTTCTGGCCGTAAGGGTTGTTCGGCGTGTGGTAAAATCCGCTGAAGCACTTCCCTTGGCTTACAAGGAAGTCCACCCACTGTTGCGCCGATGCAGCCACTGATCACATCAAAGAAAGCCCAAGGGATCAGGTCAGGGCTTGCCGCAACAAGCAGCAGCAGATCATGCCATGCCATGTGCAGGCGATCATGCCGCAATGTCATACCATCCATGGCCATACAATCCATGATCATACAATGTCAAGCAAACCAGAGTCAGCACGACGAAACCAGCGGCCTGGGCAGGCAGTTGTACCAGTGTCGTCCCAAGCAATCGGACCCACTCCCACCAAGGCGCGCGCCGCGTTTTGGCCGTCAAGACAGTCTGCGTGGGAGCCTGCATCCACCATTGCACGCACACAGCGACAATAGCACATTTCAGGCTGGCTACTGAACAAGACTGGAAATTGCAACAACCCAGTAAAACCCTCGACGGTTGAAGCCCTGAACATCTCACGGAATATGTTTTAAGAAGGGTGGTGCAAGAGAAACTCAAAATGACAGAACGACAAGGCAACATACAGCTAGACTCTTGTAGAGCCTGTAGTGAGGGACACGTGCAGACGTGGTTGTCTTGTAAGGGGAGGATGACTAAACAGAAAACTAACTCATTACTTACCAGCAAGAGGTGCTGGCGGTGAGGGGCTGGGTGGTGGTGGGAGTTTGGATGGTGGTGGTGAAAGTCCAGGCGGTGAGAGGATCAGTGGTGGTGGTGAAGGGCTTGGTGGGTACGGGTACTGTCCGAGGTAGTTTCCGGGAGGGTCGTAGTTGCAGGCCCACACGGTCGAGCCGGAACTGCAAGTCCCCTTTGCACAGCCAACGCGTGTGGTGTCCCTCCAGACCACCTGCAACCGCCCAGGGGACCCTTAAGCCTCAAACTTGACAGCCACTTGACGAAGTAGTTTGGGAAGTTTCAGGAGGCTTGGCAGTTTCAGGGTTCGGGGTTCAGTTCGAAGCGCGTCACCTGCGTGTAGTGGCCGCAGTCGCCCCAGTTGCCCGTGCTGCAGCCGTCGGGAAAGATGGCAAGCGAGTAGTACCGCCGCTCTCCGACCCACGCGTTCACCGCCTGCGTGCACGTGGAGCCGCCGCTGCTGGCGAAGAGGTTCTGGCCGTAAGGGTTGTTCGGCGTGTGGTAAAATCCGCTGAAGCACTTCCCTTGGCTTACAAGGAAGTCCACCCACTGTTGCGCCGATGCAGCCACTGATCACATCAAAGAAAGCCCAAGGGATCAGGTCAGGGCTTGCCGCAACAAGCAGCAGCAGATCATGCCATGCCATGTGCAGGCGATCATGCCGCAATGTCATACCATCCATGGCCATACAATCCATGATCATACAATGTCAAGCAAACCAGAGTCAGCACGACGAAACCAGCGGCCTGGGCAGGCAGTTGTACCAGTGTCGTCCCAAGCAATCGGACCCACTCCCACCAAGGCGCGCGCCGCGTTTTGGCCGTCAAGACAGTCTGCGTGGGAGCCTGCATCCACCATTGCACGCACACAGCGACAATAGCACATTTCAGGCTGGCTACTGAACAAGACTGGAAATTGCAACAACCCAGTAAAACCCTCGACGGTTGAAGCCCTGAACATCTCACGGAATATGTTTTAAGAAGGGTGGTGCAAGAGAAACTCAAAATGACAGAACGACAAGGCAACATACAGCTAGACTCTTGTAGAGCCTGTAGTGAGGGACACGTGCAGACGTGGTTGTCTTGTAAGGGGAGGATGACTAAACAGAAAACTAACTCATTACTTACCAGCAAGAGGTGCTGGCGGTGAGGGGCTGGGTGGTGGTGGGAGTTTGGATGGTGGTGGTGAAAGTCCAGGCGGTGAGAGGATCAGTGGTGGTGGTGAAGGGCTTGGTGGGTACGGGTACTGTCCGAGGTAGTTTCCGGGAGGGTCGTAGTTGCAGGCCCACACGGTCGAGCCGGAACTGCAAGTCCCCTTTGCACAGCCAACGCGTGTGGTGTCCCTCCAGACCACCTGCAACCGCCCAGGGGACCCTTAAGCCTCAAGCTTGACAGCCACTTGAAGAAGTAGTTAGGGAAGTTTCAGGAGGCTTGGCAGGTTCAGGGTTCGGGGTTCAGTTCGAAGCACGTCACCTGCGTGTAGTGGCCGCAGTCGCCCCAGTTGCCCGTGCTGCAGCCGTCGGGAAAGATGGCAAGCGAGTAGTACCGCCGCTCTCCGACCCACGCGTTCACCGCCTGCGTGCACGTGGAGCCGCCGCTGCTGGCGAAGAGGTTCTGGCCGTAAGGGTTGTTCGGCGTGTGGTAAAATCCGCTGAAGCACTTCCCCTGGCTTACAAGGAAGTCCACCCACTGTTGCGCCGATGCAGCCACTGATCACATCAAACACCGCCCACGGGGTCAGGTAAGGGCCAGCCGCAAACCGCAGCAGATCACGCCATGCCATGTGCAGGCGATCATGCGGCAATGTCATACCATCCATGGCCATATCATGTCAATCAAACCAGAGTCAGCACCACG
>CM074817.1:683868-715798 GCA_037447605.1 Zygnema circumcarinatum
GGGGGGGGGGCATGCCCCCCATTTTTGACCGTCCGTGCCCGGGGCACGCCTCCAAAAATTTTCCCCATATATTTCGTGCCCCCCCGTGCCCCCTGTCACGTGACGCTTACCTCGTACGACCAGGCCCGGGCCGGTGACGATTGGTGTTGAGTACTGTCCGTACTTTTCATATTTTCCCGTACATGTGTACCTTTATCCGTACGTTTAGTACATTAATCTGTACTTTCTGTACCTTCATCCGTACCGTTTTTAAAATAGTATATTCTTTTTTGGACCGATTTGAATTGCTCAATGCAGTCACGTCACGGGGCACGAAAAAGGGGCATGCCCCCCCCCAAGGGGGGGGGGGCACGTGCCCCTGGGCACGGGTCGGAGGGGGACCGTGCCCCCAACCCTAATCTCTGTGCTCGTACAATTCAGCTGCTTTTAGGTTAATTTTTTTTTGTTTTTGTTGTTTGAATTGTTCCCAATTTTCAGCATCATATCAGGAGCACTGCTACACCCTTCCATCAGATAAAACATTATATTTCTTACAGCATAGGAGTTGTCAGAAGAGAGAGAGTGAGGAGGAGGAGGAAGACAGAGGAAGGAGGGCGAGGAGGGAGGTGGAGAGGGAGAGAGTGAGGGAGGGAGGTGGGTAAAACGGTTACAGGGACAGAGAGAGACAGGGAGAGGGCTAGACCTAAAGATCGAGAGAGAAAGGGGTGTAAGGAGGGAGGGAGAGTGAAGAGAGAGCAAGGCCGCGAGGGAAGCCATGGGCTCTCTCTTGGGAGACCTTCCCTCCTACAACCCTCACAACTTCAGTCAGCTTCGACCTTCCGACCGCCATCCCTCCTCGGTACCGCCACCTCCTCTTCCCAACCCCCGGCATTAGGGTCTCATGGGCCGTTAGAGTGCGTGATACACACAATTGGGTTTATGCATATGTTTGACGTGGGCCACCCGCGCCCTCGCCTATATGCAGATATAGTTTGTAGAGTCCCCTTTTCTGACAGTTTTCACTCCCTGCACATGCTCATCTGCAAGGGTGGGCCTTCTTTCTGACGACTGAGTTTTGAAGCTTGATCTCCTGAAATTTTCGGCTTTAACGAAAGTTCTCTGATCGTTCTCTGATTCTCTCCCCTCCCTCAATCCCTCCCTCCCATGTGCAGCAAAGTCGCCTAGTGACGTATTACCCCACCGACAACTGCACTCTGCCGCCGCCAGACCAAGGTGGGTCCGTTTTCGTAACGCTTTCTGTGTCAGAAAAAAACAGCAGAAGGAGTTGTGACGAGTGAAGTTACCTTAGTCGACCTCATCCATAACGCCGTCGAAATTTACTTTAAAAGCTCCAAAATCGAAGGAGTTCTAAAAAAATTGAACTCATGGACTGACTCAGTACTGGTCTTGGGGAAGCAAATGTTAACCTGCAGTTTTATAACGGCACTTGAAACCTGAAAGTTCTGAGTGCCTCGTAGTTGTGAAGCAATGTAAAGCTCCACAAAGTTGGTAACCAGACTCAAAAGCCAGATCTAAACTCTCTTGGACCCGCATCCCTGATGTTCCTCCTCCTCACATACATTAGATTCATGGGAGCATTTTGGAGCAGTGATTACAACGGAGGCAACGAACATTTTGCTGCGCCGATTTTATGAAATGGCAGAACATAAGGTGAGAGCAGATGAGAGCATATCTCCCTTAAGTTTCCAACTTTAAGTCTGTAAAAACTAAACCTTTAACACGAACTAAACAATATACTGTTCATATTCCCTGAAAGCCTGCATTTCCTGAACCGTGAACCTCAATCAAATGCATTCCAAACTTTAAAACTCCGATTCTCGGTTGTCTGCCAGCATCGCTCCAAGCGGCCTGCGGGCGACCATTTGAAGCAGCAAGAGCCCGGGGGGAAGCAACCTCGAGTGGCTCAACCGTAACAGAATCTGAAATTTTGCCAAAAACCTGAACGCAGGGACTAGCCGTGCGAGCAAAATAATTACAGCGATGAAAACGCGAATGTGAACTTTTTTTTGAAACGATCAACAAAACTTTTTGTTCGTGAAACTGTATAGGATCTGTAGGAGGGCTTCGGTCTTTCAGAATCTCTGTCCAGGCAGCTGAAGAGGCGCTTTTAAGCCGCTTTAGTGTTAGAAAGTTTCTTAAACGGATTCAGATTTTAGGGTTTGTTTGAGGTAGCTCGACGCAGTTGCGCCTTCGGGTGGAACGTGGGATTAGGGCACTTAAAGAAGTTACAAAGGAATTACGTGTACAGAAATCCTTAATTTTTCTGTCTAACGGCAGTTCTATATAGTGTAGCGTTGTTAGTGAGTGGGCCAAACTGCAATTGCAGACGTTTGTACTGCGTTCACAGATTTACAGAAAATTGAGCTGAAATCGTCGCGTTTTTTTTCATCTCCATTCTGCCCCCCCCGCGTGGAGGCGTTAGAGGAGTTTCACAGGTGAAGGAGTTTTGCTCTCAGATTTGTGTGATTTAAAATTTCTCACCTTTTCACCTCCTCCCGCCCCTGATCTCTCCACCTCTCCCCCTCTCCCTATGTTTCTATGTGCCTCGCCTCTCACCCCCCCTCCCTCTCCTCCACATCCTCCACATTCTCTGCCACTAACTCTCCCTCTCCACTCTCTTTACATTTGTCGCTCCTCTCTCCCCCTATCCTTCGCCTACTGCTTCCGCTTCCTTCCTTCCTCTCTCTTTCACACTCCCCCACTTCCTCCCCCTCTCCCTTTCAATGTGCCTATCTCCTCTCCCTCCCTCTCCCTCCCCTCATCCTTTCTCCATCCTGCCTACAGCACAAAGCTTTAAGTACAAATTTGTCATTTTCAGATTCTACCTTTTTTTTTCATCACATGAAAGCAATTGATAAAAAAGGCGCACATCTTTATGCGTGAAAGAATCCTCACGATAATTTATGGTACACGGCGTTGTCCCACAGTTCTCTCACCTACCAAAAAGCTGCAATGTACCTCTCGGTTCCATATACCCCACTTATACCCCTTCTGGTCGAATGAGTTTAATATCAATGTACCAATAAATCTCAATCTATAATACCTAACAAAATAAGGTATAAGTAGCCCTATAAATATCCTTACTGTACCTAATAAAAAAGAATCGAGCATTCGCAGAGCCCTACTTTTCCTGTGGCTGTGGAATCCTTGCCTGCATTTGGCTAACACGCTAAGATGCCGTGTGCTATCCGTCCATATCCCGGCAATCGCCGGAGCCTTTTATTCTGCCAACACGTCAATTCCTCCCTCAACCCTCTCCTCTAAAAAGGACGCTCTGTAAGCAGAAATGGGAGCAGTCCCCCTGTGACATTTGTCACGCGCTGCCAACGCGTGCCGCGTATGTCGAATGGTCTGCCATCCGAAACATCGCGCGATGTTGGGGATGGAAAATGCCAATTATTGAAAGAGGCAGGATCTCAATCTAGATAATCGAAGAATGCAGAACAGTTCTCACCCTCGAGAACTGCTGCATGCGAGCGAGCGCGTATGTACATAGACACACTCGGGGAGCAAAAATAGGGTAGTTAATCCACGTCAAGGCTTCTTGTAGGTCTTGAATTCGGACCAATAATAAGGCGCCGGGATATTGTAGAGAGGGGAATAGGCCGAGTCGGACACATATTTAATCCCGACATTGCGCTTCGAACAAGAAATGAAGTTGGGGTTAATTTTGTATACGGGCGAAGTCTTGTCGTCAATTCCGTAGTCGCCAGTTTTGTAGTTGTTGAACTTGAAGTTTTTCATCGCCAGTCTGTTGGACTGGAAGTAGTTGAAGCCCTTTGCCACCGGGGTGTAGTGGCAGTTCTGAACCGCTGCTTGAAATGTGGTTTTCTGAACGAACAGGGTCAAATTGTTGCCTGTCGGCAGGCCACTGCACATCCCCGTCACGGCGGCCGGGGCGGACCCGGGGGGGTTGCAGGACTGCCCGCGGTAGGTGGCCTGACTGCAGAAGTCGTTGAATGCGGGGAATGTCTGCAGGGGAGGGGAGGGAGCAGAGGCCGTCAGAGCTTGCAGGGAGGGAGGGAAGCACGACGTGACGCGTGCCTTATTCTGACAGCGGACCATCAGAATTGATGCGTTTGAATATGGGCGCGACTGGTTAGAGACAAGGAGATTCCTTGAGGGAGAGATTGCGAGGACAGAGAGAGAAATGACTAATGTGAGGGTTTATTATCGATGCGCCCTCCCTTCCAAGCAACTGGTTGCGGGGGGCTGAGAGAGGAGGGAGCTGCACCTTGCGGATGAGCGGCGTGTCGAAGCTGGTGGTGCGCACGTTGTCCCAGTACGTGCCCGGGTCCTTGAGGCAGTTGTTCTTGTCGTAGTTCTGGCAGCTCACGTACGCTGTCTGCCACATGGGCCGGATCAGAATGATGTCCTTGAACATGTTCCTGCGCGCTCCCCACATCAATATTAGCATTGCGTCCCTCTCCCTCTCTCGCTTTCTCCCTCTTATTTCTACCTCTCTCGTTTTCCCGCTCCTCCCCATCCCTCCCTCCCTCCAACTCTCCCTCCCTCCCTCCCTCCCTCCCTCGGCGGCACTCACTCCTTCCCGGTGTTGATCTTGATCCCGTCGTCGTTGCTGACGCACACGCCCCCGTTGACGGTGACGCCCGACGACGCGTAGTCGAGGTAGTAGCAGTGCCCCGGGCCCTGCACGTAGTTGCAGGTCGCCGTGTTGCCTGCCACGTGGCCCAATCGCACATCAGCATTCCTCATGCCATGCCATGAGTCCCACCTCCCACCCCTACCCCATGCACCATACCCCATGCCCCATGCCCCATGGGGCCCATGCGCATCCATGTTCAACACGGCGCGGCCCTAGGCCCTAGGCCGTAGGCTCTCACCTGGCCCCCACCAGTGCAGGTTGAAGTAGATCCCGGCGGAGTCCGAGGTGTACCCGCGGCCCGTGATTTTGTTTTTGTTGAACACGAGGTTGTACTCGATGCGGTTCAACATGCAGTCGCCAGCCGTGTGGACTCCGAATCCACACGAGATCCCGAACAGCGTGAAGTCGTGCACGTAATTGTTCGCGACCACGTTCCCCACCGCGCCGTAGTACATGTTGATCCCCACGTCCGACCCTGTACGGACATGCCCGTTCGTACATAAAATCTCGTTAGATTCTGATCTGAAGATCTGATAGGGACCCTAAATGCCGAGATCCACGACAAGATCAAGACCCGCAAAGGACAAGATCTTCCGGAGTCGGAGATTCCCGTCGCGCGTTTTGAATGCGCGAGAAACGCGTGGCGGCGGACGTTGGCGCAACGCAACCGTGGCCGGCGTGGGCTAATTCCCGCACGCCACGTGGCGGGCAGCCATGTGCAGGCCACCGCTTGCTTTCATGGCGGGCGGGGCCACTTGGAGCGCGTGCGAGCGGGGAGGGACCAGGGACGGGCGGGGCGGGTCCCTCCCTCTCACATTTTGAAAAGCTGTCAGCCCCTGATCGATCGCCTTCGAAGGTCGAATTGCAAAAATACACAAACTCGAATTCGGTTTTTTTTACCCAATTCATTGGTCAGCCCCCCCAACACTAAACTCCTGGATCCGCCTCTGCTTCGGGGCAGCCTTTTTGGGAGCCCAAGTAAGCAGGTATGGACGTCAGGTGGCGTCGCACCAAGGGTGAAAATTGAGTGGCGTGACGGGAGGGAGGGAGGGAGGGAGGGAGGGGCCCACCAGAGATGTCACAGTTGGAGATGATGTTGTTGGCCTTGACGAGCTTGGTGCCCATGCCCGAGTACGAGATGGTGACCGCCCCCGGGTTCACGTTCCGGCTCCCCACGGCCACCACCGCGAGGTGGTCCAGCCGGCAGCTGCCCGCGTTGATCAGCTCGATCCGCCCGCGGATGCGCGACTGCGCCCCAAGGCCACGCTCTCGCCACTCAGTCTCAGACTCAAACTCAACAACAGCCTTAACCGCACGAACACCCTCGCCTTTCCGATGCTCGACGGCGCATACAATGACTGTATAGATGTACAAACGCAGATGAAGCTTTGTAAGCCTGTGCTCACCCTGACCACCTGCACGCCGTACGACCAGCTGAGCGTGACCGCCGCGCACATGCTCTCCCTCTGCGCCTGCGGGTACCCTCGGCACGCGCCCGCGCCCGCGCTCAGAGGCGTCGCCACGTGGACCGCCTTCCACACGATGTTGCTCGCGCGCAGGAACACGACCGCGGCCTTGTCGTTTAGCGGGTACGTGAGGGTGGCCGGGCCGCCCCCCTTGGCGAGCTGGCCGATGATCCACGTGCAGGAGAACTCCTCCGTCAGCCAGAGCGTGTCGTTTAGCGTGATGTCGGCCATGACGAACATGGTGACGTGCTGGCTGGCGGGGATGGTCCGCCGCTTCTGGAAGTCGGCCTGCTGGTACACGCGGAGGACGATGCGGGCGCCGGAGCACGGGCCGGGGCCTGCTGCGAACACGAGAGGAAAAATTGGGGTTACGTTGAGAATATGGGTAGGGAAATGCACTTGCAAGGGAATTACTGGAAAGGATAAGAGTTTGCTTTTTAAATAGTTTCAAAAAATGGGACGAGTAAGTTTTAATGCAGCAGATAAGGAAGGGAGTGCTTCGCCATACTTGATGCTGCTTTTGATACGGCCCCGGCTGCTGCAACATCTGCAACCGCCATGTCCATGGAAGCCTCCGTGAGCGCTGCTGATTCTGGATACATAGAAACACACTCCTCAGTAATGGGGACTGCCGAATGCTGCTAAACCGAGAGGGCGGGACAGTGAGAGGGGAATCGTGAGAGAGAGGGGGGAGGTGGGGGCCAATGAGGAGGAATATGAACTGAGAAAAAGGGGAAAAGGCTACGGAATCTGAGCGCGTGACATTCGAGGGAGGAGGCAGGAATTGGCAGGAGCGGGAAAAGGAGGTAATGACATGGCGTGGAAGGGGAGGAGGGAGGGAGGATAGAGGGGGGACAGAGTGCAAGAACGAGATGGAGAGCTAGGGAGTGAGAGACGAAGAGAGGGAGAAGCAGGAGAGGTAGTGGGAGAGAGGGTCACCACCTTCGCTATGGTGTCCAACCCCTTGAGGATGATGCCCTGCGCCTGGCGGGTGGTGGCCAGAGCCTGCAAATAAATCCAAAGTACGACGGAAAATAAAATTGAGTTAAATCAAAGAAATTAGTGTATGAGAAGCCGTTAAATCAACATTGAACAGACTTGCCAATTTTTTTATATGCTTTATACAGATACATTCAAAAGTTTTTTTCTTCTTACCTTCAATTTCTGCTGCTGCAAGGAGAAAAACAAGAGAGCTGAGAACGAGTGCAGCCTGCATTGGCAAAAAGTGCACACGGAAATGAGGACCTCAGATTTGATTCAGAAAAAAAAAATGCAAGAATACATAGATGATCGATCCTGCCTCTCGCTCTCTCTCCCTCTCCAGCCTCTGTCGCTTTCTGTCTCCATTTTCCCCAGTCCAACCCTCGCTCCGTCCCACACCTTCTCCCTCCCGCCCCTCCTCAACTCCTTCAAATCCTCTCCCCTCCCACCCACTACTTCTCTCCCGCTCTCGTTTGCGCGGCCCGTCTGAAAAATGCTTGTCCTTCCACCTTAGAAAAAACAATCTCTCTCTCCCTATCTCATCTGGATCAGTTCCCAACCCCCCCACCCGCCCTCCGCTCATAGTCCTCGCCTCCCTCGCTCCATCCGCTACTGCCTCCCCGTTGCATTGCAACTCAGTCTAACCCTCACCTGCATTGTCACCATTCTCGCCAGAGAACAGAGGGAGAGAGAGAGACAGAGAGAAAGAGAGAGAGAGGGGGAGAGGCGAAAGAGAGAGAGAGTGAATGTGCTATGGAGTGGGAGGGGATTGACCGTGCGAGCGAGCACGGCCCCTGCGCCTTTTGACTGCGGCGCCGAAGCCATCCGCGCGCGCAACGTGGCCGTACAAACGAACTTCATTTCGAGGGCAGCGCCGACCCGCGTCCCGGGCAGATTAAACATTTTGTTCCTGCCCGCTGACACGGCGCGGCTGTGGAAGCTGCCGACAAGCCGTCCATTTCGACAATTTCGGGAAAACGTTTTAATGTTTCAGTTCTGCCCGTTTACGTGGGCAAGTAAGAAAACTTTCGAGCGGCCGCGCACCGAGTCAGCCCTCGCGCCATTATTGACCGTGTCCGGGTAGATCCCGGCGGCGCGGCGGCGCGTGCCAGCTCATCATCAACCACCACGTGGCGCAGCCTGAGCACGAGTTCAACGCAGCGGATGCGCCAAAAGTGGTCGGTGCCCGCTTTCAGTTTCCCGTTTGTCAGCAAGCGGGGGCGAGGGCGCGCCCGAATAGCGGGCGGTTTGTTGTTTGCGGGCGCGCGCTTAAACGCGTTTTGGCTCGGAGCGCTCGTGAGCGCCGCCCCACTTGAAGGACAGGCTGGGGGAGGGTCCAGATTCTGCGATGCACTCGCGCGTGTTAGATCGGACGGTTGGCGATGCGCAGACCCACAAATTGATTTGTGTGCGTCCAAATTCGCATCGACTCTCGGGAAATTCAAAGGGCGGTCAAATATCCGGAGGTCAAATCTTCTGGTTTCTGCCCGTGCTGCCCTGAAACGTTTGGTAGCGTCCCAAATGGACTCCCATTCGAACGTGGCACGGCTTTTTCTGACGGTTTCCGCAAATTTCCACGCGCTGTCCTTCGCTGTAGCGCGGGCACCTGACGGCGGGCAACAGTGAAAAAATGTCGCATGAGACCGCGCCTCCTTGATGGGGACAAGACAAAACGTTTGGAGCTGCCCGTCGCGGCATTTAACTTCAAATTAATTCCTACAATCAAGATCCCAGAAACGACAAGTGGAACGAGACACACCCGGGGGAGTTAGCAACCGAGGCGGGTCAGCCTGCCGCTGCTGAATGCCCGTCCGCTGCCTTGATTGGGCCGCAGCAGATCCGACCAGCCTGGCCCACACGATCCGATCACACTATTTGTCCACTTTCGCCTTCACCGATAGCAGATGCGCGCTGCCATTGGGCCACAAGGTAAGGACTTCACTGCCCTTGTCGATAGCTAGCAGGTCTGCTAGGTCCCGCCACGTGTGCAGTGCCAGCTGGAGAGGCGTGAGGTTCACGCGTTCGTACAATGTGAGTGGAGCTCTACGAGCGCCGTCGAGCAATGAAATGTCACCAGTTGGCCTTGCTGACGTCGACTGAGAGTTCGTACATCCACCGTATGAAATGCCAGCTGCCGATCCCGGCGGCCTCCCTTGTCGTGAAGCGGCCGACGGGCAGCAACGACCGCCAGCGACTCGGTGTGCGGCAGCGAATCGTTGAAAGCGATCGTCCGTCCGTACGGAAATATTTCTTCACGGAAGGGCGGACTCTTGTTGAGCGCGAGGGCGAGAGCCGTGGGAACAGCGAGCCCATGGACATGCGCACATGGCGCGTGGCTGGCGGTGGCGCCACAGCCATCCGCGAGGACAATGTTCGTGTTGCTATGCATCATGGGCACTGTGTGCTTCTTCAAAACGCAATCTTATTTGTTGGAAACAATCACCGTTCACATACGTGTAAGAAATTGTTCTTGACACTATCTGTATTCATACTTTGCCTGTGACAGCACGCCAATGCACGACATTGTTGCGCATTGTTGCATTGCAGCCGTGCACTCATGGACGACCACAACAACAGCAATGCGCCGGCGAGCCCGCATGGTGCGCCGCCGGCCTGCAGCATACGACAAACGCGACCGCCCGGACGAGCACCTGGCTTTCATTGTGTACAGTCCCTGTACGAACACTCACCTGACGTCATGTGTGACAGCTGGCCGCACGTAACTGGCCAACTACGCTCTGTGGTTTGTTACAGGAAGACTCCATGTGTCGGCCGTGCAACTGCGCAAGCGTCGATCTGCACGCGTACGCTCAACTACGCCGCATAGAACGCCTGCGCGCCTCGCGACCCATCCAGCGGTCCGTATGGAGATGTTACGGCTTCTACTCCGATACGATACGGCCACGCGGCGAGCAGTGGGCCCGCCACGTGGTGGTCTGCGCCGCGCATGTCCGGCGGCCGTACGGCCCTACAGCGCGGCGACGTGGCAGACCCTCATTCGCCGCACGCGCATCGCTCCCCACCCCCCCCATCACTCTCCCTCTGTCCCCTACATCTCTCTCTCTCGCGCTGAGGCTCCATGGCCGCAGCCGTGGCCTCCTGTCCTGCACACGCTGCCATCCCCTTCGCCCGCCCCGCAGTACCTCTCACCGAGGAGTCCATGGCGGCCCCTCCTCTTTATTTTGGAAGGGCTTTCGTGCGAAGGGAAGGGAAGCCATGGCTGGCCTTTGCGGCACCGTCTCCGTTCGCGAGGAAGGTGGCGGCGGGAGGGACCCCGAGGGCCGCCCTGGATGCGGGAGGAACTGCGGAGGACGGAGGAGAGGGAGAGGGAGCGGAAGGAGAGGATGTGAGAGACACTTCCAAATCCTACCTCCTTCGATTCACATCAACTCGTAGGTCAGAGGCGATTTTTGTTGGAGGGCTGCAATTTTTGTGACGGTTTAATTCTGGAGGTGAATATCAGTGGGATTAGGGTTAATTTAAGAATCTGGGCTAGGGTCAGGCTTAGACTCAGGCTTAGGACCTAAATGAGGGTGATAATTGGGGTTTAAATTGAGGACGCAGTTGAATTAAGATTAACTTTAGGGCTAGATTTGAAGCTTAAGTTACAGTTATTAAATTAGACCGGCGATTGGGGGTAGGATTAGATTTAAGGTCCACTTAAAGCCATCATCTTAGTCATGCATCTGTGTAGCTTTGGGTTTAAGGGCCGGGTGAAGGGCAGGTCTGCACAGACCCCCCCCCTCTTTCCTCTCCCTCTCACTCTTACTCGTCTTACAACCCCTCGTTAGCATAGAAATTATCAATGCCCTAAAAAGGTGAACATTTCCATTTCGAATCTGCTTTTGGAGGCTGTGCCGTCAAGTAATGGTAAAGGAATGAAAATGCAAACATGAGAAATGAGTGTTGGCAATGTGGGTTCGACGCGATGCATGCATTGCCTCTTCAGCTGGAAGGGCAACTCTATAGTTCGTGTTAAGCACAGTCATTTTTTTTGGCTAGGGTTAGCGTTAGCGTTCGCGTTAGCCTTAGGGTTAGGGTGAGGATTGGTCAGGGAGGTTGGTTAGGGTTCGACTTAGGGTTGGGATTAGGGTTAGGGTAAGGGCACGAGTTCAAACCTTGCGATACAAGCTGTTAAAGCAGCGACGGCAATCTAAAAACTTTTTTTCTGAAGCTGAGATATGTTTGATTCTCGGCAGGGAAGTGGAAACTTCCTTTGCCTCTTCCCTTTTCAGTTTATCCGTGAGATGTACGGCGATGGACATTATTCCTTGTGTTTTGAACTTCTCTCATCTTATACCTCTCCCTCTCTCTCTCCCTCTTCCCAATCTCCTCTCCCTCCTTCCACTCCTTCATCCCATCCTGCAACACTGACTTTTTTTTGGTCCTTTTTGTTTTTTTGGGAATTGTGGTTGGAAATTCGAAGAAATCTGCCTCGGAGGCATTCAGGTCGCGCATGGAACGGCTCGTGAGCAACGGCGATGAGTCGTTTCGGGGCATAGACTTGGCAACCCTAATTCGAAATAAGTACGGAAAATCGTACGATGTGCAGCTCATAAAGAAGGTGCGTGAAGCGCCGCCTGACACGGACATTATTTTCAATTCTTAAAATTTGGATGCTGACCCTCAGCCCGCACGTTCATTGAAACTTTTGAGCTTCTGAAATATCTCCGTTCATTTCTAGCGCCCTGTAACCCCTTTCTCAGTGCTGTCAGAAACTTTTTTTTTGAAAGTGGAAAAGTTTGAGGTGTCTGAAGCACGTGTATTCTGAGTGGTACGAGAACAATTCCAGCTGCCGTCTGCATTTAACTTCATCTTTTCTTGCTTCTCAATGACATTGAACCGGTATTGACCCATTCTTGCGATTTTTGCTTTCAGGAGTTCATGGGAAGGCAACTGCTAGCAATGAACGTAATGTGGAAATACCGCGAGCAGGTAAAGTTTTCTCGGGACAAAAAGGAAACGTTGCCATTTTTATGCTTCAGATCTGTTTCAGCACTGCAGAAAGCGGGTCCGCAAATTGTTTTAGAAGTGTCTGTAGAGTCGCTGCCCTGTTTTAGCGTTCGGGGAGAGAGATCTTTTGCGTGCAGAAATCGTTTCCTCTGACGGAGGAGGAGTACATATATCACCTCGACTCCGTCGCCGACAATTTGCGTTGTTGGGGAGCCGTTTCAACGGTACGGAGCGTTCTGGAGAAGACCAAAGAAAGGCCGCGAATCGGGAAGGTCGGTTCACCCTCCCAACCTCCTTTTCTCCATTTTTCTTTTAAGTTCTCGACTAAGCAGTCTGCTATTTTCTAAGTCTAAAGATCTAATGTTTTCAATGTTTTTGTGAGGCAATATTTAAATTGGAGATCAAGTGAGTGTAGTATCAGAAAGCTGCTCTTACTTGCGGCGAAGTGAAGTCTGTGTGTGCCTGCGCTGTGTGGCGATGCAGGCGGTGTCGATTTTCATCGATGTCGATGACACGGGAGGGCGGGCCAATGAATGGATCAATAGGTGAAAATTAGATACAACGTATGCGTGTAGTTTCTCTTCCTGTTTACTTTTTCATGGAAAGAAATGGGAGCTGGCGATTTCAAGCTCCCTTTTTCATGGTTTGCCGAAAGGATTTGTTGCTGAAGGCGAGTGCATTGAGATATGTACGGATGGCAAGCTTCTGTATATACGAAGAAATATTATTAATATTATATTATTATTATTATTTATTTAGTTTCGGAATCTGCAGGGCTTCTGGGCTCCTCAGCGAAATTATTAGGGGTTGACGAGTGAGCACTGAATAAATACTGTAAGAAGTTTTTGAGATTTAGTGAAGTTTTCTCTCTTGAGCTTCGTTTACGATGATAGACTTTCTAAGGGGTACTATATCATGTCGTGTTGGTGAGAGAGCTGAGAAGCCAACATTGGTTGTGGCGACAGTAACTATAAAGCCAATAAGAAGCAAATGATGAAATGAAGGTTGCTCAATGAGATTGTTGCAGGTTACAGACAACATTGTGAGAGGAACAATTTCTGTTTTGTCAAAAAAAAAAACGTTCAGAGCCTCCTGCATTCAAGATCAGTGTTGTCAAGCTTATATAAGAGCAGAGCAGAATAAGAGCATTGATTTTGAGAGACGATATGAACAACAAATACTTGTTTCTCTATTGGTGCCCACTTCACATCCACAACAATAAGAGAGCAGCAAGTTTTTTTACAGAAACGACAGAACTGAACGCTCTTTCCTGCACAGCAACACTATTTACACTTTGATGTCCCCAAAGCTCTGTACTTTAGATCTGCTTATCGGAGGTCGTGTCAATCGACGCCTCATTTCCAGCATTTCCCTTCTCCGGCTCTCCCGCCTTCCCAAAGACGCTCTCCCTCACATACTGCACCGTGTTAACGACAGCGCTCCCCGTTGCCTGCAGAGCAGAAGTGGTGCGGTCTTTCGCAACGGCAGCAGTGTCACTCGACTTAGTGCCCACATAGTCCGCTCCCTCCTTTGCACCCTCCGCCGTACTGTTAGCCGTATCCTGCACCCCCTGGACAGTCTGATCTTTCGCCTTCTCTGTCTGGGCACCCGCGTAGCCTGCAGCTTCTTTTATTCCATCAACTACGCCTGCGACTGTATCTGAAACCACCGTATAAGCATTTTGCCCAGTCTGAACAGTACTGTCCTTCGCAGCCACATAGCCTTCTCCGGTCTTCTGCTTGGCAGCATCGTAGGTTTCGCCTGCATAGTTCTTGCTAGCCTCGTATTGGTCAGCTGCCAGATTTTGTCCTTGCTCATACCTGCAAAAGTAGAATCAGAAAATGTCAATGGAGGAGATGAAGTGGCAAAAGACGATGTAATATTCCCCATTGGCATTGTGGCTTGCGAGCAAGTAGACTGTGCTCGAGGCATGCACTTACCCCTGCCCCACTTTCTCTTTTGCAGCTTCGTACGTCCCGGTCGCCTGCTCCTGACCGGCAATTTTCAAGTCGTTCAGTTTTTGGGTTGCCGTGTCCAATCCTCTGGATGCGTACTCCTGCAAAATGCAACTCCCTCATTCCCATGTTATTAAGAGCATTTCCCATAACAAGAGCAAAACAACTCTCAAATTTTTTCCTGACCGAACACTCTCGCTTATCCCACCATTTAAGAAGCAGCTTAACTTCCATCATTATTGCAAAACATAAAACAAGTGCTAAAATTATAACTTCCTTCTTGCTGAGCTTCACCTGCATTGTAGTGCCAGCTCCCTGCGCGCGAGTCTCTGCTCCCTCCTTTAAGCTCACACCTGTTTCCATTGCTGAGTTCTTCGCCTGCTCATACCCCTGCTGGGTCCCCTCTTGCATCTGTCCTGCCATCTCACTCACACCCTGCTTTGTCTGATCGTATTTCTCCTGTCCAAGTCTCTGCGCCTCCTCCGCTTTCTGCGACCCTATCTCCATGGCCTGATTGTACGTTTCCTGCGCAGAATTTTTCATCTGCCCAGCTTTCTCAGACCCCGCTTGTTTCGTCTGTTCATAATTCTCCTGTGCTACATCCTGCACCTGACCTGCTCGTTCATATCCAGCTTGCTTTGTCTGATCATAAGTCTGCTGAGCACTATCCATATATTCCCCCGCCTTCTCCGACCCAACTTGCTTTGTTTGATCATATGTCTGCTGAGCACTGTCCATATATTCCCCTGCCTTCTCCGACCCAACTTGCTTTGTTTGATCGTAAGTCTGCTGAGCACTGTCCATATATTCCCCTACCTTCTCCGACCCAACTTGCTTTGTTTGATCGTAAGTCTGCTGAGCACTGTCCACATATTCCCCAGCCTTCTCCGACCCAACTTCCTTTGTTTGATCATAACTTTCCTGCAGGCTCTCTCCATACTGCCCAGCTTTCTCCGAACCGGCTTGCTTTGTCTGATCATAAGTCTGCTGCGCACTATCCGTGACTTGCGCCGCTTTATCAGATCCAATATCCCTAGTCTGATTGTAATTTTGCGTTGCAGTATCTTGGAATTGCCCAGTCTTCTCAGCTCCAGCCTTTGTGGCCTGCTCATAGGCCTCCTGCCCCTTTCCCAGTACGTCGGAAGACGCCTGCTTTGCTTGTTCATACTTGTCCTGAGCCGCCTGCATGTAAATGGAACAGATTTTCTCTTGATGATTATTCACAGAGGCACTGACTGAACGAGAGACAAAGAATTCCGAATTTGCTAACAATCGGTGCACTCTGCCACTCTAATACTTAGCTATGTCACGACCGCCTCAATGAAAAAAAATGGACGACTTGACATGGGTTACATTAGCACGAGTTCCAATGGTTGTACCCCAGTTCAAAAAAACATTGATGTCTTAGAAGTTTTGTACTTGAATTAAAATGGAGAAAAAAAGTGCAGCTTACTTGGATAACGGAGGCGGATTGCTCCTGAGCTTTATTGCGGTATTGAGTTAATGCGTCAGCTGTTCCATCGTATATCTCATCTGCCTGCAAAACAGGAACCGAACAATGCATTCAAACTTCAAGCGACATAGAAGCTTTCGGCCATCCATGAAGAACCCTACACTTCTCCCAAAAGCAATCAAACGCGGCCTGGATACCTTGTCAAATTCAACCAAAACCTGTTCAGGAGCTTAAACAAAATGCAGCACATCACATGCGCATCAGCAAGGAGGACGTGAGCAAGAACACATCATCACATGTCCATGTCCTTATAACGAGCCATTCTGCGTTCTCCCTGCCCCTACTTACCCGCTGCTGGCCCTCCTCGGCGGCAGCACCTGCAGAGCGAGTGTCCTGCTGCGAAGCCATGGATGCCCTCCGTCTCCCTTCCCTCCCAGGTAGCTAAATACCAACGAGCGTTTAAACTCCGTGAAAACAAACAACTCAGTATTTCGAATCCCAGAAGTGTTCAGTCCCTTGAAACTTCCCTTGACGATCGACTCTTGGCGGAGTCCCGGCAGCTTTAATAGGTCCCCGGGCGGCAGGCTCGGAGACACGTGGCGCGCGCACGGCGGCGCAGGTCGTTCTAACGCAATCAGCCTGCAACACGTGGTGGGGCTACACGTGGCACATTTCCACGTGGCGGAACAGGACGCGGCGTGGCTGGCACGCGCCACGTGGGCGTTGTTTGAGTGGCACGACAGGGTTGGGGCTACATGAGCGCAGTTCCGTATTTTTTCACAGTGACTGTAACTTTCGTAGAGAAATCACTCGGTCCGTGAAACCATGAACTGGTTGGAAGGCGACGTTTCCATGTGGCTAGAGTCTACTTCAGTTGCAATCCCGTTTCACGGGTTTGACCGTAACAGGTTTTCATGTAGCGGTCCAGATTCACTCCCTCTAGAGCCAAAGCGGTTACCCCGCAACGGTCGGTCAAAGCGCGTCCCCGTGCCGGTCAAGAATCTCCATCATCCAATCAGAAACGTCCATTTCGTCAATGGACCAATGGCAGCGGAGCCCCATGGTCGGTCCGGCCAATGAGGGCGCGCGTCTGACGCAGCAAGGCGATGACGCGGGCACAAAGAAATATCGCCCCGATGCGCGCTCGCCGTTGCCGGCCGGCGACTCGTTCCTGGCGGCGGCAAAGTCAAACCGTTGCCGGCCGTTCTGGAATTGTGACGGTCGTTGCTTCTGCCGGCCGGCCGCGACTGCTTGTCTGGAGCTCGAAGCAGGCGGCCGACAGACGTACGCCTCAAACCGGCGCAAAGTCTTTCTCGGACCGTCTAACGGTTTTGTGACGGCCGGTTAGTTTCCTGACGGCAGGCTAGTTTCCTGCCGGCCGGCAGTCTCATCTCCAGATCGCGTCGGCATATTCGTGTCACGTCACGCGGTCTTAACGCGGAGACTCCGCCGCGGTACATGAGAGGAACCTCCGGACCGATTGCGTTATAGCCAGCCGTAGGCGGAGAGAGGGAGAGGGAGAGGAGAGGGAGAGAGGGAGAGGAGAGGGAGAGAGGGAGAAAGGGAGGGAGGAAGAGAGGGAGAGAACAGGCAGCAGCCATGGGGCACGGGGACGACGATGATCGCCGTGAAAGGAGGCATGATGATGATGATGACCATCGCAAGCACCATGGGCACCGTGAGGATGACGACCATGAGCGCCGCCGCCATGGCGGTGACGACGACAACGAACGTCGCCGCCATGGCGACGACGATGACAATGAGCGCCGCCGCCATGGCGACGACGGTGACCATGAGCGCCGACGTCCGGAGGGTTTTGGTGAATCTGGCGGTTTCGGTGGACCCGGTGGACCCGGTGGACCTCCTCCGGGAGGCTATGGAGGATACGGCGGGGGATACGGAAGCGAGGGTCTGAACCCCGACAGGCAGCGCCTGGCAGACGAAGCGAGGAAGGCCGCGGAGCAGGCGGAGGAGGCCCGCGTGTGGGCGCTGGAGAAGGCCAAGAAGGAGGAGAAGGAGAACGAGCGCAACGAGCTCATGGCGGGCGTGGGCGCTCTCGCTGCTGCCGGAGTCGCCGCTGTAAGTTGACTGGACTGAAAGTGACTTGGTTGCTTAATCTCACGCTCTTACGCTCTATATTTTCCAAGCTATTGCTCTGGTCAATGCTGACTTTGAGTATTTCTGGGGAATGAGCAGTGGCAGGCGCACGAAGCTTTTGCGGACCCGGGAAATGCGAAGAAGCACGAGGCCGCTGCGGCCGTGGCTGGCGCCGTGGCGGTGGGCGCGGGCGGGTACGCTGTGCACGAGCACATGGACCAGAAGAAGCTCGAGAAGGTGGAGGAGGGCCTGGGAGACACTGACAAGAAGCACGGCTGGTTCTAACTTGCTGGAGGCACAACGTGAGAGAGAGAGGGTTTATGTGTGGGGTGTGGGGGGGAGGGGGAAGAGGGCAATTTTGCGATTATCAATGTACGAGATGTTTCCTTCCTGTGAATATGTAGCTGCGGTAGGAGCCTTAGTGGCTGGATGAAGCGTTTCATACCTGAGAGGCAGAATAGCAGTGGCCTGCGCTGCTTCAGACGGGTTTTTTGCCCGTGGAAGCTGTGACTGTAAAATCGAATTTGAAGTGCAATTGCGTAAAGTCGTGGATTTTTGCATTCTCTCCTCTTCTGGTTGAATACTGCTCCCACAATTGTTTAGTGAAAGGTTTCCACTTTTGTTCCGTTCGGTTTAATTTCGGCTGTGAACATTCAAAGCAGCGGACTGCCAAATCCTTAAATGCATGGCTGTTCTGTCTGGCAGGAAACAAGTTCATCATCGTAAATGTAGAAACAATCAGTCACTTGCATCTAACTCGCAAATTCCGCAGCTTGCGTTTAGGAGTTATTTCTATGGTTTTCGAGGTTTATCTTCAAAATGGGCTGATGTCTACGTGGCAGACACCAGGTCACCTTAGAGTCTTAGACACCTAAAGTTTATCACAGCAGGGTGTGGGCGTTCTTGCTGGCTGACACCTACTTGGTGATCGTAAATTATCCAGTAGAGTTAGTGCAGTTTTAGGGTTTAAGTGATAAGGAACACAGTTGTTGCGTTTTCAAGCCTGGGGTTTCTAATGCATCCAGTAATTCTGAAAAGGCTCCAGGAACACGATCGCGGCGGCGGGTCCACGGGTTGCCTTTATGGGGGGAGAATAGGCCCTTGAAAAGCTGTTATCGGCTGATCACCTTTGGAAGGTTGATTTGCAAAAATACACTCGAAATTCGGATTCTCCCCCACTCATTAGGGCAATGTCAGACTCAACGAAAAAAGAAGTTGATGAAGTACTTCTCTACAGGCATATCGCGATGTCACCGGAGTACTCATTTTGGTGTCAAAGTAACGAACAACTGTTTAGTCTGGCATGCTTTCTTGGTTACGTCCCCCTGGACTGAAATCCTGGAACTCAGCCACCCCTGAACAAAAAGCCTGAATCCCCTACACGTCGGCGACAAAGAGGCGACGTTTCGAATGGAGTGTATGTAATCGATTGAGTGTGCCGCGAGCACGGGGGGATGGACCTCCACACGTTAATCGAGGCTACTTCTAGGAAGGGCTGCGTTGTTGAGCCCAGGCGTAGTTTTCCGCTCCTAGCTTTTTTCTTCTGCCCTTGGGTCCATTGCGACTAGTTTTGTTCCTCGTGGTTCCCCATGATGGATTTTGTCCATGTACAGTACATTTGATGGCCTCGCCATGCGTGAGTTCAATGCCACATCCCTTCCGTTGATCCAATCAATGGTCCGACTCATGAAGGGTTCCATTGCTGCCCGGAAACCAAAACGTTTGAAACGTCCAAAATAAATTGTGGTACAGTTTGATCCTCTACAGTACGCAAATCATCCACGTGGCGACCGCGAGTTGGTCCTCACAATTTTTTTTTTTTTTTGTTATCGAGCAAGACATCCGACGTGGCGCGGTTTTTTTGTTTTTTTTTTGGGACCGCTTGATTGATCCCCCCGGCCTCAACTGATCCGTTTTGCCTCAAATATTTTTCAAAACTGCTTCTCCCCCCATTAGGCAGCGGCGGAAGGCAGCGGTACGCATTTGTGTAAATACTTTTCCTTTCAACATTGGGCCCATCGCAGGTCGAGAAATTTGGCCCGGTTGGCGAATTTCCGCCCGGCGGCGCGCGCGCTTCAGCCGAAGCGGCGCGCGGGCCCTCCCTCCCTCTCTCCCTCCCTCGCTCCCTCCCCCGGGAGGGAGGGGCCCTGTTAGGCCCTGAAGAAGGGGCGCAGCCTGGTCCGGCCGTCTGCATGCGCGCATCTCTGGACCGCCGTTTTCCGTATTTGATCCTTATAAATTATCATCCTTTTACTCTGCTTGGCTGCAGGAGCTGGCCTGGGCGTGTAGGGGGCGGGTGCGCTCGAGGAGACTCCGGTCTGCTTTAGGAGGAAATGGCACGGGAGAGTGAGTCTAGACCGGCGGGTTCTTGACAGGATTTCGGATTTTAGGGTTTCTGTGCATACATTTTAGTTGGGAGAAGTTCAGTTCCGGCGGAGAGGTTTGTTTGCAAGGAAGGGGAGAATGGAGGAGAGGTGGGGGAAGAGAAAGGACGATTGTGGAACGACGAAGGGTAGGAGCATCCCGGGCGAGAAAAGGTGAAGCCTTTATGGAATCGTTATCAGAACGTTGTCGGTTTTTTATTAAGTTATATCATTGAATTAAAAAAGATCAAGGTTGATTGGCTTCGGTCAAAGTTTTGAATATCTTGTGAATACTAGGCCAGGAGATGTGAGCGAAAATGCGCACTTTGGTCGGCTCTGGTGGCACCATTCAGATTGGCTTTTCAGGCAACTTTTCGCATGTCGCTTCATAAGCTCAGAGTCGTATGCATCCATCGTCCATCATGTTCATTCATTTATCAAGAAGGCCGTTTCCTGAGATACATGCAGCGATTTATTCAGTTTACCGTTCCATAAAGCAGGCTGGCATTCTTCTCCTTTGGGGCTTTGATTCTTTTGGGGGGCATCAGCTCAGGACGCTTCGTTAAAACCGATACTGTTTGCGACCAGTTGCATACATCCTCATAACAAAACTTCTCTCAGAAAAGGGTTCGTTTATGCAGTAATTTCAATGTTGATTCATCTCACATATCGTCCGATGCTTTTGATGTTTTGTTGCTGATTTTGAAGAGGATGTTGTCCTGCTCATTCCGGTGAGAACTGCGAAGTGATGCTATTGCAGGCATGCCATGACTTGTTAACCAGGGATCAAGGTTCAATTTGACTGCCATAGAAATCTTCTGGTCAGTTTAATGCAATATAACTGCATTAATCAGACCGAATTCTGCATTGTTGGAATCGACCAGCCGTCAGTCAATGACCCTGCAACTACTAGCGTTTCAACTCTTGGCGCTCACATGCAAACAAATGCACGTCCTCTTTCCAGACGCGTTCGATTCATCTTAAACACAAACGCAATGGGTAATCGTGAACGTGACGAGATTGCGAGCGGGAGAGTAGTGCGAAGCTAAAGAAGTGAAAGGGACCATACACGGGTCAAATCTGAAACACACGAGTCTCCAGCACTCGTTTAAGCTCTTAAACCTGCGCAGAACTGAACTCAAACTTTCTGTTCTATGCAGGCGGAGATTGGACTCAGTCGTAGGAGTGATCCTCCTTCTTGGACTTTGCTCTACCACATTCGGCCAAACATTTCAAAAGGCGATTTTGGAGCCTCCCGAGGGAGTCTACTTTGGTGTGAACATGAACAACAGTGTGCCCCTAGCAAGCTACGCCAAGGCTATTGGCATCAACCCTGCAACCTATGTCATTTTCGTGGAGATTCCATTCCGCGATGAAGATATTGCCTCCATACGATCATTTCTTGCTCAGGTAACGGGGGATTGGCTTTATGTACTGGACATAATGTGTCATAGGGACTGCTAATTCACAATAGCACAACCAAATCCATCCATGCCTACATGCTTGTTCTACTGTGTTTGTGGAGATGGCAATCTCCAAGTGATACCTATACTTGCATGCGCATGCAGACATCAGGCTTTCTATGCGTTCATGTACCATATGTTCATTAGAAATTTATGCTTAGAGGGATTGGACGAGGGAGAGGGAGAGGGAGAGGGAGAGGGAGAGGGAGAGGGAGAGGGAGAGTGGGAGAGGGAGAGGGAGAGGAGAGAGGAGAGGGAGAGGGAGAGGGAGAGGGAGGAGGGGAGAGGTGGAGAGGGAGAGGGAGAGGGAGAGGGAGAGGGAGAGGGAGAGGAGAGGGAGAGGGAGAGGGAGAGGAGAGAGGAGAGGAGAGGGAGAGGAGAGGGAGAGGAGAGGGAGAGGAGAGGAGAGGAGAGAGGGAGAGGGAGAGGGAGAGGGAGAGGGAGAGGAGAGGGAGAGGGAGAGGGAGAGGGAGAGGGAGAGGGAGAGGGAGAGGGAGAGGGAGGAGGGAGAGGGAGAGGGAGAGGGAGAGGAGAGGGAGAGGGAGAGGGAGAGGGAGAGGGAGAGGGAGAGGGAGAGGGAGAGGAGAGGGAGAGGGAGAGGGAGAGGGAGAGGGAGAGGGAGAGGGAGGAGGAGAGGAGAGGGAGAGGGAGAGGGAGAGGGAGAGGGAGAGGGAGAGGGAGAGGGAGAGGGAGAGGGAGGGAGAGGGAGAGGAGAGGGAGAGGGAGAGGGAGAGGGAGAGGGAGAGGGAGAGGGAGAGGGAGAGGGAGAGGGAGAGGGAGAGGGAGAGGGAGAGGGAGAGGAGAGGGAGAGGAGAGGAGAGAGGAGAGGGAGAGGGAGAGGGAGAGGAGAGGGAGAGGGAGAGGGAGAGGGAGGAGGAGAGGGAGAGGGAGAGGGAGAGGGAGAGGGAGAGGGAGAGGGAGAGGGAGAGGGAGGGAGAGGGAGAGGGAGCGGGAGAGGGAGCGGGATAGTGGAGTGAATTCGTTTGGATACACGGAACGAACTAAAGGTGAGGGCTTCCACCAGGACTCACTCTGCCCCATCCTTCTTTCTCCCCCTGCTCGCACGTGTGACAGGTGGCGCAAACGGGGGGCATGGCCATGGTGACCGTGGAGCCCTTTCTCGGCCTCGAGACGGTGACCGACAGCGTGTGCAGGGCGGTGGTGGACATTCTGCAGCAGTACGAGCTGGCAGGAGTGTCCTTCTTCATCCGCTTTGCGCATGAAATGAACGGAGCATGGTCAGCATTCCACCAGCTTAGCAAATTCATACGCCAGTTTCCTACATTTTGACACCCTAGGTTACCATTCTATAGGAGTTTGGTACTGTATTCGACAGCTTCAACCAATGACATGATGATGTTGCTGCAATCTGCTGAAACAAATCTTGACAATCTGAAACCTTGCAAACTTGAACCTTACGCTACCATTCTTTGCTTCCAGGTACCCTTGGTGCCAGCAGCCCACATTGTACAAAAAAAAGTTTCGCCTTATGGCCGAATACGTTCACAACTACACATGCAGAACAGCCATGGTTTGGGCCCCGAATAACGGCGGAGGGTATCCATTTTCTGGGGGGGAATACGAATGCCGCGGTCCAAATTCAGCATTCTACACTCCACCTGGAAACTGCGCGGACTTTCAATACTTGGACACAAACAGCGATGGGGTCCTGACCATGGCAGACGACCCTTATCAGCCGTACTATCCGGGCGATGATGTGGTCGACTGGGTTGGCCAAACAATATACCATTGGGGGCGGCAAGAGCCTTGGAAGGAAAATGAAGTTTCGGAGCCTTACGCCTTTTATGAGAAGGTAAAAGGAAACATTGAGAGTTTTGAAGTTTTGGAGGCTTAATGGTTTTTAAGGTGTAAAAAAAAAATTTAAAAAAGTTTTAATCGTGTTCAATTCAGTCCACAACCGAGCAATTCAGATCAAAGCTCGTCTCTAATTGGACTAGAACTGACATCCATGAAACACTCCTCCCTCCCTTGCTTCTCGCAGCTCACCGGAGTTTATGATGGCGAGGATGGAGATCAGTCAGAGATTCCGGATTTCTATGCACAATATTGCGGGGATGATGTGCATATGAAACCGATGGTTATTCCAGAAACCGCTGCTCTGTTCAATCTCAACTACACAGGGGGAGAGAAAGAATTTGATATCAAGTACGCATGGTGGACGCAGGTCAGTCTCACAAAAAAGACTTTAGCAACTATAAACGAATCCTTACGAATGCTCAAAAAGATTGTAGCGTGATCTAAGTACGTTGATCCTCGTCTTGTTTTACAGGTATTCAACGTGCAGGGGGAGACAGCAAATGCAGTGGACATTTCTGCGAGGCTTCCTCGAATCAAAAGCATCAACTGGTTTGACCAGATGAAGCCTGAAGTACGTGCATGAGTTCAACCCAAAAGAAACTCCAATCAAGAAATACCCAAAACAAAGCCGAAAAAACAGACCGCGAACAAAGTCCGAAAGCTTCGACACCCCCACTTTAAAAACAAACCATATCTTCAATCTCAGACCTTTAAAAAGCCCTAAAAAATGTGACCTTCTTGCAGAGACATTTTCCAAGTTAATGACGAAATGACTGACCCCCCCACCATCTGCAGCGTCCCCTGTTCTCGCTGCACTTTCTGACGATCGTTTCATAATCTCCGCAGTCGCAAATCGGCGGGCAAATCGCCGACTGGACGTTTTCGAACAACCCCATCGTTCGCGCAGCGTTCGTTCAGCACCTGCAGGTGATCCCCCGCCCCCACCTCTGCCATGCCATGCCATGCCATCACCATGCGCATGGCATGTGGCGATGATGTATGCGCGTATGTGTGGATGGCGCATGGCATGGGCATGCGGCCATGCGCGATGGATGGCATCATGACCATCGCGATGAGGTCATGCCGGCGCGCTGCTAGTTGTTGGCGCGCGGGAGGGAGAGAGGGAATTGCTGTAGCGAGAGGGCGAGAGGGCGAGAGAGAGACGGAGTCTTATTAGGATGAGAGCGAGAGAGATAGAGGCGTATGATGCGGCGCTTGACGGAGAACTCAGAGGAGACAGAGAGGCAATGGAGAGCGTGGGAGGGCGGTGGAATGGACGAGACATGCAGGAATATGCATGCGACGATGGGAAGAGCGGGCGGGGATTACAGAGGGAGAGAGAGAAAGAGAGGGACAGAGAGGGAGGGGGTAGAGAAGGACATCAATGCCTGCACGAGAGTGAGGAGCTCGCTCATCATCCTTAGAACATTTGCTTGGAAGGATTGGCCAGAAAAAAACAGGAACTAAGTGCTGGACTTTCCTGCTCTATGCTGCACTTTCTTTCTTCTCCCTCTTTCCTTCTCTCTCGAGCAGAGACAATCGTCAAGTGGGACGAAGTATTGGAAGTTTTTGGAAGACCTGCATTGGGATGAAGACCTTGTCGACCCCTCGGGCGCTCTCCAACACATCATTCTCTACCGCGGTAAACTAAGAATTGTTCGAGCTGAAAAGTACTTATACCTGCATGATATTGGTGGAAATATTTCATACTCTGGCTAGCTGAAGTTTTTGAAAAATTTAAAGTACACTTCATTCGACTATGCATGTCGTCTCGTTTCATTCTGTAAGAATCATGCTTTGATGAGATGAGGTCGTGGGTTGGGCTTTCAAATTGCAAGGTTTTGAGGCTTTCAATATTTAAGTTCTTGGAGAGTTTTTAAGGACGAGTCAGCAATTATAGACTTTGAATGGTTCTACCAGGAGGTTTACGTTTAGCCGGCCTTTTAAATTATGTGAGACTTATGCGGTTTTGGCTTTAAGCTTGCAATGCGTGCCAGGGATTTTAGAAATATAAAGCTTCTGAAGTTTTGACCTTTTTAGAGCTCGAGTATTTTGGATTTTACACCTAGGTAGTCTGATTCCAAGGCTGAACTTTTTTTATTTTTCTGCAGCTAGATTCTGATCCTTTATCGGGTTTTACAATGTGCTTATAATCGTAATCATTGTCGTTTTAAAAACTAGCTTTGTTCCTGTATGCAGGAAAAGATACAATTTCTGTCCGTGTCCAAGGACCAACGACTGCGAGCGTCATTGGAGTAGACCTTTTCAGGTACAATCCTCAATCTTTTTTTCTTTAATCTTTAGAACGGGGTTATTTTTGGAATTATTTGTGAAGTTTCTCCAACGTGATCCGACATTTTGTGCCTCCTATTTTCTGTCCTGCGACTTGTCTGTTGCAGTATCGATGGCGATTACCACACGGTGATAGAAAAGGTCGGAGCCGGACACGTTACTGTGAACAGCAGTACAGAACTGCAAGTTGTGAACATAGAACTGGTGTATAACAGAACCGTAAAGTGGACCCAAGGGACGCTTTACTACAGCACATGGATACGACCGATCAGCGGAAATCCTTATAACAGGTATTTGCAATGAGTCTATTGAGAACAGAGAAGTAGAGAGGGAGGGAGATAGAGAGAGACGGCGGGTGATCTCTAGAGTAAGTGACAGCGAGGAAGGAAGGACGAGGGAGGGGGGACGGAAGAGAGATCCTTTACCGCCATACGTAGACTTTTCATGTTCTGCGGTTTCTAGAATATGCATGAAATTAACCTATACAATGCGATGTACGCTGCGGTTTGTTGTGCAGATCAGACGAGTGCGCTGTGCGTTCACCATTCTATGGCGTGTACGCGGAGGCGGGTTCCATATTCATGGTGCACGGACTGGTGGCAGTCATGTTGGGGTGGGAAACCCTGGCAGTGTGTTTAGCGGCACTCCTCTTCCTCTCTCTCGCCGTTTTCTTCATCCGCCAGCTGCGCTTCTACCCCCGCATGAGTGACGTCACCGCTGGAGCGTTCCGATATGCAGCAACACAGGTAAGCTCTGCCTTGGTTGGAAGAATGAAAATGTTAAGACTTTGAGGTTTGCATGCTAATCTTACCCCAAAATTACCCGAAATGTGAAGAGTCAAAGGCCCCTAAACACTTCAACATGCTCAAGACTCTTATCCGTTTTTGCTCCCTCTCCTTCTCTCTCTCCCACTGCGCTCCTCATCTCTGCGTGACGCAATGTTCAGGGCAACATTGCGGTGCTGGAAGCGATTTCAAAGAAGAGAAATTTTAATGTGGACTGCCATGTGGGGGGCTTCACAGCTCTCCACGCAGCCTGCATTCAAGGACAGGTGTGCCACAAACCCAAACCTTCAAAATCTCAAACTCCAAAAACCTCAGGCCCAAGAAGGCTCTAAAAAACCAAAGAAAATTGACTCCAGACGTCCCCCCTCCCCCCTCTTTCTTGTTCTTTCCTTTTCCTTTATTCCGCCTCGTCTTCATTTTCTGCAGGAGGAAGTTGTGGAATGGCTTCTTGAAAGGGGTGCTTCAGTTCACAAAGTAAAAAATGATGACTGGATGGACACTCCTCTCCACTATGCAGCTGCCAACGGACATAGAAAAGTTGCCCAAGTCCTCCTCTCGCACGGAGCAGACCCCCAAAGAAAAAATTATCAAGACTGTATTCCTTCAGAACTCGCCGCAATGTCCGGTTATAAAGACCTCGCCACCTTTCTTTTAACAGCAGAAAAAGTGGAACCCCCGGCAAAGGAAACGGTTTCTAAGTTTTCAACCAAATTTTCAATATTTAGGTCAAGGAAAAGCGTCCCAAACCCGGAACTGACGGAACGAGAACGGAACGGAACCGGTGGCGCAAGCATGGAAAGAGGGAGATCATTGAAATCTGGATGTCAAGTGAATGACTATGATGCTGCAAATGCCTCCCATGCTGGAGAAGCAGATCAAAGTGCAGACGGAAATTTTGCGGAAGAAGTTTCACAATTGCAAAGTGTTCTGCATCAGTTTAAGGCAGCAGCTGCCACTTCGAGCGGAAACCAATCGGAAGGTTTGGACATGCGAAAATTAAACCTAATTGAGCCAATGCCTGTTTTGTCGGAAGAGGGCATTTCAAACGGAGCGGCACCAAGCCCCACTTCTGGGCTTTCTTCTCCTCACGATTTCCTCGCAAAAAAGGTGCTGAGTTTTGACTCTTTGTTTGGGAAGAATAGGTATAAATGAGCTTTATATGACACAGCTTGAATTCTTTGTCATACTAACCCATTCTTCGTCTTATTGAACCTGAATGCTTTTTACCTTTATGGATTTGTTGAATAGCAGAAAGATAGTCTTTCAACCTTCAAGCACCTTTTGCAGGTGCAAGTGGGTCTTTAGGGCTTTCGCATGATGTGTTTCATAAAATTTAGAAGGCAACCAGGAATTGGGGATTAGGGAGTTATATTGAACTCGTTTCAAGTGGATGAAAAGCAGATGAAACCTCAGGAGGTCGAAGAATACATTTCGAGGGGATTTGACGGAGCCGGAACTCCTGGAACACAGTTAAAGCCGGGGACACGGCTATGGCGATTTTTTGCAGTCGTCTGCCAAGTAAGTCTGTCTGTCTGTCTGTAAGTTTTATTAGCTGGGATAGTTTGAGATTTGTGAATGTTGGTATGTTTGATTTTTACAGGTTAGGGCAGGTTGTTGAACTAATTCTTGGGCATGCACTAATGTGTGCATTTAGAGGCGGCTTTCCGGGTTTCGGAGACCGTTAGGGTTTGCTAGGCGAGCTCTTTCTCGCTTTTTTCGTTCCTCTCTATTTCTCTCTTACCCTTCCCTTTTAATTTTGTAAAATGATATCCGGCGGCTCATGCAGGGGACGGGTTTGATCTACTTTGCATGGCGGGCCGTTCGGAGCTTCAACGACAGCCAAGTGTGGCTGAGCGTAATCTTCTTCGTCTGCGAATTTGTCACTTTTGTGCCGTCCTTCTTCTTTTGCATGGAGGTATCTCTCCGTCTTTCTCTCTGTCTCTCTCACTCTCGCTCTCTATCTTTCTCCTTGCCTTTATTTTGAACAAACTTGTTCATTAAGTTTTTGTGGAGGGGGGGAGTGTGGAAGGGGGAGAGAAGGGAGGCGAGGAGGAGCTGGGGAGGGGAGAGTGCCATGGAGGAGGAAGGGTGGGAGGGGGAGGGCGAGAGGGAGGGAGGGAAGGAGAGGGAGAGAACAAGGTCCAGTTTGTTATTAATTGAATTTTCACCTGAATTTATTTATCATTTTTATTACGGCCTTATTTGGTTGTGTATATTATTTTCGTTTCTGCCTGAACGATCATCTCCACGCAAGGTCTATATGCAAGTCATTCGTCTTACCATTTCCCTAAAACATCAATCAACCTTAGGGCTTTTCATGTCCTACCCACTAAATGCTTTCTTTAAAGATTTTTCTTATTGAAACCATATTCTCCCTGCGATGATCATCCATTGGGCTTGTCCATTGGCATGTCCCAGGTTTGGTCGCCGATTGAGAGAGAAAAGCGGCTCCTTTCAACGATGGATCTAAGGCCGGAGGACTATCCGAGTGTGGACATTTACGTCGTCTGCTACAACGAGCCGGTGGATATCATTGAAGCGACTGTTTGTGCAGCCCTTAATTTGAAGTAAAGTTCCTCACAGTTGCTCCCAAGTCCCCCTAAAGAGCTCGACACCTCTTAAACTTAACAAAATCTGAAAGCCTTAGCCATATAATCTCCAATTTTGAAGCTTTGAAATCCTTGCAAATCCTAAAACCCTTGGAAAGCCGACAACCCTAGAAACGGCATTCATTTGCTCGCTCCCCATCTCGCCCCTCTAGTTTCTCCCTTTCTTTTTTTGTCTCCCCTCTTTTCTCTCTCCTCCTGATTGATCCATGTGGACTTTGCACGCAATCTGGGTTGTGTGCAGATACCCAGCAAACAAGCTTGTGGTGTATGTCCTGGACGATGGGAGGCGGGAGGAGGTGAAGGCGATGTGCCACAAGTTGGAGTTCCAAGGCCGCCTCCTCTCACGAAAGGGGAGGGGGAGAGGGAGAGGGAGGGAGCAGGCGCAGCTCGTCTACACCACGCGTACTAAGGTTAGCCTCTTCTCTTACCTCGCAACCCCTTGAACGTGCGAACCTCATCGCATGTCGCACTCTCTCGTTTCCTTTCTCCCTGTTCCATCTAAAAGCTCTTCTAACTGAAACTCTAATGCGTCCTCCTTCCCTCCCTCGACCCACTCCCTTTCCCCCTCGACCTCGTGTCCCTCTTCCCTCCTCCCTCCATACCCAGAACCCTAAGGGCTTGCTGAAAACTCTGTTCCCTGAACCTGCTGTAAAGCCTGCGCTTCTGTAGGTTGCCTGTTGATTCTTGAGCCTTCAACTCTCCGATCGCTGAACCCCAGACTCTAGAAGCCTCTGCATTATGAACCTTGAACCCTGAACCTGAACCTTTAACCTTCGCACCTGGAACCCTAACTTCTGAACCCTAGACCGAACCCCCAACCCCTACCGCCAACCCCTTACACTCAAATCCCAACACCCCAAACCCGAAACTCCTTCCCCCTTCTCCCAATCCCCTACACCCTCCCCTCTTAACCCCACCTTCTCAATCCCTACACCCTACTTCCTTACCCCCTTGACCCCGTTCCCCCTCTTCCCTCCCCCTCCCCCCCTCCCTCCCCCCCTCCCTCCCCCTTAGACCATGGACCATGGAGCCTAGAGCCTTAACGCTAGAGTCTAGGATATAGAGGTCAGCCCTCCCCTCTGAGCCTTCTGCTGTGCCCCACCCCGGCAGGTGAAGGGCGTGGCGCACCACGCAAAGGCGGGCAACATCAACAGCGCTCTGCTCAAGGGGGCGCGGCGAGGGGGCGCGTTTGTGGCCGTACTCGACTGCGACATGATCGCACAGCCCGAATTCCTGCAAGCCGCGCTGCCGCACTTTTTCCGGAAGGGGAGAGAGGGGGGAGAGGGAGGGGAGGGAGGGGAGGGAGGGGGATGGCGGCTCAAGCCCAAGGCAGCCTTCCTGCAGAGTCCCCAGGTGATGACTCAAAACACTGATTTTGGTTTACAGCATTGGGATTTGGGGGAACCCTAAATGCGCTACGGAATTCTAAAGGTTTGACTGCTCTACGGCTTTCGAAACTCATACAGACCTTACAACTCTGCAACCCTAAACGTCTGACGATGTCAAAACCTAAAATTGACCGTAAGCACGGTGAATTAAAGGCAACTCTGAGAACTTGGAAAGCAGCTTCCTACCTGCTTTTTGTAGTTGTCTGGACCCTCATTAACGCTCAAAATATTTGCAAAACAGGACTTCTACAACGTTGAGAAGAGCGACCCCATGGGACATAGAGCTGCGTTCTTTTACGGTCCCATGATGCAAGGCCGCGACGGACTGGGAGCGTGTCCATGTGTTGGAACTGGAGTCATTTTCCGTAGAGACGCTCTCATCTCCATTGGAGGACAAGCGTACGGCTCCATCACGGAAGATTACAATTCTGCAATGGCCCTCATGGGGGCAGGTGAGGGCGCTTTGTTTTTTTCTTTTTGACCCGTTGAAATTATGAAACTATGGGTTTTGAGGAGTGGCAGGTTTTTGTTTAGTGAAGGTTTTGTTAAGGAAAGCACAAATTGGGACGAACCATGCAGGGTTTTCCTCCATGTATTTGAATGTGAGACTCATTTACGGGCTTGCTCCGGACGATATCGACTCGGTGCTTAAGCAGCGATTGCGCTGGGCGATGGGCTCTCTGCAGGTGAGAGAGAGAAAGATGGACAAAGGAGGGGGAGAGAGGAAAGGGTGAGAGAGTATGATGGTAAGAGAGCGAAACAGACAGACTGACAGAGCGACTCCCCTCCGGAATTATGACTTGCTCAGAGATTTCAGGGAGTTGAGAGCTGTATGTGTCAAGAAATTGCAAAATTATGTTTGGAAGTTTTGATGTCCAGATTCTAATCTTGGGGCCTTGATTTCTAGATTCTTTGTCGGGACAACCCGCTGCTGAAGCCCGGCCTCACTTTTGCACAGTCTCTACTTTTCTTCCAGTCAGCTTTTCAGGTGTGCTTGAAGCCTACCCAAATGCGCAACCCAAAACTTTATGAACCTAAAGCCCCTAATACCAATGGCAATCTTATGGCGTGATGACGTTAGAAACCCTTCATCTGTATACTTATTCAGCTTATTCAGCCCTTGAAGGCTTTGCGATTCTATGATGCAAACCCTAAACTCTAACACACTTATAGAGGTTCCATGTAAGGCCAAAACAACTGAACTTCCTAAAGCAGTAACTATGCGTTTTTTAAAGTGCCACTAACCACCTAAAGTTGCTTTCTTTGCTTCGGACAGCTCCTTGTTTGATCTGGTTAGCTACTTTGGAGAGGTCTTGAAAGGTTTTGGAGGATCTTACGGTTGAGGATTTTGATTCTTTTATTTCCGGCCCGTGAAATGCAGTATGTGTTGGCCATACCGACAATTCTGATGGCTCTTGTGCCAATCATTTACCTCTTTTTCTCCATACCCCCTATTTACGCCCCAATTTACGAGTTTTGCGCGTTTTTCTTCGCTTACTATGCGGCGAATCGATTAATGCTGTTCCACGCACACCGCGGAATACCAAATAAGGTTCAAATCGCAATCTGAACCCTATCTGGCTTGTTAATGGGAGCGAGAGGGGGGTGGAGGGAGAGGGAAGCGATTCGCTGAAGGAAGGAGAGGACAAGAAAGGGAGAGGAGCAAGAGAAAATTGGGGGGGGGGGGGGGGGGGGGGGGGG
>CM074817.1:715808-726490 GCA_037447605.1 Zygnema circumcarinatum
CGCGGGAGAGAGAGAGTTAGAGATAGAGATAGAGAGAGGAGGGTGGGGGAGGGAGGGGGAAGGGGCTAGAGGAGGGAGAAAAGGACGATGTGAGAATGATACGGTTGTTGGAGAGGGGGAGGAGGTAGGCTGTGGGTTAACTTGACTAGGCTTGACTGGACGTGACTTTACTGAACTTTGACCTGATTATATATCTCTGTCCAGGGTTTGGAAATGTGGAGAGGGTCCCAAATGTGGCTGTGGAATGCCCCCAACAATGTGTTGGCGTGCTGGAAAGTTTTCACCACCGAGTTTTGGATTTTCCGACTGCTGGGATTCGGCAAGGTCAGTCCAAACTACTATTTAAAGAAAATCAAAGAGAATTTACTGAAATTGGAAGTATGGAGCGGAAGTAAAACTTGAGTTGTACAACTTTAGACTTTCAAACTCTTAAAATCGGTTCTTCCTTTGCATATATTGTAAAAAACATTGATACGCTAAGAGCCATGAACCTTTCTTACTAATCCATTTGGATGTTATCGCAGATTGGATTTACTGTCACGAGCAAAGAGAAGCAGAACGATTGGAAGAAGGCGTTTCTATGTGTTTGGATGTTCCTTTTGTACTATGCGGCGGTGATGGGTGGAGTGGCGTACAATATCGTCTATATCGTGAGGGGCGACCTCGACCAATACCAAGTTGCATCGCAGGTATCGTCAAGATGTCTCTCTCTCTCTCTCCGTCTTTCTACTCCTTCCTGCCTACCCTTTCTCTCTCCCCTTCTCGCTTTTGTTTGCTCTCCCTAACTCTCTTTCTTTTCCCTCCCCCTTCTCTCCACCCTGCCTCCTCCCTTTTCACATCTCTCTCTCTCTGCCCCCTCGCCACTGTCATTTTCCGCACTTATCCTTCCCTCCGCTTTCCTCCCTCTCCCTCGTTTTCTCTCAACCCTTTTCCTCTATTGTCGTCAATCCCTCTCTCCCTCGCCCCTCCATCTCTCCCTTTCTATCTCTCTCTCTACCTCCGAATCTCTCTATTTTGCTCTCCCTTCTCTCTCTCTCAATCTCTCCTTCTCTTTCCATCTACCATCATCCATCCATCCATCTATCCATCTACCTCCTCTTCCTCTCCCTCTCCCCCCCTCTCAACCTCTCCCTCTCTTTCTTGCTCCCCCTCTTTCTCCATCTCTCCCTTTTCTCTCCCCTCTTTTCCCAAAACCTCTCCTCCTCTCTCGCCCCCTCCCTCCCCCTCTCTCTCCCTCCCTCACCCTCTCTCCCTCTCCCTCCCTCCTCTCTCCCTCCCTCTCTCTCCGCGTGCAGGCGGTGGCCCTTGCGTGGGGCCTCCTTGTGTGTCTAATGCTGCTCCCCCCTGTGGCGGTAGCCTTCCCCCTTTGGCGGCGGCCCCGCCCGGGCCGCGTCCTCTGGGAGGAGAGCCTCTCGCAGGGCGTGCCCACCCCCGCCCGCCAACCCTCGGGTGGGCTTCTAAAACCCTAAACCCCCTGCATCGTTACAATTTCAAACCCTTTGAAGTTTGGCCTGAAAAACCTCTATCCCCTTTCCCCCCGCCCCCCCTCCCTCCTCCCTCCCCTGTAAAGGTCCTGAAGCTCTAAAAACTTGAAGGCATACACAGCTCATTTCTTTTTGGGGGGTAGCAGCATTCATGCGCTCTGTCACGTCACCTCTCGCTCGGGTTGGTAATCGCCTTCGCCGAGTTGCTTTTTCGGATCCGTTGGGAGGAGAAGAGGGAGCAGAACCTTCGAATCCTTATAACGGAAGGAATTCGCAGCATGTGTCGGACGTTCCGTCGCACACAACGGTGGTGCAGGTGGAGGAGAGGGGGGAGGAGGTGGCTGCAGAGGGAGAGGCGGACCTCTCTCTGCCAAAAAGACCTCCAGTGATCAAAGTGGATAGACATGCTAGGGAGTTTTCTGGACAATTATACGCGGTAAAGTGCCACACTAACACTTGGGGTATGAAATTATATAAATCATTATTATATTCTGGATAGCATGGTGACGATGAGGGAAGGGAGAGCGATCGGTGAGTGGAGAGGAGGGTGGAAGAGAGGGGGAGAGCGAGTGAGTATCAGTGTATCAGTGCCAAGTATCAGTGTTTGTAGTGAGTGAGAAAAGTTGAATTTTTCACTTCCGTATGAGTTCCATTCAAACGATCTGCACCTTCTATACATGTAGAGCCCACTCTTGATATTGTGGGGGAAATAAGGCTCAGGATGTGTTGTATTTGCGTCGTAATTTCAGGGTTTCAATTCCTTTTTTGCAGAATTCGTATGTTGTTACACCCTCGGCACCTGAATATCCACGCTTCCCTGGGCACGTAAGTGATAATCTTTCTGCCTTGGTTGGAGCAGTAGAGAAAGTGGCTGATTATAATGTAAAACATTCAGTCCGTAAATAGAGGAAGAAACTGCTCCTCGATGCATTGAACAGGTGTGACGGGCCGAATCTCGATGTACAAGTGACTTTGGACACCTGCGGATTTCCATGCTTCAGTCAGCCGTAGTTTCTGTCTAACAGATCCCACTGTAACGAAGTGCAGGTAAACGAGTTGGCAACAACTGCCCGTCCGGCTCGAGTGGTGGAAAGTGTCGCTGCCGACGATGACATGGATGCGCAAATGGAGATTAGCGCCATTTACAGGTATGCCCCCTACTCTCCCCCCTCACTCACTCACTATCTCTGACTCTCTCTCCCTTTCTCGAACCCTCTTATCCCTTTCTTTTTACCCTTTCTCTCCCTGCTTCTCTCATTCTCTTGCACTCTTGCCTCCTCGTCCCCCCTCCCTCACCCCCGCCCCCCCTCTCATATTCTCCTCTATTTCTTGTGCACTCTCACTTTTTCCACTCCACTGAAAGCTATCAACTTTATCCGCATAACATTCCACGATGTACAGCATTTAGGCTACTTTTCTGCGACCTACTCGTCAAATTTCCCTGAATCCAGCATCCAAACTCCTCCGGCCCTCCCCCCACCCCCTTTTTTTCTCTCTCTCTCTTTCACAGCCTTGCGACGGGAGGTATCAGCATTCCCAATTCCGGTCTTCTCTCTGTCCCTTCCTCCGCCCCCATTCGTCTCTCCTCCCTCTCTCCTCTCCAAAGCGCTTTCTCTTCCTTCCGACTCATCGCGGAAACTGCCCAAAATTCCATTCAGCTTCACGGCAGCTCCGTTATTTCAAGCACTGTTGCTTCCCCTCGAATTGTAACGGAATCTCAGCATGGAGAGAAGGCCCAACTTGAACCAAGTTATGGGCCCGGAGAAGGAGAAGCTACCACGGAAACTGAGCTGAGGAGGGGCCGTCCTCCCACTGTCTCACTACCGCAAATGGGACCCTCTCTCTCACAAAACGGGCGACCCTCTCTCATAACACCTGGTGAGGTCTTCAGATCCATAAAATCCAACTCTCTTCACTCTAATGATATGAATTGAACACCCGAAGGCCACTTGTTTAGTTGCAGATGGATAGTTATTTGTAATGTGTGGTTTTTGTGCTGATGTCACGAGTATACATTGACGACTGTACTTTTCCCTTCCCTGTGCAGCCCGCTTGGATCTTACCGAAGAAGAGATGAACTTCGAAAACTTCAGGTGCGATCACTTGTACCTCTTTTGATATTTCAACGGTTTAATTAATTCCGAGAGTTGGAGAGTTTTTAGGGTTCTCAAAAAAGTCTCGCCTAAATCCAGGCTTCATGATGCCCCTTCATGGGGCTTACTTTACACGCTCTTCGTTCATTGCTCAAGTTTCAATACCCCTAAATCCCTAAAATTCCAAATCCCGACACTGACATTTTCCCGATATGCGGCAATTCAGGACGTACATGACAAGCCGAATTGTCTATTCGGACACAGCGAGCCTCTCTGCGAAGCCCAAATTCGACCTCAAACGGCCTCTTTGGGACAACCACATGTTCGCTTTCGTGAATGGACTTTTCCTCGTCGGCCTCGCCGCGGGCGGCACGCTGTACACGGTCTTCCTGGCCACAAATCGCGACTGGTTCGGAATCCATGCTGGGCAATCCTTCTCGCTGCACTGAGTTGTTACGGCGGGGAGGATAGGGAGATACGGATTTCGAGTTAGGGCTCCGCATCGCAAGGTGCAGCTCTGATAGGCCATGCACGAGGGAACTTGTTTGTTTGCTGTGTTTTATTGTCATTGTGGAGGAGGAAATGGGGCGAATAGGTATTCTACTTTTGTGGCCCACATTGGTTCAGATAAGTTAATATATTTGTAAATAATTTGATCATATTCTCTCTCACTCTCGCTCCCTCTCTCGCTCACTGTCTCTCTCTCCCTTACTGTTTGTTTTCAATTATGTGCCACCCATTCAATGCCAGTTCCTGTCGACTTCCTGTATGAGAAAACTCTTGAATGGAAAACATCCGAGTAACAGGACATTTTTGAGTGGCATTGGATCTTTCAAAGTTACCGAAGTTACATCCCTTCTTCAACCACATGCCTGTGTGGCCTCAAATACCATATGCTTTTTGGTGTTTTCGTAAGAGGCTGGTTGACTTCACTAAAGGGACGCATTCCTTTAACAAGTCGAGGTGACTTATGTACATAAACTAAACCTAATGTCTATCATCTTAGTCAAATTACATTGACCTCCAGACTTTCGCTTGATGAAAACGACGTGTTCAGTACAGGAAGTGTGCCTATCGAGGTGAGGCTTTTATTATGAAACAGAGTAAGGAGAGCACACCTGGAAAGAAAACGAGTGGGTTCCCTTGCCCTTCACCTCCCTAACACTCTATTCCTTCCTTTCCTAGCAAGCTCTCAACTTGCATTACAACAAAACATGCTCAAAACTTTTCAAGTCAGCTTTTTCCCTGAATCTTCAATATTAACGCCGTAGTCACTGAGCTCACATGACGACGCCATCAAGTGTACGTGGACAAACCCAGCATGTAGAACCAATGTGAAACGGTCACAAAATGACCTACGAACGAATGAAAGCCAATATAAAAATGAGCAGCAACTTACGCCCCATGAGATGGCTCACACATTTCGAGCCCTTCATTTTGACATTCAGTGGGGAGTTGCGAAACGCAGGCTCGAGACGAGGAGTCGTAGACCGCTCTCCTCCTCACGAGGGGCGGCGATATTGGCGCGACGTTCCTATAGAGAGCCTCGAGGCGGAGGTTAACCTCGTGCATGTTCGGCCGCCTATGGCCGCTCTTCTCTGTGCAGTGCCGCGCGACTTCCGCAAACTCTAAAATGTGCTTCATGTGGTACGACGCGCCCTCCAAAAGAGGGTCCACAATGGAGGGGACGCCGCCCCCCCTCAGTGCAGGCCTTGCCTGCAAGATAGGGTTTGTTGCAATTAATCAGTGGGGGAAACGGTTTGATGTTCCGACTTTTTGGGTTGCGGTAAGGAGTATATCAAAATTTGAAAAAACGATTCAAAGCTTTTCATCGTTTTACTGTTTGGAGTTTTGAGGTCTCTGTGCGTTGTGCATTTACAGGAGCAGGGCTCGGAGGGGACTGTTCTTCGTTTTCTGCTGTTTCTTAGATTCTGTGCTTTAGAAAAAAACAACTGAAGTTGAAACCATATAATTACTAAAAATAAATTTGAAATAAAGCAGAACTGTGTAAGAGCTTACCCAGTCCGCGAGAGTGATGAACTGGCAACCAGGAGGGATGACGTGGCAGCCGGGATGGAGGCCTTGCTGCTTGCCGCCCGGCGGGCAGCCGAAAATATTTTCGGGAAGAACATTCATGTTGGCGTCCACTAAGAGGACGGGCTTCTTCCCGGTCAGAAGCTCAAGGAGAACAACCCCAAAGCTGCAGGCACCGAGCGATGATAGGAAAGTAAAAAACGCGGGAGGGAGCAGAGCAGAATAAAAAATCCATAAAATGCTACAGTATCCCTAAACCTGAAAACTACATCCTCAACCCTAAACTGTAGAGCGCAAACAATGGACCCTAAACCCCAAACCTTGACCCTTACGTCCTCCTCCATACCCTAAACGAAACGCCTAAAAACTCTACGTCCTCTGAACCTCCCCTCACCCCCCTTCCCCCCTTCCCCCCTCCCCCCTTTCCCCCTGTCCCCCCTCCCCCATCCCCCCCTCCCCCCTCCCCCCTCCCCTCCTCCTTACCTCCCCCCCTCCCCCTCCCCCTCCCCCTCCCCCTCCCCCTCCCCTCCTCCCCCTTCTCCCCCCTCCTCCCCTCCTCCCCCCTCTCTTCCCTCTCCCCCCTCCCCCCCTCCCCCTCCCCCCTCCTCCCCCCTCCTCCCCCCTCTCCCCCTCTCCCCCTCTCCCCCTCTCCCCCTCTCCCCCTCTCCCCCTCCTCCCCCTCTCCCCCTCTCCCCCTCTCCCCCTCTCCCCCTCTCCCCCCTCCCCCCCTCCCTCTGCTGCGGTCACCCACCTGTAGACGTCGATCATGGCGGACACCTTGTGCGTGGCGACGTACTCGGGGTCGATGTATCCGCGCGTGCCCCCCAGCGCGTCCGTGTACAGACTCGCGCCGCCCGCCGGGACCAACTTCGACAGCCCGAAGTCCGCCACGCGGGCCTGAACCGCACCAACCATTGGTAGAGGAAAAAACAAAGGGAGGGAGAAGAGAGATGAGATGGGGTCGAGGAGAAGCGTAGGGTTATGATGATTATTAGTTATCGATTTTTAAAAACCTTGATGATTTAGATGATGAAACACCTGCTGCATACCTCCATCTTCTCGTCCAGTAGGATGTTCGGCGATTTCACATCGCGGTGGACGCATGTTCCGAGGCTTGTTTGGTCGTGAAGGTATGCGAGTCCCCTCGCCGCCGTGGCCGCAACTTTGAGTCGATACTCGATGCTCAAAGGAACGGAGGGAGGGTTCATGCCGTCACCTATGCCTCCAAAAAACGTTATTTTTGGGTGCTACGGTTTGAGCGTGGTAGAGTTAAAAGGCTGAAGAGTTTGAAAGGGATTAGTGGCCATGGGGTGGGTATGCACGTTGAGGTTAGAGGGTGAATTCTGAGGTTTGGGAGTCTGCATGCCAGCATTAAAGTGTTTAGGATTTTAGGGTTGGCATAATCACCGTGGATCCAATATGCGAGGTCTCCGTTCGGCACATATTCGTACACCAGAATCTGCTCGCTTTCATGTGAACACCAGCCTATGAGGGAGACCAAATTTCGGTGGTTCATTCGCCAAATCAAGAGCACCTGCAGCAAAGTTAGATTCTTTTACTCAATATCAACTCATGTGTCCTCGAAAGCGTTGACGTGGGAGCATACACGCATTTCTGTGCCAAGCCGTATAATCCCAGCCGCAGCATTTACCATCCCTTGACGACTTAAGCTAAATTCCTTTTTCGGGTTCTAGAAGGTAGAAATATAAGCCACAATTTTCCGTATTCTACTTTCAAGTTGTGAGTTCTGCCATAACTCGATTGCTTCCCAGAGTCTTGAAGTTCCCTTAACTGAACCCACAACACCTTGAACTCCTGAAGCATGATTACTTCAGTCCCACAACAACCCCTCACAACTCTAAAAAAAAAGTACGGAATTCATGAGGGTTCAGGGCTGAAGGCTACCTCTCTCTCAAAGGCCTCCCTCCCGCTGCGCGTTCCCTTCTTGGCACGCTTGACGGCCCACGCCTCTCCCTTGGGCCCCGAAGCGCGGTACACGGTCCCGAACCCGCCGTCGCCAATTTTTTGATCCTCGGAAAATTTCTCAGTGAGCTGCAGAACCTCCCCAAAGGAGAAGCTGCGGGGACCCTCCGAGGCAACCTGCACTACGAGGGGGTCGACGGAGGGGGTAGAGGCGCCTGGTGGAGGGGCAGAGAGGGTACCGTGTGTGTGAGAGAGAGTGGGAGTGAGGGAGGGAGGGACGAAGGAAGGGGAGACGGAGAGCGAGAGGGAGAGAGGGGGGGAGAGCGGGAAAGGGAGAGGGAGAGGGAGAGAGAGAGAGAGGAGAGGGCTGAACAGAGAGAGCGATACATAAATACCCGGAATGCAACCATTTTAATCCCAAAGAAAATTTTCTAACAGAAAATCAAGCAATGACAAGAATTCAGTTCAGTTATTAATTAGTTACTAATTTTCATCACTTGCTTCATCATCATCCCTTTGAAATTTAAATGTAAATACCAGGGACTCGGGAATTGGTCATGTTCGCACCACCGTCACCGATCCGATTTCCTTTCAGCCTGAACGGAAAACTAGCGTTAATAAGCCATGATGCCTCTCGCCTGCGACTCGTCCGCCGCACCCACCAGCAAAGGAAGAGCGCTACAATCAACGCTATCAGCACCACACCTCCCACCAATTCCAACACGCCAAAGGGCCCGAGAGTAAACCCACTCCCGTCTTTTGTGGGAGGAGGAGGAGGCGGGTATGGAGGAGGAGGAGGGGGGGGACGAGGAGGAGGAGGGGAAGGGTATGGAGGTGGGGGAGAAGGAGGGGGAGGAGAGTAGTTGGGGAGGATGCAGGGTCCTGCTTGGCAGCCGGGACCGCAGGAGTTGAGATCGAGGCCACAGTGGCTATCGGGCGAGCAGCAGGCGAGGGGCGAACAGGGGAAAGAGGCGTTGCAGGATAAAAGGTCCAGAGCCTGAAGAAGCACGCGCTTCATAGGCATTTTATGAGAGGTAAGGCGAGGAAGGGAGAGAGAGAATACGAGAGGAAGGGAAACGTGTCTTTGTGAATGTCTCGTCAGAGGGACGGAGCGGCTTGACAGACGCGTGAAAGGAGAAACTGAAAGAGATAGGGAAAGAAAGAGAGGGAGAGAGAGGGAGAGAAAGACAGAGAGAGGAGGAGGAAGAAAGGGAGCGGGAGAGGAGATGGAGAGAAGAGGATCCATGGCGGCGGTGTCCTGTCGGGCGAGTGACGCGACATGCGACCGGCGGGTGGCGCCGACGAGGGGGAGCGCGGCCTCGAGCGGACCGGCCACGCCCCGGAGCGCTTCCCGGCTCCATGCATGCACAGGCAGGCAGGCAGTTCTACGGAGCGTGGGCTTTCTTGTCGAAGGACAACGCTAGGGATCGCGCACACCACAAACTTGCACAACAACACAGCACCTATCAACACCGTGAAGCACAACAATGGTGCTGTCGTCCATGGGAAGGCTTCACATATTACTGCTATTTGCTCGATTGGGAATGTGTAGTAGTGTTGATGTAGGAACACCACCTACGACGCATCTAGTTACTACAACAATCTTACGTATGTGCATGTTAGTTGCCATGTGTTGTTGCCTTTGTCGTTGCAGATGTTATCAAAGTTTTCAAGTAGTATCAAGTAGTATCAACAACAACAACAACAACAACAACAACAACAACAACAACAACAACAACAACAACAACAACAACAACAACAACAACAACAACAACAACAACAACAACAACAACAACAATAGTAGAGTTGGGAACGACTAGAAGAAATTCGTCACGTCATGGAATGGGAGAGTTCCAGTTCCAGTTCCAGTTCCAGTTCCAGTTCCAGTTCCAGTTCCAGTTAGTGTTCTGTTGCGCAGACCATGGCGATCCCGTTCTACTGCGACGGGCTGCCCCCTCAAGTGCCCTCCGACCGTCCTCCGCAGCCGTCCGATCTCCGCAAACGGACAAACAGTCGGATCGCCTGTCCTTGGGAGGCGCAATCCGGTCCGCCGACTCTTTCGATCACTCATGACCTGCCACGTGTAGACACGTGACGATTTGTTCGTACGTACCACGTGCACACATGTACGGCATATGTACAAATCAGTACGAATCTTACAATCGTAAAAATTTGGACTTCTGACAGTCGGCACGGCCTTCCAAGAGCTGCTTGCGAAATTGCAGAGGCTCTCTCTCGCTCTTTCTCTGTGTCTCTCTCTCTCTCTCTCTCTCTCTCTCTCTCTCGCTCTCGTTCTCTCCCCCTTCCCACTCCCGCTGCCATGGCGGGCGTGTGAGAGAGGCCATGCCTGCTTACCTGGACTGTCCTTCCTCCAAAGGGAGCGCCGGTTTGCTGTCGCCCGCTGACCTTCTGCAGCTGCTGCACGCTGAAGGCGTAGCAGGATCCTCCACCTCTGGTGTCGAGGTGCTAACCAGACGCTGCCCTGTATAGTTTGACGCATTTTTTATCTTCTCACTTTCGTCTCTTCTTTCTCTTTTGTTTGTGTTCTGTCAGCCGTCAGACTTACAAGGTGGTCTTTCCGCTCTTGAAGCTGAATCATGCACAGTTGTGCGGCTGAGCAAGCTGCATTCTTTTGTCCATAATAGTCAGGGTTTCTAGTCAATTCTTCAATCTGTAGTCACTCTGATCGTGCGCCTCAATCGGCAGTTTCTGTCGTTCTGTTTCTCCTGTTGTTCAACCTCCTGATGCCATTGAAATCCTCTGCATTAGTCGATTTACTATCTGAATTCATGAAGGAAAGCTTGCATTGCTTTTTATAGATGCTTGCAAATTAATTCCTCCATTTTCCAAATCTTATAATTGTATTTCAAATGTTGAATGTGGCAGGACCTCCGCCGATCAGTGGACAGGCAGGCAGCAGGAACCCCCTGCACCTTCCCGGTAGCTTCGGGGGGCAGTCGGAGGAGAGCTCCGCGGCACCGCAGGAAGCACGCCCCGCGCTCGCGGCGCTGCCCTCGGGGCTGGGCTGTGACGCGACAGGTGGGAGGGAGGGAGGGGAAGGAGGGAGGGAGGGAGGGAGGAAGGAGGGAGGGAGGGAGGGAGGGAGGCAGGGAGGGAGGGAGGGAGGGAGGGCGGGAGAGAGGGGAGG
>CM074817.1:726500-744118 GCA_037447605.1 Zygnema circumcarinatum
AGGGCGGGAGAGAGGGGAGGGAAGGAACTGGGAGGGATGGGCGGAAGAGGGAAGGTGGGACGGAGGGAGGGAACGGAGGGACGAGGGACGCCAGAAGGGAGGGGAGGGAGGGTGCGGCGAATGGGAGGGAAGGAGGGAGGGAGGGAGGGAAGGAGGGAGGGAGGGAGGGAGGGAAGAGGGGGGGGAAGACAATGGGGTCCCGAGGGGAGCAAGTCGGAGGAAAAGAGGGGAATGGAGAGGGAAGAGAGATAGAGACGGAGGTTTTGAAGGAAGCGGGAGAGATGCGGAGAATTGTGGAGAGAGGCATTAACAAAAGCTCTTTACCAAGTTGCTGATAATTTTTGCCTTTTGTTTGAAAAAGCCCATAATTGAGGCGGAGGTTGGCAGAAACTTTGCAGCTGTGTCTGACACTCTTGAATGAGCTTCTCTTTTGCTCTGCTTTGCAGTATCCAGATCTCAATTGCACAGAAGCGTTCCCACTTCTAACGGTATGAATACATTGACCCAAGGATATCTTGAAAAATATGAAAAACAAAACATAACGTATGAATGGCTTTTTCTCATTTGCTTGTAGGTCAGTTCAGCGTTTCTTGGAGGCCTTTAGAGACCGCATCTGCCTTTCACGTCATATTCCCTGTCTCGCCCACTTCCTGTCTCACTCCTGCTGCCTTTTCCTCTTCCTCTACTGCTGTCTTCTTCCCTGCACTTTTATTCTCACGCCCTTTTCGCCCTTCTCTCCCTCACCCCCTTCCCTCACCTCTCCGCACGTTCCCTCAACTTCTCCACCCTCTCTTGCTTTCCCATGGTTCCCATCTCGAGTCCTCTCTCCCTTCCTCGCCTTCTTTCTCCAGATCCTTTCTCCCCTCTCCCCTAATGCCCATTTCCTCTCCTTACCTCGCTCAATGCACGAGTTCTGCCATGAAGGACATCTATTTGTTCTCGTCTTCTCCTTCATCTTCCGCTATTTTCCCCTTTTACTGTTGTGCAGCCTATTCCAGAAGAAGAGGGAGACTCTCCCGCACCAAGTTCTGCTGCTCGTGTGGTCCTGAAACTATCCCTTAGTCCTGTGGCTTCGGTTTTTAGCAGCATTCCGCCAGGTACAAATAAATATCAGATTGAGGCCACATCAAGCACTCGAAAGATCGCAGCTAAGACCACAACTTTTGCCTCGATTGCTGCACATCGGAACCGAGAAGTTCCATTGGTCCAATACTCCAAGGCCTTATCCAGGAAAGTCGTCTTTTTCCGACGTCCGGTTCTGACTCCAAGGCGAGCTTCAAGGGTGTTCTTTAGGTGAATTCTGATCTCATACCTGACCTTGTTTACTACTTGTTCGTTTGAATGAACTGAAATTCGATGTGGAATTTGCCGATAGCAGGTGAATCGTGTTCATTGGTTTTCAGCATTAAAAGCGGCTATGATTATCTCGACAAGAAACTCAACGAGTTTTTTATATTTTCCGTGTGTTACAGGTACCCAGTCGGTCCTTTCGTCTCGAGAAGAAAACACTCTTCAGAACGGATAACTCTCGTTCGACTTCTCTCCTCTTCGTCTGTAACGACTCTTATCTGTCGAGATACTGATTTCAACAACAGACTGCAAAGATCTGGTCGCCGTCTTTCACTTCAGATAGGAGGTCAGGGGTGGTGAATGCAAGCTTGTAGCTGTCAAAACCCTAAATTCTGAGGTAACAAGTCTTCACGATGAAGCTCTCTCCAAAGGAGTTGGAGAAACTCCGTCTCCATCAGGCGGGCGTTCTCGCTCAAAAACGACTCGCTCGCGGAGTTCAGCTAAATTACTCCGAAGCAGTTGCTCTTATATCAACACAAGTGAGTGTTGATTAGTTTATAAGTTATCTGAAATGCTTTGGGAAGTTTGCCCTAAGTGGTATCTTTTTGAATTCTCAAATCAGGTAAAGTCTTACATGGGACATTTCCCTTTATGTCGGGTTGCAGGAATTTTACTGAGAATGGTTCTCTCTTGCATGGTGTTTGCTGTAGACGTCGTGAAATGTAACTGCCGAAATTATAACTGCTGATGGTTTCGTTTCGCAGGTTTTGGAGTTTATAAGAGATGGCAAAAGTGTTGCTGAACTTATGGACTTAGGGAAGCAGCTGCTTGGAAGGTACTTAAAGCCCAAAAAGGCCCTTGTTTACTTTGTTCCTTTTAAGAAACAGACTCACTCGTAAAACTTAGTCTTAAGAGTAGCACCTTTGCTCTGTGAAGCCCACCTGTATTAACCTTCCAAGTTTTCGGAAAATCCATTTTTTGGCTTCGTTAGGTTTGTCATTGTCAATTGTCAACCAGCCTTTTATATCTATGTCCACAAAACACAGAATGTGCATATTTTTTTGCTGTTTTTTTGGCAGGAGCAATGTGCTGCCCGCCGTACACTCCCTCCTGCACGTGGTGCAGGTGGAGGGGACTTTTCCGGATGGGACAAAACTGGTCACCATTCACCATCCCATTTCTCGCGAATCCGGAGACCTCAGCCTCGCACTTTACGGCTCTTTCCTGCCAAGTACAATACCTCTGCTTAAAAAACCAACAGAAAAAGAAAAGAAGAGAGATTTTTAATCAGATTTAATCTGTTTCTGGATGCACAGCCGTTCACCCTCCTGCGTTTTTTTTTTTTCGTTTTTTTTTCTTGTCGTTGCAGTTCCCACTGCAACCGTTCCTTCCTCTTCAACGGAGCAAGTTAGCGCAGGCTCTATCATTACTCCGGCAAGTTCTATTGTGCTCAACAAGGGCCGGAGAGCGGTCAGACTCACAGTCTCTAATAAGTGCGATCGTCCCATTCAGGTAAAGGCTCCAAGAAGTTAACCCAATACGTTCTTTCTTTGGAGATAAACGGCTGAGAGTAAAAGAGGAAGTGAAGCTTTGGAAAGGCAGTTTCAAAAGCAACTAGCAGTTTACAGAATAGAGAGATTTTTTCCTCATTCAGCAATCTGTTGCCTCTCCTCCTCTCACAACCACTCATTACCAACCCTAAAGGCAACTCGACATTGTTCATTACGCAGATTGGCAGCCATTACCACTTTGTGGAGACCAACCCCTACCTTGTTTTCGACCGGGCATTGGCCTACGGCCTACGCCTTAACATTCTTGCAGGCACTGCTGTCCGCTTTGAGGTCAGCTCTCCCCGGACTCTCTCCCATACCTTCTCACACTTCTTCCAGTGAGTATGTCTTTTGACCTGCGCTCAATCCAACATACTTCTGCAACGGTGCACGGAATAAGCCCACTTCCCTACTTTTCTGCTGATGCTAGAATCCCTAGAATGTCTCATTTTTTTCTTTTTCTGATGTTATTATTTTATGGGTCTGCAGCCCGGTGATTCGAAAACCGTAGTGCTGGTGGAGATTGGAGGAAAGAAGGTGATCCGGGGAGGAAACAGCCTTGCAGATGGGCCAGTTTCAGCTGAAGCAATTCCTGCTCTTATGGAAAAGCTTTTGGCAGCCAATTTCGGGCACATATCGCAAGCCAATGCTTTGTGAGTCTATCCTTTTACAGGTCATCCCTTACATTTTTGAAAGCTATTAATTCATTTTTCCTGCTCCGGAGGACTCTGTCTCAATCGATATGATACCGATTGCGAAACTCTTGAAACTGATTCACATTAAGGTTGTCTATGCAGAGAGGGAGTGGTAGGAGAGGTGGCTGCTCTGACTACCACAGTAGAAAGAGAGCAGTATGCTGCTGTGTTCGGGCCCACAGTGGGAGATAAGGTGCAGTTGGGAGACACGCAGCTGATGGCAGAGGTGGAACGGGACTTCACTGTGTATGGAGACGAGTGCAAGTTCGGAGGGGGCAAAGTCCTGCGAGAGGGCATGGGCCAGGTGGGATGCAATCAATATAAGAAACCCTAAATCCGTTCTACAACAGATCCATACTCACACCGCTTCTGCAGAGCCATAAGTTCAAATTTGACCAATCACAGAATAGGTTTGCCCTCTTCACAACAATAGGTCAGATGATATCTTTGGAAGCAATTTTTTCATACAATTCAACAGTGATCGGTACAAATCACTTATCTGAAGCCGCCCAAACAGGATCGCCCTATTGTTAGGTCCATTTGCTGGACCAACTATGATGATACAAATGGTTGTTGGTTTGCAACATTCAAAGACTGAAACTGTGATTGTTGTGATTGTGATTGTTGTGATTGGCAGGCGGCGGGAGTCGGCGCAGCGGATGTTTTGGACACAGTGATCACGAATGCGCTCATAATTGACTACACAGGAATCTACAAAGCGGACATCGGCATCAAGGGCTGCCTCATTGCTGGTCTCGGAAAGGCCGGCAATCCGGATGTCATGGATGGGGTTACGCCCGGCATGGTGGTTGGGGTATGCCTTCTTTCCTGCATTCTCCAATTTGCAAATTGTTTTGTTAAAGATTTGCTTAAAAAGTGTTGCAAATTTACAAAAAGTTGTAATTCTGCAAGCGCAAAACATGCAAATTGCAGGCATTGCAAATTAAAGTTAGCAGCTATTTCAGACAGTGGCGGGAAGTGATAGAAGCTGTGGAAGGTAGTACGTCTGGGAATTGAGGTTATGATTTCTGCATCTAGAACTATGAATGCAGCGTATGTTTTGCTTGGTGTTGCTCCTTAGGTGCCACATGATGTCTTATTTTTTATTTTCTTGAATACTGTTTGGGCAGGTGAACACTGAAGTGATCGCGGGAGAAGGTCTGATCATAACTGCGGGAGGGGTGGATACTCACATTCATTTCATTTGCCCTCAGCTCGCAGACGAGGCCATTTGCGGAGGTATCTCTCTCTCTCTCTCCTTCCTCTTTTCCTTTTGTTGTGCATGTGACTCAACAACTCAAAGCCTACATATACAAGCTATGTATATACAGCCTTTTTCTCACAACTTATGGTTTTTTGAGCTCGCTGTGGACCCCTTTCCCTCGTTTACGATATTCGCAAATTCACTCTGATTCACTTCAAATTCTGAAAAGAACCCATTTCATGATCCTTGTTTGCGGTTTCTGGTTGTTCGTTTGTTGTGTTCTATGCAGGTCTGACAACGCTGGTTGGAGGAGGCACCGGCCCCGCCCACGGCACTATGGCCACCACCTGCACTCCCTCGCCCGATCACATGAAGTTCATGCTGCAGGCAACAGACGATATGCCTCTCAATATTGGGTTTACTGGCAAGGTATGCTGTTTCTAATCAGAAAGCCTTTAAAGAAAAAAGGGAAGGGGGGGGGGGAGGGGAGAAAGAATCTTCGCAATAAAACTGATCTCCCAAAGGTGACTCGTTTTGCTGTTTCGTATATCCCTTTCCTTCGGTTCTGAGAGAGACAGTGCATCAAATTGAGCAGTCCCAAGATATACAGAGTGCAGAAGTAGTACTAGTTACAGAGCTTTAGGTTTTGCAGATCCATGACGAGGTGTAACGAGCTGTGTATATGCGAGAAATTTGCAATTTTCTTTTTTCTTTTTTCGTTTTTTTCTTGGAGCAGGGAAATACGTCGAAGCCAGAGGGGCTCGGCGAAGTGATCATTAGCGGAGCCATTGGGCTGAAGCTGCATGAAGATTGGGGGACCACACCCGCGGCTATCGACAACTGCCTCAGTATCGCTGATCAGTTCGATATTCAGGTCAATATCTTGCTGCAAAAGTTTGAAAGCTTGTTCTATTTCACGACTAACAGTAAACCACAAAGTCGTAACTTCAAAACAGCTTACCTCAGAAATCCAAGCACCAAAACCAAATGTTGATGGGTTTGAAAAGTATCTCCTTCTGTTGGGTTATGCAGGTCACTATTCACACCGACACTCTGAACGAGTCGGCCTGTGTGGAGCACACTATCGCCGCCTTTAAAGGCCGTACGATTCACACGTATCACAGGTAGCCGCCTTTTCCCACACAAAAGTATGCCTTTCATTCCGTCCCTTTGATTCCCATTTTTCGCCCATGGGGTCCTTGAGTAGTTGATTGAATGTTTGAATTTCCGGCGGGCGAACAGTGAGGGTGCAGGAGGAGGGCACGCCCCTGACATTATCAAGATATGCAGCGAGCCCAATGTGCTGCCGTCCTCCACAAATCCGACTCGCCCCTTTACAAAAAACACCATCGATGAGCATCTTGACATGCTGGTGGGGGACATTTCCCCCCCCATGCCTCCTTTCTTTACTCTGCATCCCTTACTTTTGCATGCAAATAGCGGATCTTTTGCAACCGGTTTTTTTTTTTTTGGTCAACATGGCTAGATGTAATTTAAGGGCGGTTTTTGGGGTACCCTATGTGAATTCATGCTTGATGCCCCATCTTGCAGATGCAAGGTAGTGAGTCTTTCCTGATTTGTAACGTTTTAAAGCATTTTTTTTTTCGCATGGTTTTAGATGGTCTGCCACCACTTAGACTCCGAGAACAAGGAGGATGTTGCTTTTGCGGAATCACGAATTCGCGCGGAAACCATCCGAGCCGAGGACATTCTGCATGACATGGGGGCCATCAGCATGATGTCATCCGACTCGCAGGCGATGGGCCGCATAGGCGAAGTAGGAGACTCCTGCTTGTCTTTCTGTGCTCTTGTTTTTAGGTTTCAATTTTGAAAGTTACCATAGACGTTTTGATTTTTTTGTTTTTCATCCCTGGCATCGCATCAATTGACAGTTAAAACCCTTGGAGTTTCAAGTTTCAAAGCTCCGGAAACGTTGATTATTTCCTGGAGAGCCTCAGGCTGTGGGGATATTTAGGCCTTAAAATCCCTAAAAGCGGCCAATTCTCGTCCATTTTCTGCGCAGGTGGTGACTCGGACATGGCAGACGGCTCACAAGATGAAGGTCCAGCGCGGGCCGCTCCTCGAAGATAAAGATGCAGGGAACGATAATTTCCGTATCAAGCGCTATGTGGCAAAATATACGATCAACCCGGCAATAGCACATGGATTTGGGCATCTTGTTGGGTCTGTGGAGGTGGGCAAAATCAACCTTATCCTTCGTTCTCTCAATCTTATCACAATTTGGGACTGTCACCTCCCTCTCGCTCTTCCTCGCCCTCGCCCTCGTCCGACGTATCAAAACTCCTCAATTGGAGAATCTGTGGAAGATCTTCAGACGTTTGTAGGATGGTAGAATCCTCCACATGTTTGACATGTTTTGCATGTTTGGAAGGTCTGATGTCTCAAAAGGTTACATGGTTTGTTGGTTTTTGGGGGAAAACCAGGTTGGAAAGTTAGCGGATTTGGTGCTATGGCAGCCCGGATTCTTTGGGGCAAAGCCGGAAATTGTGATGAAGGGAGGAGTCATATCGTGGGCCCAAATGGGAGACGCCAATGCGAGCATTCCTACGCCAGAGCCGGTACATTCTAAAAAGAAAAGAATTCCTGTAACCTAGTGACTCATCATAACAACTCCCAAATTTTGGAAAATTTCTGGTCCTTCTTGAGAAGAATTTCGGATCCTTGGCTTCAGTTCTGGGGATACTCAAGGTTTCGAAGCGCCTTTGATTGGTTGAAATTACAGTTTTTGACAGGTTTATTGAAAAGCATTCGGAAGAGAAGCTGAAAGTAGGAGAAGAGAGAATGAACGGAGTTGAAAAATCAACCAAGGGAGAACAGGATGTTTGAAGTGGGTTTTCTGGCTTTTTTTTGTGGAAAAAGCGCACTTCTGGTAACTTTTTTGGCGGTTTTTGGTGAGATCTGTCGCAGGTTATTATGCGGCCTCAGTTTGGAGCTCTCGGGAAAGCTGTGGGCCCTCGCTCCTACGCATTTGTCAGCAAGGTATGAAAATATGCTCCTTTACATTTCGAATGATTAAAAAAACCTAAACGCCAAAAACTCTGAAAGCCCTAAAAAATCTCATTGCAGGAAGCTGTGCATGCAGCTCATGCCACATCCTGCTTGATGCAATGTGCAGGCATGTTTGGATGCCGGAAAAGCGACGGAATATGGAATTACTAAAACTGTGGCAGCAATACAGAATGTACGGAAGTTGGGCAAAAAGGACATGAAACTAAATGATGCCATGCCCGCCATTGTGGTTGATCCGGAAACGTACAAAGTGACGGCGGACGGAGTCGAGCTTGTTTGTGAGCCGGCGGAGCAGCTTCCGCTGACGCAGAACTACTTCCTCTTCTAGTGTATTCTGCATAGAGGGGGTTCAGGGTTGGTGGGTTTGTTTGGATTTTTAGGGTTTTGGGAACACGCGGTAGAGGGTGGGGTCAGACTACGGGAGGGAGCATACGCATAACTTCTGGCAGTAGTAGTTGGAGTCAGGTGAAGGCTTGTTTTAATCTTAGGTTTGTTCGGACGTTTTTCTCAACATGATGGGTGGAGGCAAAAACACGGGCGATGTCGGAATTTCACAGTCATTGCCCTCTGATTGGGCCACGTGGCAGCTTCTAGACTCTCTCCTTCCAACGGGAGGCTTTGCGCACTCGTACGGACTGGAATCTGCTCTGCAAGCAGGGCTTATAGGGGGCTCAGGGGGACTCGAAAACTTCATCGTCACTGCTTTGGAAAATACAGGGAGCTTGGTCCTTCCGTTTCTATGTGCAGCTCATCAAAGTGCACAGTTGCATTTAGCGGAACTGCAGCAGGCAGAGCAGCATGGAAACGAAGACTTAGAACAAGGACGACAGCAAACTGAAAGGGGGAATGCATGGAGTCCTGCAGTTAGGAGATGGGTCGTAACGGATTCAATACTGAACGCAGCTCTGAGCAATCATGTAGCTCGGAGGGCTTCCACAGCACAGGGAGGTGCTCTTCTGAGGCTTGCTGTCAGTGTATTTCCAGAAGCCTCTTTACTTAAAGATATGCGAATTCGAACTCGAAAAGGAGGAGATAAAGGAGCAGATAAATTGCAGCATCGTGGAGGGGAAGTGGAGTATAGAAATGACATTATTGCTGGAGAGATAAGTAACAGCTCCAGTAACGGTAAGGGTGACAGTTCCAGTTCAGTTATGTCGGAAACAAGTGACAGCCTATCCGAGTGCGACACCTGGCCGGTTTCAATGCACCATGCTCCCATATTTGGAACAATTTGTGGGACAGTTGGAATTGATGTTTTAGTGACTCAAAGGTCCTACCTCTTCACTGCTCTTCGAGATATGCTCTCTGCAGCCACGCGACTGAATGTGATTGGTCCGTTGGAATCAGCAACTCTGCAAAGAAAATTGGCTCCTTTGGCCGAGAAAATTTTACTGCAGTCGGCAAATCGGCCAATCTCATCTGCTTATCAAATTGCGCCTCTTTTCGACCTCGTGCAAGGAAGCCATGATAGCTTGTTTTCTCGCCTTTTTTCTTCATAGTGGGGGCTTTCAGGCGCTACGGAAATTTTAGGGTTAAACTCCAGTGACTCTTCACGGTACTTGGGTGGGTTTCAAAGTCATTTACAGTTGAGATTTTTCCTTTTTTCTGAATAGAAGTAGCACAGGAATAGGGTAGCAGGGCAGGAGAATGGAGGACAGCATGAATTCTGCACTGCGGGATGTTCTGGACGGGAAGGCTGAGGGAGAGGAGGTCATGAAAGTGGGAGCCTTAGAGATGGAGATGGTGAGAGGGAGGACTGTGGCGACACGTGTGATGGGAAAGTACCCATTGAAATTCATGGTACCCTCTAAGGTGAAGGCCCAACTCCTTTCAATTCTTTTCGTATTTTTATCATAACTTGATTTGATGATTTGCCGAGCTAACGGAATCCTCTGCCTTTGCATGTCTGAGAAGACGGGATATGGATATGTTCTACGATTTGTAGGGAGATGAGAGAGAGGGAACGGTGGGAATGGGACGAGGGGGAGAGAGAAAGCGAGGGGGTTCTGAAGGGAGGAAAGGTCAGAGGGAAGGTGGAGGGAAGCGGTAAATGCAAGAGAGTAAGAGCGAGAGAGAGAGAGAGTTATAGCTAGCTAGCTAGCTAGCAGCTGTCATGAAATACAAAGTGCAGGAAATACCAGTAAATAGGATAGTAATAATAGGTAAATACCATTAAGTACCAGGAAATACACTGTGCTATCCTATAACTCCTTTCTGAAGGGTGCGAGCTATTGAATTCAGCAGTTTTTCTGTGTTGTTTTGTTTCAGGTCGCACGTGCGGGAGTGGATGCTGTGTGGGTGTATGTGATAACGTATGGAGGAGGAATTGTGTCCGGCGACGCTGTCGCCTTCACTCTCACTGTGGGCACAGGCTGCACGGGAGTGCTCACCACACAGGCCTCCACAAAGGTGCGCCAATTCCCTTCCTATTCCCTTCTCAAGGAAGAGGAAGATGAGAGGGAGTGGAAGGAGGGAGGGAGAAGGTAGACGGGAGGTAGCGAGGCGTGGAGGTCACAGAAAGTGGGATGAAAGCGTGGGGGGGGGGGTGTTGGGGAGAGGGAGGAGAGATGGAGAGGAGAAACATGTTAGAGAGATAGAGAGGTGGGGAGAGAGAGGCGGAGGGAGGCAGAGAAGAGGGGAGCACGATGATGAAACGAGTCTATCAAAAGTGTTTCAAGACGGAGCTGATATCTGATGTGATGCGCTCGTCTGAGTGGCTCTCCCTCCCTCCCTCCTTGGCATTAGGGTTTAGGGGGTAGCAGGGCCTTTCGAACTTAATTTGAGACTCTCAAATTAAGAGAGTCAATCGAGTTTTTTTTGGAGTTACGTACGGCATGTTGAACAGACTCACTTCTTTTCTGCATTTGTTAATACCACAGGCTATTCATATTGACCCTTTCTTTGTACTTGATCGCTCCTACCCGTGCCCCCACACTCTCTCTCCTGCAGATCTACCACTCCAGTGAGGGAAAAAACGCACAGCAGAGACTAGATGCTGTTGTACGCGACGGAGCCCTGTTGGCAGTTCTACCAGACCCTGTCACATGCTTCCGTGATGCGAAATACGTGCAGGATCAGACCTTCAAACTTGCGCCAGGTGGCAGCCTCGTATTGGTCGATTGGCTCACCAGTGGCCGGCGGGAACGAGATGAAGTTTGGGCCTTCGACTCGTACTTGAGCTCGAACAGTGTCCTTGTAGAGGGCCGGCCTCCTCTCCTCTTGGATAAGGTGAGAGATTTTGCCTCTAATTGAAAACCATAAAGTCCTGAAAAGCCTAAGGGTTTCGTTCTCTTTTTGAGCTTCTAAGAACTGACTCTTTCTCTCTCTCTCCCTCTCTGTTGAACAGGTCAACCTCAGTACAAATGGCGCCTCCTCCGTAGCAGAGCGCATGTGTGGGCTGCATGTGGTTGGCCTTGTGGTGCTCTGCGGGTGAGTGATAGGGAGAGAAAGGTACCCTAATCTAACGCTGAATCTTCACAATGCTGAACCCTGATAACATGGAAACTAAACTTTGAAGCCCTACAATTGCTTTGAAACCCTAAAGTCTTGTCACGTGCATGCAGGCCGCGAGTGAAGGACACGTGGAAGAGTATGGAGGCTGCAGCCAATGGCGTGGCTCGAGCCTCTCTGGGGAGAGGGAGATCCCGGGGACAGATGGCACGCACAACCTCGGAAGCTTCTGAGAAGGATCCGGTTGAAGGGAGACTGTGGGCCTCGTGCAGCGTGATTGGGACCACGGTGATGTTTCTCAGCCTCTTTAAATCACAGTATTCGTCTCCCTTTCGTTTACTTTATTTTTTTCTGTTTTCGTTGTATATGTTGCATCTTGGCAGGCGATTCGTCGTGTTTACCCTGCAGCACGTTTCTCCCAAAACCTGGCTGTCCATGTAGAGCCCTAGCAGAAGCCTGATCCAAAGAGCCAACGCTTTTTGGAAGAATGAACGATCTCGACTGTACTTTTACCTCTATGGCGATGTGAAACAGCACTGAAACTGAAACTGACGTATGAACTTTGAAACCTGCAGGGAGAGGCCCTTCTTGTGCGTCTGGCAGCCGCCACGACGGAGACGGTGTACAAATTTCTGAGAGCTCATCTTGCTCCATTGTCTTCCCAGTTGGGCGCTGAACCTTATGCTTCATTAGGCTAAAACATACCCCCCCCTCAATGGTAAAGACAGTCCGGCCTGTTGCATAATGCACGACAAACCGGTTTTTTTAGGGTTTTTAGGGTTTTCTCATCTACACATGTGCTTGCTGCAGAAAAGTTACTGACTTTGTGTGAAGGTTTTGGGTCATGAAATAATGGAGACGGGACCGTGGTTTTAGGAGTGAGACCTTGCTTTAAGGTATCATCAACTGAACATGTGATGGTGCGGACGAGCACGGAACTGGCCTTTTTTTGATTTGGACTCTCTGTGAACTGCGACTGATACACGCCGCCTTTTGATCTTGTTCTTTATTCTGCTTCCTCTCCTTGCTCGTTCAGCCATTTGCCTTTGGCCATTCGGTCGCCCGGCCGTTAGGGCGTTGTGGACTTAAAAATCGTCATCAGTACTCAAAGGGGAAACTTCCGACAATCTGATACCAAAATGCATACTCAGGACACATAGCGATCAGCCTGCAAAAGAGTACTTCCCACAAACAATCTTTAGTACTACTGAAGACTAATCCTCCATTCGATTTTGAGAAGTCTGGCATGCCCTATTGTGAGGTTTCTAAGTTTACTTTTTGTGTTTTAGTTTCTATTTTTTTTTCTTTTTCATCAGCCTTTGCTCAGGCATACCTTGCAGTTGAAGAACTTTAAAAAATCGTCGATGCTAGCCTTGAACGGAGCGACATGCGTGAATTGAGGTCGGTATTGCCGATACGAAATCGCCGTACCGTATCGTATCGTATTGTACATGCCAATACTGTTGGTGAGCGGATCGCCGACAAACCGGTGCCTATCTGCCAGCGCAGCAAAGTGTGACACGTGGCCCAGTCAGTTTGTCCCAAATTTACAACGCTGCCCTATTACCGAACTTTTCACTGTCAGTTGCACATGGAGCCTGCCTCCCCTGTCCCCGTCAGCAGCTGACCTGTCAGATCCGATGCTACGTCACGCGGTCGGCGAGCCCAGCAGGGCCGTGGGAGAGGTGACAATTTGGGGAGGGAGAGAGGAAGGCCCAGGCCATGGCCATGGCTGCCGGCCCCGGCATGGCGGGACCCATGGCGCGCGCCGCGCATGGTCAGAGCATGGCCGCCATGTCCCGCCCCGCGCACATGCCCATGATGGCCATGCCCATGCGCATGGCCATGGCGCCGTCCGCCTTCTTGCCGTCGCGGTTCTCTTCAGGGCTGTGCGGCGTCAGGCGGGGACACGTATGGCTGCCACGTGGAGCTGCAAGTGCTGCACGTGTGGCCGTACGAGCGGAGGCGGCGGCGGCGGAGGTGGTTGTGACGGATATCGGGGACGAGGTTGTCCACGTGGCGGCTGACTTTGGCAGCTGGACGCTGCCACTTGGCAGAGAAGAGGTGAGGACACGTGTGCTCTTGACGAGTTGATTGGAAAACTTTTAACGACTGAGTTTTAGGGTTATTGCGGTTTGAGCTTAGTTAAGCTGAAAAGCTTTCAACCCTTACACCCAAAAATAGTTTCCACAATTGGACCACGTGCCATTAACTTCAAGAAAATTTACCCCAAATGCCGAACCCTTCAAGCTGAAAATGAATTTTAAGAATACCGTACTACAAGCTCTTGAAATTGATTTTGAACGCTTAAACCCATAATATTCCGTACTCATTAAACAGTTATTCAAAAGCCTTAATCCAAAAAAGTGAGCAAGTTAAATACGGCTTCAATCGACTCCAATTGAGAAGCATTTCTGTAGTTAGATATTGTCCCAAAGCATTTTAAGAATTCTCCCTTTCTGTCCCTTGGCAGTACGACGCCATGTACGCGCAGTCCGTGAGCGACCCGGACGCCTTTTGGGGGGCCATGGCGGAGGGCTTCTACTGGCACAAAAAATGGGACGCGCCTTCCGGGAAGCTGCACAAGTTCAACTTTGACATTCGCGAAGGCCCTGTCCATGTGGAGGTCAGTTGAACGGAACGGCTTGAGGTAATGCTGCATGGAGGAGGAACATGAGGAGGATCCGTGACAGCCCCCTCCCTCTCCTTCTCCCTTGCCCTATCCCGCTCTCTCTCCCTCTCCCTCCCTCACCCTTTCTCCAATTCTGCTCTCGTCTTCCTCCCTGCCTCCGCCCACCTCCCCCTCTCCACCTCTCCCTCTCCCTTCCTCCCTCTTCCCCCTCCCCTCCCCCCCTCCCCCCGATACTCTCGTCCCCCCCTCCTCCCGCCCTTCTCTCTCCCTGCATGCATGCATGCATGCACCTGTCGTTTTATTCCCTCCCTGAGAGATGGTAGATTTCTATGTGGCCCCTTCCCAGTGGTTCCGAGGCGGCCAAACGAACCTATGCTACAACGCCATAGACCGCCACGTGGCAGCAGGGCGCGGGGAGGCGACAGCTGTCATCTGGGAAGGCAACGAACCGGGGCTCGACTACTCCCTCTCCTACAAGGACCTGCTGGAGAGGGTGTGCCAGGTGGGCCGGACTCACACGTGTGGGACAGAGGGAGGGGGAGGGAGGGAGAGAAGAGGGACACAGGGAGGGAAAGGGACTTGGGATGTGGGACTTTATAGTAGTATAATTATTTATTATTACTTATTGGGTTCTGTTTTGTATTATTTGTGATTGGCCTCTTGTGAATTGACAGGTGGCGAACTATCTGAGGTCGGTAGGAGTGGAGAAGGGCGACTTTGTCACGATTTACATGCCCATGGTGGCGGAACTCCCCATCGCCATGCTGGCATGTGCCCGCATTGGGGCTGTGCATTCGGTGAAATTTCGTTCTTTCTAAGCCCTCCATCTCCCCTCCACCTTTCTTTTGCTTGAAGGAAAGAAGAGACGTCGGAACTGGATGTGGTCGGAACGATGATGATGATGATGTGATGATGCATCGCCATGATGTATGCATGCCGTGAGGAAAGCATTCGACGATTAACTTCATAGCCATTTGATGTGAAGGCAAGTTGATTAAAAGCGTTTTGATGAACTATGTCTGATGCTCGGAGGGGTTCCATGTGCCGGCAGAGCAGGTGGTATTTGGCGGATTTTCAGCGGAAGCTCTCTCGCAGCGAATCATGGACTGCAGGTATCCCTCCTCAATGAAAACCATAATACAAAAAGTTAATTGCTTGAAGGGTTTGCGGAATTAGAGTGTTTTTGGCTTTTGGAGCAGGTTCCGATCGTTTAGGGTTTCAGAGTTTTGAGGATTCTGAACTTGCGGAGGTTTGAAGCTTTCATAAAGCCAATAGTGATGTCGTTGTGGCGATGATAATGATGTTGCGTGGGGGTGTGATGCAGGCCGAAGGTGATGTTGACGTGCAGCGCGGTGATGCGCGGGTCGAAGAACATCACTCTCAAGGCCATTGTGGACGCCGCCTTGGACCACTGCACCGCCGGGGGCGTCTCTGTCGGTATGCAGAAAAAAATCTTGCCCTAAAAGTTATCAAATCTTCATCTTGGCAAGAAAAAGAAAAAAAAAAAAAAAAAATCTAATTCTAATTCTTATTTAATTTTTAAATTCGAATTTTGGCATATATCGAACCTAAAAAGAAATTCTGAAATCTGGGTTGTTTGTTGAGCTCCACTTACCGATTTTTGCTCTTTTTTTTTTTTATCATCTGTTTTGGAGCGTTCTTTGAGAGCAGAAACCTGTGTCGTTTACGACAACGCAGTGGCCATCGCACGCGCGGACACGCCGTGGGTGTACGGCCGCGACGTGTGGTGGCAGGACGTGATTGGCCCACAGCCCAAACATGCTGACGTGGCATGGGTGGATGCGGAGGACCCTCTCTTCCTCCTCTACACTTCGGGAAGCACAGGACGGCCAAAGGTGTGCCGCTACTCGGAAACCCTAAAAAATTTGAAACCCTAAAAACTTGCAGTTTGTGACTTTGAAAACTCCGAAGCCATTGCTATTGCTGAAATGTGTTGTTTCGAATTCACGGCAGGGAAAAGGAAAGGTTACAGTTTTTTTTTGTTTTGTTTTGTTTAGTTTTTTTTTTCTTTAATAAAGTTTGTGGGGGGTTCAGGGTGTTCTGCACACCACGGGAGGGTACATGGTGTATACCGCCACAACGTTTAAATACGCATTTGACTACCGACCAGGAGATGTTTATTGGTCAGTTTCTGCATAGCCCTAAAAGCCTGATAAAATCTTAAAATACTGAAAATTCTTAAAACTCGATATGTTCCAAAAAACCGAAACTCTGGCAGCCCTACAACCCCTACGAGTCTTGAAAAAGGTGGAATTTTTGAGGAACATGGAACTCGGAATACTGTGAGGGTGGACATTCTAACGGAACTGCCGCACATAGAACCGCAGGTGCACTGCTGACTGCGGATGGATCACCGGCCATTCCTATGTGGCGTACGGTCCGTTGGTCAACGGAGCTACAGTTCTGTTGTACGAAGGAATTCCAAATTATCCAAATTGGGGGCGGACATGGGAAATTGTGGACCGCCATAAAGTTAATATTTTCTATACGGCCCCGACCGCGATTCGGGCTCAAATGCGGGCAGGAAACGAGGTTGGAAATGCTTGATTTTGCCAAATGCTAAAAAAGAAAGATTTGCAATCGTGAACCTTGAAATTTTGTCACGAGGAAAGGTGGGGGAGGATAGAAGAGGGAATGTGGGAGCGGGTCAAAGAAGGGAGGGTGGGAGAGAGAGAGAGCGGGTGAGGGAGGTAGTGCTAAACACTTATATGGAGGTATGATGCAGTTCGTGCGGCGCTATTCGAGGTCATCTCTCAGAGTGTTGGGAAGTGTGGGGGAACCGATCAACCCCGCAGCATGGAGGTCCGTTGAACTGAAACTGAACTGAGACAGCGATCTGGAGGTTGAATAAACGGTCAGAGATTCACATGTGAATGCCTTTTTATGGCCAGGAAGCAAGTGAAGGAATTTTGGAGCTCCCAAGAAAGTCACTTGTAGAAGCAGTAGTGTCAAAACCCTGACGACGCGAATGCTGAGTGATTCCATGTACCGATTTCTGTTTGCTCAGGTGGTACTATGAGGTTGTAGGCGATTCACGCTGTCCTATTTCTGACACATGGTGGCAAACTGAGACTGGCGGATTCATGGTATGGTCCCTCATCCTCTCTTATTCCCCGCCCCTCTCTCCTTCTCCCTCTCTCTCTCTCTCTCACTCTCTCTCTCTCTCTCCCTCTCTCACTGTCCCCTCTCTCTCTTTCTTTCTCTCTCTCTTCGTCTGTCGGCCTTCACTCCCCCGAAATTTTGAAAGCCTTCTGAAGCACCATTCGCTCCCAAAACTCCCAAGCCCGAATAGAGAGAGGGATTAACTGGGCGAAGGATATGGGCTCGCAGTTGACTCCTCTACCGGCGGCATGGGGGCTGAAGCCGGGCTCTGCGACTCTGCCCTTCTTTGGAGTGCAGGTAGGCCTCCCGCCCCCTCCTCTCCCCCACTTCTACCTCCCTTCCTCCCCTCCCTCCCAACCCCCCTCCCTCTTCCCCCCCCTCCCTCTCTCCCTTCCCTTCCTCCCCTCCCTCCCTCCTTCCCCTCCCTCCCCTCCCTCTTTTCCACCCCTCCCCCCCTCCTTCCTCTCTTCCTCCCCTCCCTCCCTCTTGCCCTCCCCTCCCTCCCTTCCCCCTCCCTCCCCTCCCTCTCTCCCACCCCCCCTAGCCTCCCTTTCTTCCTCCCCTCCCTTCCCCCTCCCTCTCTCCCTCCCCTCTCTCCCTCCCCTCCCTCCTTCCCCTCCCTCGCGACCCCTCCCCCCTCCCCT
>CM074817.1:802165-859712 GCA_037447605.1 Zygnema circumcarinatum
GGGAGGGAGAGGAGGGAGGGGAGGGAGGGGAGTGGGAGAGGGAGAAAGAGGGTCAGGCACTTGGAATAAGCATTACATGTCGCAAGGGACACAAAAGCGGAGCCTGAAAATAGCAACCTGATATCTAACCCCAAACCTTAATTCCTAACCTCTAACCCCGACCCGTACACCCTGGACCCTCACCCTAATCCTTAACCCTAAAACAAAACCCTTGACCCCTCAACCCTAAGCCCTGTCGCTGACCTCGCCGCGGAGACGGCTGCCACACGGCGCGGCTGCGTGACGGCCACGGCCCCGTCCCCGGGCGGCAGCGCTCGCAGGAGCATCTGCGGGAGCTGCGTGGTCTTGCCCGAGCCCGCCTCCGCCACGACCACCACCGCGCCGGAGGACGCCACCGCCGCCACGATGGCCGCCTCGTGCGCCGCGATGGGCAGCGCTGCCATGAGGGTTTAGGGTTTAGGGCGGGGGGGTGAGGGTTTACAATGGAGGGGGTAGGGTTTCGAGTCCATGATTTCGGGTTTTGGGATTCATGATGCAGGCTTTAGGATGGAAGGTGAGGGTGAGGGTGAGGGTGAGAGAACGGGTCTGGTTAGGGTGAGGATGCAGGTGCGGGTGAGGGTGAAGGTAAGGGAGGGGTTAGGGTTAGTGTTAGGTTAGGATAAGGGTTAGGGTTAGGGTTAAGGTTAGGGTTAGGGTGAGGGTGAGGGTTAGGGTTAGGGTTAGGGTTAGGGTTAGGGTTAGGATTAGGGTTAGGGTTAGGATTAGGGCTAGAGTTAGAGTTAGGGTTAGGGCTAAGGTCCATCTGGGAGTCCGCAGCTTTCCGCCAATCAGAGCAAGCCAAAATGTCAGACAGCCAATTAGCTGCCGCGGTGGGTCACGAAAGCGAATCCCGACCGTCCACGTGGCCGAATAATTCAACTTTTCAATGGATGTACTTCAACGTAGCGGATCTTCATTTTAACTCCCAGTTTTTTATCAACACTTCCACCTCATAATCCAATCACAATCCCTAAACATTAAATTTTTTCCACGTGGCACATTCTGACTGAGTCCACCGACCAAAGTTGCTGCCACGCTGGACGCAATAATTTTTCGTAAGATATTTTGTCGTTTTTCTAACAGCACCGTCAAGGAATAGTTAAGGCCTGAAGATTCCCTTTTTCCGTACGGTACCAAAAAAAACTCAAATCCCGAAAGCCGCCGCCAGGGGATCTTGGACGGCGATATATTATGCCGCGGCCAGATTCTGGTCCGAAGCCGACCAGTCAGGATCGAGGATTTAAAGGACTTTTTTCCTTTTTTGGCAAAACAGTTGCAACCCAGTTTAGTTTTTGCTACGGTTTTGAGTGGAGCGGCTTCTTTCGAAAATAATCTTGGAAAGCAGCGACCAATTGTATACCACCACGTTCGCAATATTTATGACGTGGTGACTTATGATTCGACCACCGATTTGAATTAAAGTCAAAAGTCAAAACTAGAACTTTGGAGATAGTTTTTAAGGAAAAACTTGAAAGGGATGTCTCGTGGAAGTTGTCGATTCCCTCTCTCGGCGTTCGAACTCGGTCGAGCTCTCCCCCTCCCTCGCCCTCTCGCTCCCTCTGTCTCCAGACTCTCCACCATCTGCCACTCTCTCCTCTCCCTCTCTCCCTCTCCTCACCCCCCTCTTTCTTTCGTCTCTCTCTTCCTCTCCCTCCCGCTCTCCCTCCCTCTCCCTCTCCCTCTCCATCTCCATCTCCCTCTCCCTCTCCCTCTCCATCTCCATCTCCCTCTCCCTCTCCCTCTCCCTCTCCCTCTCCCTCTCCCGCTTCCTCTGCCCCTATCTCTCTCCCTCTCTCTCTCTGCCTCTTTTCCTTCTCTCTCTCTCTACCCCCAAGCTCTCCCACTCGCCTAGCTTCCATTCCTTCCCCTCCTATTTTTCTCTCGCTCTCCTCTCTCTCTCAACACCGAGGTGCTGTCTCCTTCCTTCAATTTACGCTCTATCTCTCTCGCCCTCTCTCTCCACCTCCCGCCTCACTCCTCCCCTCTCCCACGTCTGTTTCATTCTCCCTCCCTACCTCTTCCATCCCTCCGCCCGCTCTCCCTCCCATCTCTCCCTCTCCCTCCATCCCCCCGCCTTCCCACTCTCCCCTTCTCCTTCTCCCTCCCACCTCTCCGCCTCTCTCCTCCCCAAACTTCTCCCTGCCTTTCTCCCTCCTCCCTCCATGGCTGCCAGCCTCCTCCTCCGCTCCCTCCGCCTTCACGCCCCTCCCCACCTCCTCTCTCTCCTCCTCCTCCCCTTCATCATCTCCTCCTCCGTCCTCATCCTCCTCCTCGTCCTCCGCCCCTTCTTCCTCCCCCAACCCTCCGCCAATTTCCTCTTCCACGGCCGCTATATATTCTCTCCCTTCTCCATCCCCATCCTCTCCCACATCACCTCTCCCTCCTCTCTCTCCTCTCCCTCTCACACCCTCTCCCCTCCTCTCCCCCGCATTGTCGTCTCCCTCAGCAGCTTCCCCGGCCGCCTCGACCGCCTCAACCTCACCCTCCCCTCCCTCTTAAAACAAACTTTAGCTCCCTCTCAAATATACTTAAACGTTCCTAAAGAGGTTCGCCGAATTACCAATTCAGGGAAGGAAAATACTGCAGATTTTAGTTCTTCTTCTACCTCAATTGTACCCCAATTCTTATACGACTTAGAAAACGAGACACTGGGTCGCTTCAAGGTGTTCCTAACCGACGATTACGGACCCTCCACGAAGCTTCTCCCCACTCTTCTCCGAGAAAACGACAGCCTAACCGTCATCATTACCGTTGACGATGACGTTGAATACCATCCTGACACCCTGTTGACTTTGGTCTCCACCCTCCTCTCCTTCCCGAACTCCCTCCAAGAGGGCTTCGCTCCCTGTTGGTACTGCGAAGAATGGTTCCTCGGTGGGGCCCACCGCCGGTACAGGGAAGGCCCTTGCAACGGTTGGTTGGGCGCCTTTGGCGGCGCAGCGTACTATAGAGGATGGTTCGATGAGTCCATTTTTGAGTATGAGAGGGCGCCCAAAGGGTGCAGGCTGCATGACGATGTGTGGGTGAGCGGGAAGCTGAGGGAGAGGGGGGTGCGGCCCTATGTAATGTCGCCGGGCTTCTATTCGCAGGTGCGGCATTTCAAGTACAACGCGCTGAGCGTGCACTCGGTGGCGAACGGAGAGAGGGATTACAGAGACCCCTGCATTGCGCACTTCAATTGGTTTAAGAATGCGCCTTTGTCGAGTAAAGAGAAAGATTTGCTCATCTCTGTGAAGGTGTAGATCAGTCTCTCTTCCTCTGCCCCTCTCTGTGTCTCTTTCTCTCTCTCTCTGTCTCTCTCTCTCTCTCTCTCTCTCTCTCCCTCTCTCTCTCTTGGAGAGGAGAATGTACAGTGATTCATTTGACCGGCATGGCCGGAGATAGCTCAACAATTGTTGAACCGAACGATGTTAATAAATTCGCAAAATTGGTGAATTTCTTTCTCCCCCTCTCCCCTACCCCCCCCCCCACCATTTTGTTTTTGGGTGCTTTAATGGATGTGAAACACCCTCATGTACTGTCAGAGGGAGTAAAACTTCGATTAAAATACCAAGGAATGGGTTTAGATATGAGAGCTGAAGGGGAGAAAGGTAGTCAGGACTTCAACCCCCATTGGGTTTAACGCTGCTGCATGCGCTTATGTGAATGAAAGGCTGACCAGGGAGTTGGGAACAAAAATTCGAGAAAAAATTCGAAATTCAACCTGTTCAAGCTGTTCGACCTTCAAATTCGAACTGCTTTTCGAAATCCGAAGAGGGGCTAAGGCCCTTCAGAGAGAGCCGTGGATATCTGATCAATGCATATCGATGTTTGTATGCATGTGATTCTCAGCTCATGTGATGTCCACATTGTGGCATACATACATACTCAAATTGACTTAGTTTTTTCGGACTGTTTTTTTTCGGACTGTTTTTTTATGAAGGCCAGTGGGTTCCTTCCAAAGGCTGGCACTGTTTCTAGGGACTGAACTGATAACGAGTGCCAAAGAAACCACCAGGAAGAATGCCAACCGTTGGTTATCCCTTCGAGTGAATCTGGACCACTGGATGGCCATGCGTGGCCCAAACTCAATATAGACCCAAACTCCCAAACTTTGTTTTCTCCAACATTCGCCGAAAAAATTCCACACTTGGACCGCAGTTTTGTTGCATTGCGACAAACCAAAAACAAGTATACCGGTGACATGAGAGAAAATTCAAACCCTGATGTGCATCGGAAAAAAGGAGAAGGCTTAGGTCAAAGTGAAACCAGCATGACCTGCTCATAGAAACAGAAATGGTGATCAGTTCCACAAAAAATTACTGTCAGGCTCGAGTTTAATATGAGGGCTTGCCAAAAATCTACTCAAAACCAACACATATAAACACACGCACTTCCTCCCGCCTCTCTCTCCCTCCCCCCTCCCTCCCACCCCCTCTCTCCCTGCCCCTCTAGCTCTCTCTCCCTCCCCCTCTCGCCCCCTTCACCCTCTCACTCCCTCCCTCCCTCGCTCCCCCTCTCCCTCTCCCTCCCCCTCTCGCCCCCTCCCCCGTCTCACTCCCTCCCTCTCTCCCCCTCTCCCTCCCCCTCTCACTCCTTCCCTCCCTCCCTCCCTCCCTCCCCCACTCGCCTCCTCCCCCTCTCCTCTCTCCCTCCCTCCCTCCCTCCCCCTCTCCCTCCCCCTCTCGCCTCCTCCCCCCTCTCACTCCCTCCCTCCCTCCCCCCCTCTTCCTCCTCCTCTCGCCTCCTCCCCCTCTCCCTCTCTCCCTCCCTCCCCTCCCTCTCTCGTGCCCGCGCCCACACATAGAAACTGCCGTACAGTTGCACCATTTTAAGTTTTTCAGCATCCATCTTTGCCTCTCTCTGTTCAAAGGCCCTCAACATGAAAAAAGGAAAGACAATAAAAAGATCAAAGGCTGCACATCACATCTCTCCCCGATAACCTTAAACCCCAAACTCTGAACCCTGACGAACCCGTCTCTGTCGATCACGCCCGCCTCGCTAAAACCCTCGACCCTTATTGCCATGAAAAGCCCTAAAATTTGCGCCATTCCGACGGAAATCAGAGGCATCCGAAACTCCCGAAACAGCAAAACCCTAATTTCTTGAAAACCCTAAAAACCCTAAAACCCTACATACGCCAAAACCTACAAGGCCCAAAAAACAAAACCCCGATTCGGGATTTTTGGATTTCCGGGGGGTTCAGTATTCAAAGGGTTGCAGAAGCCCCTGAGCTTTTAGGGTTTTCCGAAGGGAGGGGAGGGGCGAGTGGTTAGGGTTCAGGGACCGGCAGGGCTTTAAGGTTTGAGGCCTTGCTGTGCATTGGAGGATATTGCAATTTGCGGTTTTAGGGTTTAGGGTTTTAGGCGGGTTCAGCGCCTCCTCGCATGGGCGGGCGAGTGGGCGGAGGCGCGGGGCTGCAGACCTTCATTCTGAGAGCTCGATCCATGGCGCTGTTCCGTGCTGCGCTACGGACGGCCAGGAGGGCGCCTGAAGGGGGGCGAGGTCAGACATCTCTCTCTCTTTCTCTCTCTCTCTCTCTGTCTCTGTCTCTGTCTCTGTCTCTCTCTCTCTCTCTCTACCTCTCTCTACCTCGTTCTCTCTCTCTCTCTCTCTCTTTCTCTCTCTCACTACCTCTCTAACTCTCTCTCTCTCGCTCTCTCTCTCTCATCCTTGTCTCGCTTTCCCCAGTCTTCTCCTCCCGACCTCTACTTATATTTGTATCTCACAACTGATCGACATTCTAACCCCCTCAGAATTCATGCTCTCATTTATTTTCAAGCTCACATCCACACTTCGAAAGGAAACGAAAAACTAAAAATTCAAAATACAACTCGTAATGATCATCAACCGGCACAACCGTGTCCATTCATCTAAGCCCTTCGCTGGTCCCATCTTCTATCTTTCCTTTTCCAAAAGTGTGCAGCACTACTTTTAATCTATTTATGTTTTGTTGGGCCCTGGGGGTTGGTCTGCATTCCCAAAAACTTACCCCAAATTTCTACCCCATTTCTGCTAATTGCTCTTTCGTATTCCTGCATCTAAAAAAGTTTATTCTTCTCTTATATCGCCTGCAAAAAGCTTACACATCCGGCTGCTTTTGGGGCGCAATCCAGAGGAGTTGGCTCGCCAGATTCGCGCGGAGATGGAGAGGCACCGCCAGGAGGGAGACCCGCAGGCCGTCCGCTTCCTCCTCAGCGAAGGGAAGCAGCGCCTCAAGGAGCTGCAGACCATGCTCGGAATTCAAGGCCACGACTCATAACTTGGTCTTGTTTCGTTTTTTTTCTTTTTTTTTTTTGTGTACCTTTCTTAAAGTAGAAGCATGGCAAGTAGATTGGTTAAGGCATTCTGTTACTGCTAAGCTTCCTCTAAGGTTGTCGTCTGGCTCGACTTCCATATGCAACAAAAGTGTGTGTCTCTAAGTCTCTCTCCCTCCCTCCCTTACCCCCTTACCCCCCTTCGCCCTCGCCCTCTCACTCAGTCTCTCAACGGCAGAAAGCAGGATCTTCCAACAGACGCACTCGCCAAAGAAATCCATTGCCGTTAGGGGGGGACATAATTGGAAATCAATTTGGAGAATCTGAATTGTGAATTGCTCGTAGATAGCATCGTTGTGGAAGGAATTAACATCTGAGACATAGAATCTGAGTTGTCCTCATTCTGCAGTACAAAGCAATAAATCATCCAACTCACCAAAACGACGATAGAGAAGTGGAAATTTGAGGGACAGGAAGAGGAGAAGAGACAGGGAGAGGCAATGGGATGGGCGGACAGTGGAGGCAGAAACAGAAGCAAAGAGAGACGGGAAGGTAGCGGTCGAGGAAGACTCGGGCAAAGGGGCAGATACTGGCAGAGAGTGAGAGGCTGAGGAAAGGGGGAGAGAGAGGAGCGAGACAGGCCAAGAGAGGGAGCTCTCCGAGCAGCAGCGAGAGGGAAAGAAGAGAGGGAAAGGCCGCGAGAGAGTGAGAGAGTGAGAGAGAGCGAGAGACTTCGAATGGTGCAATCAGTTACTATTCAAAAGCGATCCTCTCAAGGAACCAGTGGTTAACCGAATCCCTCCCCTATACAGCGATGTACGGCTCTCTACAAGGCGTCCCCCTTCCTATGTTCCAATCAACGTGATGTCGTCACTCTCAAATACAGACTCGCCTCCTGTTCCGTTTTATTTTCTTCCGATCAAAGAACAAAAACAAGCGTGTTTCTGCGCTCCCTGTCCCTCCCGCCCCAACTTCTCCAGCTCTCACTACTTCTCTCTCATTTACTGCCTACTGCTGCTTGACATTTCACACACTTCCAACACCCGCTTTCTCTGACGACCAGGTACAGTCGACAAAAGTGTGACCACTATCTCCTATAAAGAGAGCTCTACCACTTCCTGTGCATGTCCTCCATCTCTCACGTCTCTCTTTCCTTCACTCTCACCTTTCACCTCCACATGTCCCTCTCCCTTTCCCTCTCTCTCTCCATCTCCATCTCCCTCTCCCTCTCCCTCTCCATCTCCATCTCCATCTCCCTCTTCCTCTCCCTCTCCCTCTTCCTCTCGATCTCCATCTCTCTCTCCATCTCCATCTCCATCTCCATCTCCATCTCCATCACCCTCTCCATCTCCCTCTTCCTCTCCCACTTCCTCTCCCTCTTCCTCTCCCTCTTCCTCTCCTACTTCCTCTACCTCGCTCACTACTCTTTTACCATCTCTCCTTTGCCTCTTCACATCTTGGCCGTTTTCTTGCTTTACTTCCTTCGGTTCGGCCTTAATGGAGGTTTCGACTTTGGGCCCATCGTAGTGTTGTAAAAAAAGTGAAGATTGGTTCTTTTGCAGAAACCTGAACATTTAGAAGGGGAGAACAAGGGAGAGAATGAGAGAGAAAGGGAGAGACATCGAAGGGGGAGAAGAACGGAGAGAGAGTGACAGCCGAGAGGGAGGGAGTGATAGAGTGGAGAGGAGAGAGTGCAGAAGGGCACGCAGACAGAAAAAGGGGGGGGGGGAGAGAGGGAGAGTGACAGAAAGTGAGTGAGAGTAGCCGGGAGAAGAATGTTACTCACTTGAGAAATTCAGTCAACTTTTGTACCAAAAGAGTGAGGGTTTCATCTTCCATCTGAATGTACGAGAGGAGTTCGGGCAATTTGACTGCATGAAAAAGTGCACCACAGCAAAAAGTCAGAGAAATGAGAATAAGTTTCACAGCGTGACTCCCACCATAGAAATGTGAGATTGAAGGTATGCTTGGCAGGAAAAATCCCAAAACTGGCGTTAAGCGGCCGCAAAAAGTGAGCCTTAAAAAAACCCTCCAATGGAACCAAAAAAGACCCTCAACATGAGCCTAAAGGAAGCCTTAAAAATTGGAGCCCAAAATGGAAACCACCACTACCCCCCCCCCCTCTTCCCCCCCCCCTCTCTCCCCCCTTCCAAAAGAAAATGGGCCTGAAAAAGGCCCTCAAAATGAGCCCAAAACGAAGTCCGTAGTCCGTAGTACAACATGGGCCTATATAGCAAGCTTATCCAATCTATCAAGTAAGGAGGGGGGGGGGGGGGGGGGGGCAAGCACTGACTGAAGAGCCGCAGGAGGTGCTCCGCTCCGTACACTTCCGCGGGCGTGCGCGCAGAGCCCTCCGGCAGGGCCTGCGCGTACTGCGACCGCTCCTGCTTGTACAGGAGGATGGCGGGGAGGGCGCGGTCGAAGTACGACCGCAGCCCGTGGGCCACCTCCGCCGTGTTGTCGTTGCCGCTGGAGGGAGGGAGGGGAGGGAGGGAGGGAGGGGAGGGAGGGAGGGAAGGGAGGGAGGAAAGTGGGGAGGGGGAGGGGGAGGGAGGGAGGGAGGGAGGTGGGGAGGTGGGGGGGGAGGGAGGAGGAGGGAGGGGAGGGAGGGAGGTGGGGAGGGGGGGGGGGGCGGGAGGGGGAGGGGAGGAAGGGAGGTGGGGAGGGGGAGGGGGAGGGAGGGAGGGAGGAAAGGGAGGGGAGGGAGGGAGGAAGGGAGGAGGGGGGGAGGAGGGAGGAAGGAGGAGAGGGAGGGAGGGAGGGAAGAGGGGAGGGAGGAGGGGAGGGAGGAGGGAGCGGGGGAGGGGGGGGGAAGGAAGAGAGGGAAGGGGGAGCGAGAGACACACGGAGAGAGAGGAAGAAAGAGAGAGGGGAGGCAGACAGACGAGGGGGGAAGGAAGAGTTTAGGGTTGGAATTGAGGGATGTGTGAGGGTGTTCTAGATGTTCAAATCAGCAACATATGAAAACCCCACTTGAGAGAGGCAGAGGAAAATTGAGGAACGGGTTTGAATGGAATTGGGAATAAAAGGGTAGAACCAACCCCGCATCCCCTCCACCCCTCCCCCCTCCCCAAAAAAACGAGAAAACGAGGACATTCTATACAGAAATAGATAAATAAATGTATCACCTGCTATCTCTTTTCGACTTGGCCTGCAGATACTTTTGGAGTACATCCGCCACCGTGGGGTTTCTTGGAAGCTTCACAAGCTGCCACCACATAATAGGCCCACACTCGTAAGAATTACACAATGTACTTAAAAAACGATAAGGAGAAAATGATAGTAACAGAACAGAGTATACGCATCAAGAGGAGGCCAGCAGTTGGTCAGCAAAATATGGAGAATGATTGAAATGTTCAAATCATGGTGTTCCCTTGTTGAAATTTTGGGAGTTTCAATTTTCTGGAGACCTTAAATTGATTGCAAATTCACTTATTAAGTTATGGACGGGTATAGTAAGACCGATTCTTTGGCTAGGGAGAGGCGTATACTGGGTCATATGAGAAGGACTAAAAATCCTTCAGAATTTTTTTTCAAGGGAATACGATTGCACGCCTTTCAAAGTCCTTTCTGAGGGAATGATTGCCCATACTATTTTTTTCCTTTACCTGCCCGTCCTGCGTGATTATCCGCCAGTCGTTCACGAGCTGCTTTTTTAAAGAGGCGGGCAGCGGAATTTTCACCAGTTCCTCTTGAGATGATTCTTTTTCTTCCTGCGATTCAACATTCGATCGGGTCACATGAGAAAAAAATGAAACTTCCATTTTCCACTTTCTACTTCTTCAATTTTCATTTTTCACAAGGAAAGTTGTGGCGAGTCTCACTTCTGGGGGTGCCTCAGCCTTTCTTTTTCGACCTCTCCCGCCTGCAAGAGGAATACAAACTGAAATTAAGAACCTAATCGAGAGAGAGAGAGAGAGAGTGACGGGAGAGAGAGAGGGAGATGTACAAGATCCATAGTTATTACATCAGGAGGAGAAAAAAGACACACTCTTTTGTGACTAAAGCACAAATATAAGAGTGAATGCGTCGAGCTGGGAAGGGAGAGGCAGACAGAGAGGGGCCGAGGAGCAAGAGGTCGAGAAGAGAAAGGGAGGAGAGACCATCAAATGCCAAGGTAAAAGAGCAAAGTCGATATCAAATTGCTTTCTTTACCTGTTGACACTTTTTCATCATCCTCCTCCTTCACATCACTCGGGCGTCCCCCTGTACATCACCTCCACATAAAGTAAATAAAATCAAGTTAACAAGCAGATCAACCGCAAAAACTATGACCACAATCCCTGAAACTGCGAATGTCGGAACATAAGAACCCAAGAATTCTAGGGGGCAGAGGCGAGAGAGAGGGAGTGGGAGACAGAGAGGAGAGACAGGGTGGGAGAGACGGATGAGGATGCATGCAGGAAAGAACGCTTGCAATAACTGGCAAGGAGAGGAGCGATAAACGAAAGGAATATGGGCGAAAGAGTGATGGAGTGAGGGGATTTGCGCTAGGTTTAAGAGGGAGAGGGAGAGTGGAGGAGAGGGAGAGGGAGAGATAAGTGACCATCGCTAGCTAATCCTTTTCAATAAATCTTCTCCAGCACGATTTCAATCAGTAAACGGCAAAAGACTCGACGAATGACAAAGCCTCTCCCACCGGAAACCCTAAAGGAGACTCAGCCACGAAATATTTCAAACCTACCCCTTCCCCTCCCTGCGGATGCGGTCCCTCCTTTCCCCGCGCTTTTCCTCCGGTCCGGCGTCTTCTCTCGCATGAGCTTCGCCTTCATCGCTGAGTTCACATCATTCTCTTTCAGAAGGCGTTCCTTGCCGACCCATTCGTCCCAACTGAACGGAAGAGTTGCATATGGAAGGGCAAAGGAAAGGCATGTGTGAGAGAGCGAATGTCAGGGAGAGAGATAGCACATCGGAGTGAGGGCATACTTCAGAGTGAGAGAGAGAGCGAGAAAGAGAGAATGCTTGTGAAGGGAGAGCATGCAGGAGACAGCATATCCGAGGGAGAATGTCACAGGGAAAGAGAGAATAGCAGAGTAAGTAGAGAATTGTCAGAGAGAAAGAGCATGCATATGAGAGAGAGAGAGAATATCAGAGCGAGGGAAAGAGCATCTCAATTTAGAATCGATGAGAATCACGAAGAATCCCAAAGGCGCATTGCAATGCATAAAACAAATAAACAAAAGAATCAAGCTAATAGAGACGGGAAAAAAGGGAGGGAAAATAGATTTTGGTGGTTCGGTCTTTAATAAATTAGGGTTTCCGAGAAGCGGTTTAGACAAACTGAGGTTACAATTTCCTTACCTTTTGCTCCAACCCTGCAGCCCACGCACAATAACAAAAAAGAGAAAAAAAAATTACTCTCAAAAGCGTTGAAGTGCCAACACATCGAAAAACCCCACGACATAGAAAACCTAAAAACCTGAAGACGCTTTCTTTGAAAGTACACAGGAAGTACAGAAAGTACAGTTCAGAACGTACTGTGGCAAAAAGTGAAAGCGTTAGGATACTACCAACAATGATAGTAAACAAATTTATATAGTTCAAGAAGTTACGGATAATGGTTGTTGTGAGAGAGTAAGGAGACAGGGAGAGAGGAAACGAGTATGCGAGTATTTTAATATCTTGCAAAAAATGGGTATCTCTCAGAAATTTGGAATACCCACCGAGTAATGAATGTTGAACTTCCAACCATCGGCTCGAAGCTCCACTTTCTGGACCTGCAGGGACGAGATAAGGAGAAGAGTACATTATTGAAGAAAACGGAAACCTGGGAAGGATAGAGGGGGGGGGAGAGAGCGAGAGAGAGGATGAGGGAGATAAGAGGCGGGCAGAGAGTCGGAAGCCAGAAAGAGATGGAGGAAGGAGAGAGAGAGAGCGAGAGAGGATGGAGGGAAGAGTGAGGAAGGAAAAGGAGGGGAAAAGGAAGGGATGGAGGAAGGAGAGAAAGGGAGAGAGGAGGGAAAAAAGGGGGAGCCAAGAAGGGAGAGAGGAGGGACGAGAGGGGAAGGAAAACAAGCGGAGCCAGGAAGTGAGAGAGGAAGGCGAGCAAGAGAGAGAGTAGGGAGGAGAGAGGGAAGGACGGGAACGAGGCAGAGAAAGGTAAGGAACGAGGAGTGGAAGAGAGGGAGGGGGAGAGCGAATGAGGGCAGTAGGGAGAGGAAGGGGCGAGAAAGGCGGAGAGCGACGGCGAAGAAGGGAGAGAGGGGGAGAAGGAGGGGGGGGCGAGGGAGGGAGGAGTGGGGAAGGGAGGAAAGAGAAAGGGAGGGAGGGAGAGGGAGAGAGATAGACGGGAGGGGCGGGAGAGGGAACGAGGATGAGAGGAGAGGGAGGGGAGACGAACACACAAGAGGTGGAGGGAAACGTGAGGGAGAGGTGAGGGGCAAAAGCGGAGCGAGGGAGTGAAAGCAGCGGTAAAGAAGGGAAAGTGAGAGAGAGAGGAGGGAATGAGGGAAAAAGAGGGAGTTGGGGAGGAATGGAAAGATGGAGGAGGCCATGAGGGAGGGAGGGAGGGAGGGAGGGAGGGAGGGAGAGGGAGAGAGGCCAAAACAAATATTGCTTATCGAAGCGAGCTACAATTCGAGCAATATTGAAGGCACTCTTGACCAAACCAAACCCTAAAATAGTCGGGAGGGTAGGAATGAATTAAGCGATAAACAAGAATTTTAACTCTTATTGATAACGATAACTAAAAAAGTAAATAATTATTTTTCCAAGTACACGAATGCAACCAATTTTATGGGTTCAGGAGAAACCTTGGCGTCGTAAATGAGTGGCCCGTGGTAGGCAAAGACCTTCTCTCCCTCCACGAAGGCAGGGCCTTCCTTCTCCCTCTCCCTCTCCCTCTCCTTCTCTCCCCCCCTCTCTCTCTCCTTGTCTTTCTCCGACTTTCCAACAAAAGACTCCGCCTTCACAGCCGCCATGACCGACTGCTTTGGAGACCGACTCGACTGAGAGGGCGGGAAATTGGAGGGATTTGGGATGGAGGAGAGAGAGAGAGAGAGAGAGAGAGAGAGATTTAGGGTGAAGGGAGGGGAGTGAGAGAGGGGGAGGGAGAGGGAGGGAGAGGGCGAGGATAGGGAGAGAGACAGAGACCGAGTGGCAATGGATACCCTAAAGCGATGGAACTGACGGAGCGGAGCGGAGGTACAGAAACAGCTCCGTAGCTGCTTCGTAGGCTCGGGGACGGTTCGGAAAAGGCTCGACTTATTTGGGGATAGGCTCGGAGTACGTTCGGGATGGGTTTGGCATAGACTCAAATTTTAGTTCAAGGGGTGAGGCTGGCTCGGGTTTGGTCCGGCATACGTTCGGGCGGCCGTCCTGGTTTTGAAAAAGGAAAAAAAACCGCGAAAGCGAGGCATGAGCTCGGGCTTAGGTCAGGTTCAGATTCGGTGTAGGCCGGGAACTTCGTACAATCTTCTGTTTGCAACTTACAAACTTGAGTTTGTACGGATAAGCTGGCAATTTGAAAACCTCTAAACCTAAACGTAAGCCTAAATTTGAAATTAGTTTAAGTCGTTTTTAGACAAGGATGCGAGCAATATGTGATGACGTGGTCGCGTCCCATTGGCTGAAAAAGTCAAAATGTCTAATTTTATTAGCCTCACAAGTGTGAGGTTTCAGCAGAGGGAGTGATGTTTGATTGAACTCACGATGGCAAGGCCATTAAATGCAGCATTCGACAGCCACGTAGGATTAAACTGCAACTGCAAGAACGGCGTTACATGTGAAGGCCCGTCGTCTGTTACTATTACTGGAAATACTGAACATATGATTTGCGAACGGTTAAGAAAAAAAAAAAGGGGGGGGGCAGTGAATAAAACTTGGGTTCGCCGGTTGCAAACTTTCCGCCTCGGTTTGCAACTCCTGAGCATTTACCAGCTGATGAAAGGTCGAACCATGAAAAGGCTCCCAATTTATGGCCAAAATTTTCGATAGCCATGGCTAAACTCCTAGAGGGCGAACCTTAGTCATTTTAGTCACGTCAGAATGATCAAATGAAATGAAATGAAGTTGTGGGTCGGAGCTTTGGAAGGGCTGCGACCATTTGTTGTCGATCTAACCAATTATTGGCAATGGTTCCAACCTTTGGATTCAAGGATGCCAGCCATTGGCAATGGGCTTTGGATGAACGATTGGAACGGTCGCGACCATTCGTTCGACCCAACCAACCATTGGCAATGTTTTCCACCCTTTGGACTCAAGGATGCCAACCATTGGCAATAGTCTGGAGTCTGCGCTATTGGATGTTGCCAATGGTTGTCAACCGTTGGATGGCCAATAGTTGGCTACAACGGCTCGACCTCGACCTGTACTTTGTCGCTTTGTGTCTCCGCCCTCGCCTGCCTGTGACGTGACAACTGAATTGCGCCAGCGTGGCAGCAGAGGACCATTCCGGGGCAAGGTCTGGCCAATCCATTTTTGCCACGTGACACAATTTGGCACAATCCGTCGACACCAAAGTCTTGACTCCGACCTCGCTGGACAAGCGTTGACTGAACCGATTTTTTGTACGGTAATGTACGGAATAAGGATGTACGGATGATGTGGCATCCCTTACTGTACATATCCTCCAAATGATGTGGTCGGATTCGTAAACATCACACATCTTGCTATTATCACTTTTGTACATGTATGTTGGACAACTTTCCGGAAAGAAAGTGATGTGCGGAAAGTGATGAAGCGATAAATCACATCACTTTTTAAGCAATTCCCCTATCCGTACTAGGGATGGATTAGTTACGATTATATGTTATATATTATATTATACAACTGTGACGAATAGATAACGGCTGATATATATTAATTTACAACGCCTTTACAACATGTACGGTCGTACGGTCGTACAACTGTACGGTATTATGTGGCCCGAGCACGAGCAGACAGAAAACCAGACGAACGCATTTCGCAACGCCAACGCCAAAACGACCTAATTTTGGTATGGTACTACCGTACGACCGTACGGTAGTACGGTCGTTAATTGTTCAAAACGAGTGGGTATAATATATGTAATAAAGTGATTTACTTTGTAATATATTACTAATTTTAAACCCGTTGTAAAGGGGGCGACTATTTACAGTGTACGGATTCTGAATGTAGTGTACGATTTCGCCGGGCAGCAAAAAAATCATTTTTTTGGTTGCCCGGCGCTGTTTCATACTTTTTAGAATAGATACAGATCTTTTTCATCGGATGTACGGATAGTGATTTGAAATGTACGAAGCGCGCGCGTCTACAAGGTATAAGGGCGCAACACGTGGAGCAACATGATTGGTCGCGGCAACATATGACGTGACAAGTATGTTTGGGACCGTGACGTGACGAAACGAGACGCGACAAAAGTGGAGTCCGCGGACGGCAGTCGGAAATGGCGGGAATAAAAACTGACAGATTTTTCCTGAAACACGCTACGTTATGTGCCCTATCTTTTTCTGTCAGTTTTAATTCCGGCCATTTCCGACTGCCGTCCGCGGACTCCACTTTTTTCGCGTCTCGTTTCGTCACGTCACAGTCCCAAACATACTTGCCACGTCATATGTTGCCGCGACCAATCATGTTGCTCCACGTGGTGCGCCCTTATACCTTGTAGACGCGCGCGCTTCGTACATTTCAAATCACTATCCGTACATCCGATGAAAAAGGTCTGTATCTATTCTAGAAAGTATGAAACAGCGCCGGGCAACCAAGAAAAGGATTTTTTTGCTGCCCGGCGAAATCGTACACTACATTCAGAATCCGTACACTGTAAATAGTCGCCCCCGTTGTAAATTATATAATATATTCGGAATTTATAACGCGGGCCATCCCTAATCCGTACACATATTTTTCCAGACAGTCAAAAGTGATGCACAGCCGACTAACATCACATCCGGGTCAACGCGTTATTTGTACAGTACACAATGTACGAACGTACGGACGGATCGTCAACCTTTCAGCTTTCGTGAGGTCAATCGCGCACCCTCTCCCTCTCTCCCTCCCTCCCTCTCTCTCTCTTCCTCTCCCTCTCATCCTCTCTTCCAATCTCCCCCTCCCCCTCCTCAATCACTCTCTCTATCACTCCCCAAATTCCCTGGTTTCCTCTCACTCTATCCCCTCCATTTATCCCCACTCTCCACTCTCTTCCCCTCTCTCAGTCAGCCTGACTCTCCATCCTCCCTCTCCCCACTTCCCATTATCTCTTTCCCTCTCTTACCCTCCCTCCCTCTCCCTCTCTACACTTAGTTCCTTTAAAGGAAATGGGCCGGCCATGGCCTCCCGCGAGCTCTCTCGCCCTCCTCCTCCTCATCGCCTTGCTCTGTCCTCAGCGCCGACAGGCAGTGGTCGCGCAGAACATTGACGAGCAGAATATTCCCGGTGAGTGAATGAGCAGAGAGACGGCTCCCTTATATTAAGAATTCATACTCTGCCCACATTTCTCACTCCCGCTCCCCCACCCGCACCATCACTCTGTCTCAATCCTTGTCTTGCTGTCCGGTTCAAACCCTCTTTTCTTCTCTCCTATCCGTCTATCTCCCTCCTCTATTTCGCTCTCTCTCTCTCTCCCTCCCTCCCTCATCCCTCTCCCTCACCCCTCGCCGCCTTTTCCTCGTCTCTCCTCCCCTCTCTCTCCCCTTTACTCTCACTGTCCCATTCGACCCCGCTCTCCTCCCTCCCTTCCCCTATACTCCCCCCCCTCTCTCTCTCCACTTACTCTCACTCTTGTCTCTCCCTCCCCCCCTTCCTCCCTCCCCTCTCTCTCTCTTCCGTCTCTCCCCGTCTTCCCCAACCTCTCTCCCCCTCTCTCTCACTCTCCTCTCACCTCCACCTGCTCTCCAAAGCACCACTTTCCCCCCACCACAGCCCCCCCCCCCCCGGCTCTCTCTCCCCCCCTGTCACATCCCCTTCCTCCCTTTCCCCTCCAAACCAGACCTTCAAAAAAATCAAATTTCAGCATTCAAAGCTCACAATGCCAAGAGCATCTGCACACATTCTACAAATAACTTCAATTTATTTAATTTTTTTTTTTTACCGCTTTGCTCGTTCAGGAACGGTTCGCATCAACTGCGGCGGCGTGACATATGTCGACGTGTGGAACAGGACGTGGGCCGCAGATTCGTACTATGATTCGGGGGAGAATCGGACGGTCGTGGTGCCTCCTAGTGGTTCCTCCACGCTCACTGACTCGAGTCTGGGCAATGACGGGCTCTTTGAGAGCTTCAGGACTTGGCCTACAGGCGACAACAACTCCTATGTTATTCCCATTGGGACTTCAAACATATATTGGGTGCGTTTTATTTTTATTTTTCGAAAAGAAAATGAGTGGAAAATAGTATCGTCAACGCGTAAGTCAGTAAATTTTAATTTTGAATTTCAATTTTGAATTTTAATTTTGAATTGAAATTTTGGGTTATGGGGGGCTTGCAGGTGAGGCTTTACTTTGCGGAGATGGAGCTTGTGACTACATCAAAGCGGCAGTTTGCTATTTACATAAACGAAAAACTGGTAGGAGGTTTCTCCTACTTATGAGGGTGGGGGAGGCGAGAGAGAGAGAGAGTTAGATGGGGAGAGAGTGAGAGAGGAAGGGAGGAGAGAGGGAGGAAGGGTATCCATTCGTCCCCTTGCAATTCATATACTCGTACTGCTATTGCATTTTTTCTATGTCAATGCCTTACATCCCTTCATTTCTTTTCTTATATTTCTTACGCAGATGCGAAAAAACTTTTTCGTGCCCGGGAGTCAATATTATGTTGGCTTTTTGGAGTACTCCTTCCCAACAAACGCTAGCAGCCTCAACATCACATTTGGGCGGGAGACGGGAAATCCGTACATAAGTGCATTTGAGGTAAGAGAGAGAGAGAGAGAGAGAGAGAGAGAGAGAGAGAGAGAGAGAGAGAGAGAGATAGGGAGAGCGAGAGCGACACAGAGATAGGGAATGAGAGAGAGAGAGATGTAGAGAGAGATAGCCCATATACTGACTCTCTAAGTCAATAATCATTTCGATGCGGAATTCGGATTCTTTCCAACTTCCTGCTTGGTCACACTGCAATTTTTGTTTCATCTTCCTCACTCCGCATTTCTCGTTTCTACGGTTCCCCTCTCTCACTCCCCCCTAATGTATCTCAATCTCTCGTCCCTTTCGCTTTTTTCCCTCCCTCCCGCTCTCTCTCTCGTTCTCTCCCTCGTCTATTCCCTGCCCCCTTCGCTCCGTCGCTGCCCCCTCTTCACCCCTCTCTTCTCCACGCGTCCCTCTCTCCTTCTCCTCTCCCATTCTCCCTCGCTCACCCCTCCTCTCCCATCGCCTCCCCCCTCTGTCCTTCTCTCCCTCTCCCTTTCCCTCTTCATCTTCCACTCCCTCTCTCCCTCTCCCTCTCCCTCTCCCTCTCCCTCTCCCTCTCCCTCTCCCACTCCCTCTCCCTCTCCCTCGTCCTCTCCCTCTCCCTCACCCAGGTCGTTCCCGCACCCGCCGGGCAGCTCCGCGAAACTTTCACTCCTGCCCAGGGCCCTATAGTCCTCTCCCTCACTGACCGAGGAAATTTGGGAGCCCCCTCCTACTCCTATGATAGTGAGGGAAGGGCTTGGAATAATGTCCTCCCTGCCTCTCTAAGGAGTCCAAATGTGGAATATATTTCCACAAATTCCTCCGTTGCAGCCAATACGAGCAGTGGGTTTTATTCTGAATGGCTCTACCAAACCATGTTCGCAGTGAGTGAGGGAAACCTGACGTCAGCAGGTTTAGGGGTCCAGTTGCAAGTTGACATCATCGGAAGCTACCTTATGATTTTACATTTTGCGGAAATTCAGTATTCGAATGTGGGCGATCGGATTATGGACATTTATATGAACAACCAGGTGGGGTGCTTTACTCCACTGGAAAAAGAAGGCGAGAGAGAGAGAAGGAGAGGGAGAGAGAGGGAGAGAGGGGAAAGAGAGAGGCGGGAGTGCGACCCAACTATTAAATTTTGCTTTGTACCTCATATTAACTCTATTTCTGTTTCCAGCTCGCATATGAAGGGTTGGATGTTATCGCAAAGGTCGGAAAAAATACGGCCATGAATGTGACCTTGAATACCACCAGTACGGAAGTCAGCACGGGAATCAGTTTGGCCGTTCAACCGAACGGAAATTCCCTCCACAAAGAACCAATGCTCAGTGCAATTGAGCTCCTTTACATCAACTATTTAGAGCCACAAGTTGTGCCGGTACCGTCCAGTAAGCGTCTCTCCCGCTCTCTCCCTCCTTCGGCTCGCTCTCTCTCTCTCTCTCTCTCTCTCTCTCTCTTTCTCTCTCTCTCTCTCTCTCTCTCTCTCTCTCTCCAGGACTCTCCCTCTTCATCCAGGTCTCTCCCTCTCTTTCCCTCCATGTATCTCGCTCTCTCCCTCTAGCTTTCTGACTCTCCTCAGTCCAGTTCTCTCCTCTCCCTCGACAGGTCTCTCCCTCTCTCCCCGCAGGTCTCTCTCTCTCTCTCTCCCCCTACAGGTCTCTGCCCTTCTCTCGCCCCATGAGTTTCTGATGAAGGACCTCTTCGGATACATATTGAATGTTTGCATTCGAACTTATTCTCAGAAATCTATCAATACTAAATGAAGTGAATACCTCAGACCATGTTTTCAAGGCTTCCAAAATTCAGTTGAAGAGATAAAATGTGAGTTCCCTTTAAAGAAAGGTTTATAAAGATCAAGAAATTTAGTCGTAAAATCGGCGAATGTGGCGGAATGCAGGCAGCTCCTTCCCAGTGCCTGCCATTATCGCAATTGTAGCGGGGGGAATTATAGCTTTAATTGCAATTATGGCCCTTATTTATTTGTGCTGGTGGAGGCGCGTTCTCGCCCGGAGATATGCGCTCGAGCAACGACCAGGTACACATAAGCTTCAGAAAAAAGAAAAAAAATAAGTAATTATAGCCGAAACTATGTCGTTTCTATTTCCCTGAAAAGAAAAAGACCAGAAAAAGCCTGAGAATCTGAGAGAAAAGTTATGAAATCGTATTACTTCGCTGCTGCGTGTTTTGAAGTGAGTGCTTCAAAAACACGAGATCGAAATAATGTGTATAGACAAGTTGACTTTCCCTCCCTGTACCTCACTTTCCACTGCAACTCCAACTGCCGCTCGTCCTATCTCTTTCCCTTCCCCCTCAAACCAATCCGTTATTACCGACCCATCCACTTACCCCTTCCCCCTTGCCCCTTTCTCCTCCCCCCTCCTCACTTCCCCCCTCTCCCCCCCATCCTCATTTCCCCCCCCCCTTCCGTCTCCCCCGCTCTCCCTCCCTCTCCCCCTCCCTATCTCCATATCCCCCCCATCCTCCTCCCTCCCCCCTTCCGTCTCCCCCTCTCTCCCTCCCTCTCCCCCTCTCTATCTCCGTATCCCCCCCATCCTCCTCCCTCCCCCCTTCCGTCTCCCCCTCTCTCCCTCCCTCTCCCCCTCTCTACCTCCATATCCCCACCATCCTCCTTCCCCCCCCTTTCCGTCTCCCCCTCTCTTTCTCCCTCTCCCGCTCTCTATCTCCATATCCCCCCCATCCTTCTCCCCCCCCCTTCCGTCTCCCCCTCTCTCCCTCCCTCTCCCCCTCTCTATCTCCATATCCCCACCATCCTCCTCCCCCCCCCTTTCCGTCTCCCCCTCTCTTTCTCCCTCTCCCGCTCTCTATCTCCATATCCCCCCCATCCTTCTCCCCCCCCCTTCCGTCTCCCCTCTCTCCCTCCCTCTCCCCCTCCTCTCTCCCCCCCTCTCCCCCATCCTCCTCCCTCCCTCCCTCCCTCCCTCCCACTCCCTCCCTCCTCCTCCCTCCCTCCTCCTCCTCCTCCTCCTCCTCCCTCCCTCCCTCCCTCCCTCCTCCCTCCCTCCCTCCTCCTCCTCCCTCCCTCCTCCCTCCCTCCCTCCTCCCTCCTCCTCCCTCCCTCCCTCCCTCCTCCCTCCCTCCCTCCTCCACTCCCTCCCTCCCTCCCTCCCTCCCTCCTCCCTCCCTCCCTCCCTCCCTCCCTCCCTCCTCCCCTCCTCCTCCTCCTCCCTCCTCCTCCTCCCTCCCTCCTCCTCCTCCCTCCCTCCCTCCTCCTCCTCCCTCCCTCCCTCCTCCCTCCCTCCCTCCTCCCTCCCTCCTCCCTCCTCCTCCCTCCTCCTCCCTCCCTCCCTCCTCCTCCCTCCCTCCCTCCCTCGCTCCCTCCCTCCTCCCTCCCTCCCTCCCTCCCACTCCCTCCCTCCTCCCTCCCTCCCCTCCCCAGGCGGCCTTGGGCTGCTGAAGGCCCTGCAGTCCCGCGCTGTTCGGTTCGTGCCTCTGCGCGAGCTCGAGCGTGCGACGGCGCAGTGGGCGGACGCCCGCAAGCTCGGGGAGGGGGGCTTCGGGGCCGTCTTTAGGGCTGACGTGGCGGGCCAGGAGTGGGCCGTCAAGCGTGCAAAGAGGGCGCAGCAGGCCACTCTCGATGACTTCACCAACGAAGTAGGCTCTCTCTCTCTCTACCTCCCTCTCTCACTCTCTCTATCTCTCTCTCTCTCTACCTCTCTCTCTCTCTCTCTCTCTCTCTCTCTCTCTCTCTCTCTCTCTCTCTCTCTTTCGCTCCCTCCCCACCTCCCTCCTTACCTCCCTCCTCAAGTAAGCGCTCTCTCTGTCTCTCGCTGACTCTCTCTCCCTCCCTTTCGCTGTCCCACTCTCTCTCGCTCTCTCGCCCCACTCTCTCTCTGTTCAAGTTAGTCCCGCTGTTGACTAACGGCGGATGTTTTCCATGATGGATCGTGAGCTGCAGGTGGACCTCATCTCGCAGTTGAACCACATAAACCTCGTTCGCCTCCTCGGCTTCTGTACGGAGAAGGGAGAGCAGATCTTTGTGTATGAGTTTTGCAGCAACGGAACTCTCCACAGCTACATAAAGCCGAGTATGACCTCATTCTACTTCCAACCCTTTTTTTTTCTCCACATCTCGCCATGTTCAGCTGAATGAAACAAAATGAAAGTAAAAATAGAAAAGAAAGAAGAAAAAAGAGGTATGTCTGTCTGTCTTCTTACCTATCTATTTATTTACAGGTTTTTTTTATTGATCTTTGTTTATTTTAACTATGGCAGACTCCTCAAAGGAGCTGTTGAGCTTTGAGAAGAGGCTGGAAATCATGTTGGAATCAGCTCGTGGTTTGAACTACCTTCATAGTTTCGCAAAGGAGCCGGTCATTCACCGCGATATTAAATCGGAAAATATTCTATTGGACAAGAACCTGCAGGTCAGCCACTCTTTTACAGACATCTTTTTTTTTTTTACATAGTTTTCTATTTCCGAAGTTGAGTGAAAAGTGTATTTTTTAATCTAATCGTCAAAGAAATGCAGAAAAAAATTTGGGTTTCTGGAAAAAAAAAAAAAAAGGTGTCAGAAAGTCTGAAAGCTTGACAGGGGTGTAATCTGCCATTACCAATCTATCAGCTTTTTTATTCTTTTTTTTTTATGATGATGCAGGCCAAAGTGGCGGATTTCGGGCTCCTCAAAAGGATTGAAGTTGGACTGCAAAAACAGAGAACTGTGAAAATCGCCGGAACGAGGGGCTACATGGATCCGGAATACTATGCCACTTTCCAAGTGACCGATAAGTCAGATGTGTACAGGTAAGGAGAGAGAGAGAGAGAGAGAGAGGGGAGGGAGAGGGTGTGGAGGGAGGAGATGGGGGAGAGGGGGAAGGGGAGAGGAGAAGGGAGGGAGAGGGTGTGGAGAGAGGAGATGGGGGAGAGGGGGAAGGGGAGAGGAGAAGGGAGGGAACAGAGAGGAGAGAGGAGATGGGGCAGGGGAGGGAGGAGAGAGGAGAGAGGAGAGGGGCGGGTGGAGAGATGAGTGGAGAGAGGAGGAACGAGAGATGAGAGAGGGGAGAGGGGAGAGGAGAGAAGAGAGGCTCACAGTTGCTCGTTTGGAGAGATATACAAGATTCGTAATGATTCTAACCCCTCTCTCTTTTTCCTCCCTCTCTCTCCCTCCATCTCTCTCTCTCTCCCTTCCTCCCTCCCTCCTTCCCTCCCTCTGCCAGTTTCGGAGTCCTCATGCTGGAAACGTTCACAGGATTGCCGCCGGTGATTGAGGACAAGGCCAACCCTGACAACTCGAAAACACTCGTAGCCTGGGTAAGAATAGATAGATCCACACCCATAAAATTCAACTCTAAAAGTTAACCCACGAAGTTTAACCTCAACTTCAACCCTGGGTCCCAACTCCTCAAACCACAACAAATTTACCCACTCCCCTTCTTCGTTTTTCCTTCTTTGTCTAAAAACCCTAAAATCACAACAATTAACTCATCAAATTTCTTTCACTGTAATGTGGGTGACTCGCATTACAGGCGAGGCCTCTCGCTCTACGAGGCCGGTGGGACGACTTGGTGGACCCGCGATTCCACAAGGTTTACCCCCGAGATCAATTCCGCAGAGTTGTGGAGCTAGCGCTCTCTGCTGTGAAGCAACACGGTCACGAGAGGCCCTCCATGGAGGGAATAGTGAGAGGCCTTGAAAAGATTTCAGCTCAGGTGTGCCCCTATGAGGGTCCCATCCCTGAAGAGGGAGAGAGGGACATTGAAGGAGGGGATAGGCGCACCCTTTTGGATGGGAATACGGAACTGAGTTCGAATGGAGATAGTGTGATAATGGGGGGTAGCAATGTGATGAGTGAGGTGTTGCCGAGGTAAGGGAGGGAAGGAGGGAGGGAGGGAGGGAGGGAGGGAGGGAGGGAGGGAGGGAGGTGGGAGGGAGGGAGCGAGGGAGGGAAGGAGGGAGGTGGGAGGGAGGTAGAGAGCGAGGGAGGGAGGGAGAGATGGAGGGAGGGAGGGAGGGAGGGAGGGAGTTTAGGTTTTTGTATTCGGTTAGAGTTGGGTGTACAGTGTAGGAGAGAAGAGGGGAGGAGAGTCCAAACGGATGTGTGTGAAAATTTTCTGTGAATGTGAAGGGTTCCATGTTCTGCTTCATATGGAAGTGCGCGTAAGCTGAGAGAGCGAGAGGGGGAGGGAAGGAAGTGGGAGAGGAGGAGAGGGAGAGGGAGAGGAGGAATGGAGGCCGAGGAGTTCGAAATTCTGGAATTCGAGTGTGCGTATTTTTGCTATTCAACCTCCAAAGGCGATCGATCGATCAGAGAGAGGCCCAGAGCCCTTCAAAAGCTGAGGGGGCTCCCAAAGACACAAACGTGAGTCAAGGAAAAACCATAAACCGGGACGAGGTTTACAGTTTCAGGTTTTCAGTTTTCATCGGATCGGATTTTCGACGGTCGAGATTGAACTTCGACGCAGAAATTCTGAATCGACGGTCCAAAGTAGTTTCTGAAAGTCGCCCGTTGGCAATACAACAAATAGCGGAAAGTCCGCAAAATTCAAATTTAAATTTCGATTTCTGGCCGTTAAAAGTCAAAAAATTCGTACGGTAGTACATGTCCGTACACAATGGAGGCCAAATTTAAATTTACATTCGTACAAATTCGGACAAAACAATTTACTTACAGTACAGTACTGTATACAAAATCGAAGTGCCGTACGGCCGCGATGAAGCTCAAAAGGCGGAGCGACAGGGAAAGAGGGAGTGGGAGAGTGGGAGTGGGAGACTGGGAGTGGGAGACTGGGAGTGGAAGAGAGAGAAGGACAGGGATTGGGAGAGGAGAGGGAGAGGGAAAGGAGAGGGGGTTATCGAGAGGGATAGAAGGGTGGTGAGAGAGTGGGAGACAGAGAAAGGGAGAGAGAGGGAGAGAGAGAGAGAGAGAGAGAGATGGGGAGAGTCCTGCAGGCGGTAGCGCTCACTATGGCCGCGCTGCTGCTAAGAGAGGTTCAGAGCCGCCAGATCACCTCTACGGTCGCCAATGAGAATGAGGCTCGGAGGAGTTTAACCGAAGGTTTGGGTGGAATAATATCAACATTGGTGGATCCCTTGAAAGTGGAATCGAGTGGAGGGTGCATCCTGAACATGGACAGCCGATCAATGGCCTCGCGATCGGAGCAAGAAGCGCCTTGGACGTATATGGAAGAAAGGGGCCCAAAATTGCCCTTTTGGGTCGCCACGAAATTTATCAACAAGTGGGTTCTAGAGAATTCTTTAAATTTTAAATTTTGTCTTTTTTTTTTTAATTTTTAATTTTTGGTTTGTGTCCACGTTACTTATGACATTTTTTTTTTCTTTTCTTTTTTTGACGCAGGCACTACGCGAAGAAGCACGGCTACAAGTATATATTTAAGTCGCCAAGTGCCTTTATGGAGCCTGGCGAGGAACCACGAGCAGATTCTTGGTATAAGGTACGGATTTCTTCCGAATTTTCAGAATTTTGTTAACCGATATCTTGCTTTTTTTTATAATTCTGAGCAAAATATTAGTTCGGTAAGAAAGTTTAAGAAGAAAAACCTTCAATCCTAAAGCTGGGAAGCTCGGCATTAGTTTAGTTATTAACACAGCTTTTTTACAGTACCTTTTTAGTTGACTTTTTAGTATTTAGAAATAACTTATCTGGCTGGTAAGTAATAAATAAATTATTGTTTGCAGATAAAGTTCATGAAGGAGCAGCTGCAGTGCTGTTGCCGGTGGGCCTTCTTCATCGATTCGGACGCCTACTTTCGAATGAGCGACCACTCCCTCTCCATTGAAGGATGGCTCCAGAAGCTGAATGAGACGGTGAGGCCACCCCCCCCTCTCTCTCTCTCTCTCCCTCTCTCTCGCTCTCTCCCTCCCTTCCCTCTTTCGCGCTCTCCCTCCCCTCTCTCTCTCTCGCTCTCTCCCTCTCTCTCTCTCTCCCTCTCTTCCCTCTGCCGCGCTCTCCCTCCCCTCTCTCTCTCCCTCTCGCCCTCCCTCTTACTCTCCCTCTCTTCCATCGGTCGCGCTCTCCCTCCCCTCTCTCCCTCTCGCCCCTCTCTCTTCTTTCACTTTCACTCACTCTCTCTCTACCACCCTCCTCTTCCTCTCCCTCTCTTTCTCCCTAAACCGTATCTTCTTCCCCATCTCTATCCTCAACACTTCAACCCTCATTTTCACCCCAAACATAGCTTCCAATGCACAACTTCTTACCCCAACTTTCATATTTTATATTTATTATTTATTATTTTTTTTGCCCTTCTTTCTTTCATTCCAGAGCTATTTCGACGAGCTCGAATCCAAGGGCGTTAACCTTCACCACCAGACCTGGTATCCCGAGCACCCTCTCCGCCTGCTTGAAGCGCACGATTCCACCTCAAAGTTGATCGCGTTGATCCCAAGAAACGGCGACAATTTGGAGGGTTGGTGTGGAAGCGAAGCGTACTTTTTCCCGGATCCACCCGACGACTGCCCGGAGTTTATCAATGCTGGAATCGTGCTGTTGAGGAATTCAACGTTGACTATGGAGGTAACGGACACTCGGATCAACTCCTGTAATTTTTTACTTGTTCCGGTAGTTTGAGTTTTCCTCTTGAGAATCGTCTCCTGCATCTCTCTCTCTCTCCCTCTCTCTCTCTCTCACTCTCGCTGGCACTCTCTTTCACGCTCTCTCTGTCTCTCTCCTTTTCTCTCACTGTGTTTCGACCCCTCTGAAGTCCTCCATCTCAATGTTCCTTCCTTCTATTATCCCTCTCCCTTACTCCCCCTCTTTCTCTATAATTTCCTCTACTTCATTCCTCCCTTTCCACTCCCTCCCACTCCCCCACACTCTCACACCCTCCCATATTCACCCGTTTCTCATTTTCTCCTGCTCTCCCTCTCACTCGCTCTCTCCCCCTCCCACATTCCCTCTCCCACTCTCGCCCACTCCCTCCCACTCCCTTTCACCCCCTCCCAAATTACCCCCTTTCCCACTTTCTCCCACTCCCTCCCTCCCCCTCTCACATTCCCTCACCCACTCTCTCCCCCTTGTCCAACTCCCTCCCACTCCCTTTCACCCCCTCCCACTCCCTTTCACCCCCTCCCACATTCCCCCATCTCCCACTCCCTCCCACTCCCTCCCGCTCTCTTTCACCCCCTCCCACATTCCCTCGTCTCCCACTCCCTCCCACCCGCCACCCACATTCCCTCCTCTCCCACTCCCTCCCACTCCCTCCCGCTCTCTTTCACCCCCTCCCACATTCCCTCGTCTCCCACTCCCTCCCACTCCCTCCCACCCCCCACCCACATTCCCTCCTCTCCCACTCTCTCCCACTCCCTCCCACTCCCTCTCACTCACTCCCACCCCCTCTCACATTCCCCCTCCTCTCACTCTCTCTCTCTCCCCCTCTCTCCCCCTCTCTCCCTCTCTCCCTCTCTGTCTCTCTCTCTCCCTCTCCCGCAGTTCCTGGACGAGTGGTACGCCGACCCCTCCCCCACCTTCCTCCGCAACCACCCCTGGGAGCAGCGCCGCCTCAACCTCATCAGCGCCAAGTACCGGCCCCACCTCGCGCTCGTGCCGTACATGGAGGCCACGGGTCCCGAGGGCCGTCAGATCCGCCACGTGTGGGGATCTGTGCCGTCCGCCCGCCGGCACCGCCTCGTGCGGGAGGCCGTTCTGGGGGTCGCCGCCGCCATGGCGGCCGAGGACGACGGCTGAAGGAGGCGGGTTTTCCTAAAGGAAAATTTGATAAAGTCACGTTAGGCTTTGATAAGGTTATATTTGATAACTTTACATGTTAGATAGATACTCTGAAAGGGGGTTTCTAAAACCCCATGTATGCTGAATTTTAGGGTTCTAAGATATGGGTTTGGGCTAATAATGTAAGCTAAATAAATTTTGTGAATATTGAAATTTTTTAATTTGGACTTTGTTTTGGTTTTTTTCTACAAAAAGCTCTAAATTTTAATTATGCTTTTGGCTTTTCCATGGAGGGAGTAGCGTGTCGTTCCGTTTCAAGATTCGCTGTTCTATGCTTGTGAAAGCACGGAAAAGTCGTGTACAGTTCTATGTTGTATCTATGCGGGTATTACCGTGCTGTTGAACTGGCAGTGGCGACTTCGGCATGGAAACTTGCTATGTTTGGTCGGTGGCGTTGACAGGACAAGGACTTTTTTGTCTTTTCACACCGACTTTTATTTTTTGAAAGGTCGAGACGGTTGCATGTGCGACGACTTATGCCCCTCTACAGTACAACAATATTTGTCGCGTAGTGTATTTGTCAAGGAAAAGACAAGCCACCGACAAAGTACCGACATTGTGCCGACATTGCCGCCGGCATTGCGGCGCATTGTCACCGTACACTTTTTGTCGGCTTGGTCAAGTCAAAGACTTGACCGACGTGCCGCGCCGGCCTGTGTCTGATTCGCTGCTCACTCTGCGCCGACTTATTTTCATTGACTCGGCGATAAGCTCGAGTCTGAAATGACCGATTTGCGGGCAGACCCAAAAATGCGTCCACCGACATTTTGACCCACTAACGCACAAGGACAAATCAGGATATTAGTGCGAAAATAATACGACAAATTTTGGATGCTCCGTCAAACTAGAAGATGCCACATACGCACATGGAAATTGCACCACGTGGCAGTCAGTCAAGGAGTCAGCCGCTCCCTGAAGGTCGGTCGCTTTCTTGATTTATTAGCGAATAGCAAGGTGAAACGTGGCCAAGAAAATTGGTCAGCCGGAAAAGTCAAAGGGACCACGACAATACTCTGGCCAATGAGAGCGGACCAAATATACACGTGGCAGTTTGTGATTGGTAATTTAAGAAACAGATGCACAAAGAATTCGTACTTCGCAAACAATGGATTTTGTTTTGAAAGACGACAAATTCTGACGAAATCCGAGAATTACACAACCAATAGAAAGTCTCCACGTTGATCACACCAACGACTGAGCAAATAAGCGGACGCCACGTGTATAATTTCTGATGTGGTCGTCTGCTGGCGGGCGGATACGACAAAGAGACGACTAGTCGACGTCGTGTAGCGTGGAAACTGATTGAAAACCGTACGATGACGTCATTCTACCGCGTGGTGACGTGATAACAGTCGCGGTAGCTGCGGCGGGTGCCGCGCCGAGAGATGCGGAGGGAGGGAGGGAGGGAGGGAGGGAGGGGGAGGGAGAGGGAGCGGGAGAAAGAGGGAGAGAGGAAGGGAGAGAGCGAGGGAGGGAGGAAGGGTGGGAGGGAAGTATAGAGAGGGGGAGAGGGAGGCGAGGGAGGGAAGTGTGCGGGAGGGAGAGGGAGGAGAGGGAGAGGGAGACGGTGGAGTGCAGAGGGAGGGTGAGGGAGAGAGAGAGCGAGAAAGAGGGGAGAGGCCCAAATGTACCTCCTGTGGGCTCTGGCGGGAGCGCTGCTCCTTGCGGGAGTGGCGGCCCAAAATTCAAACGGTAAAATTAAAAAATATTACATTTGATGGGCCTTCTGGAAATCGGTGAATGCTTTAATTTTTGAACTGTGTTCGGAAAAAAAATTATGAATTTATATTAAATCAGAAATTGCAAGTGGGGCATTGGCATGTCGGTCAGGGCACAATTGGCTAATTCCTGCAAATGAAAATATAAAAAAGCGAAACATCACGATTGGAAAAAAATTGTTTCTGTTTCTTTTTGCCCCCCCCCCTTTTTTTTTTTTTTAAGACTTTTGTTTTCCTTCATGTGCTGGAATTTTTTAGCGTTTTCCGTCCATTTTTACGGATTTGGAGTGTGCATGGAACTAGGGAGGGTTCTTGCGGCTTTCCGTGAAATGCTGCACTCCGCAACGGCGAGAGAGAGAGAGGAGGGCGTGAGGAGTGAGAGAGAGAAAAACGGAGAGAGAAAGAGAGATAGAAAGAGGGAGGGCAAGAGAGGAGGGAGAGAGAGAACGAGAGAGAGAGAGAGGGAGGGCGACAGAGAAGGGACAGAGAGAAAGGGAGAGAGAACGGAAGATAGAGAGAGGGAGGGCGAGAGAGGAGGGAGAGGGAGAGAGAAAGAGTGATAGAAAGAGAGATATCGAGAGAGAGAGAGAGGGAGGGAGAGAGTGGAGGGAAAGTGTGGGGAGTGGAGGAGATCGAGGGGATGGGAGATGAACTGACTTAAGGTGGAAGAGAGAGTGTGAGGAAGGAGGGAAGGGAAGAGGGCAGGAGAGGAAGTGGAAAGAGGAAGGGGAGAGAGAGAGAGAGAGAGGGAGGGGTGGGGAAAGGAGGCAAGGGTGGAGATACGAACCGGAGAGAGATGGCAGAAGAGGGAGAGAGAGAGAAGAAGGAGAGAGAGAGAAGAAGGCGATAGAGGAGGGAAGGAGCGGAGGATGGGAGAGATCGAGAGAATGGGAGCGTTAGAGGGTTGGGAGGGGGGGAGGGCGGGGCATGTGGGAGAGAGAAAGAGGGAGGGGGAAAATGGCATACATTGCTTCAATCTGTCATAATTCATCAAGGAAATAAATGAAAAACTATATGTAACAAAATTAAAGAGTCTGAACTGGGAAGGGGAGAGGGTTCAGACTCCATTCTGATCAACTGCGGAGGTCCGGGATTCGTCGACGTATTTGGACGCACATGGCTTCCAGATGCATCCTCCCTCTACGCCTCGGGGGGCAGTTCTGTAAATTTAACTGCGGATTCCCTCTCAGCCTCCACTTTCAGAATTCTCGAAACTGCGCACGTGTGGCCGTTAAATTTTAGCCAAAATTATTTCTATTCTGTCCCCGTGGCGGCTGCGGGGTTGTATTGGGTGAGTATGGAAGGCTGAAGAATTGGGAGGATGGGGTGGAAGGAAGGAGCGAAGGGTGGAGGAGGGAGAGAGGAGGGTGGGAGAGAAAGGAGGGAGAGAGGGGGGAGGGAGAAAGGAGAACAGAGAGAGGGGGGTGGGAGATGGAGGAGGAAGAGAGGGGGAAGGAAGGGAGGAAGGAGGGAGAGGGGGGGAAGGGAGGAAGGAGGGAGCGAGGGGGGTGGGAAAGGGAGGAGGGAGAGGGTGGGGAGGGAGGGAGGAAGGAGGGAGAGAAGGGGGTGAGAGAAGGATAAGGGAGAGTGGGGGGAGGGAGGGAGGGAGGGAGGAGGGAAAGAGGGGGGTGGGAGAGGGAGGAGGGAGAAAGAGGGGAGGGAGGGAGGAAGGAGGAGGGAGAGAGAGGGGAGGGAGGGAGGAAGGAGGAGGGAGAGAGTGGGGAGGAGGAAGGGGGGAGGGAGGAAGGAGGAGAGAGAGTGAGTGGAGGGAAAAAGAAGAGAGTGGGGAGGAGAATGGGTGCATGGGAAAAGTGCGATGGGGAATGGTGGAAAAGAGAGAGGAGTGGTTGAGTGAAGGAGTGCACGAGTGGGTGAGGAGATGAGTGCGAGAGAGAGTGATGGGAAGGTGAGGGAGTGTGGGAGTGAAGTGTTGGCAGGAGGTGAGGGGTGTAGGAGGAGAGTTGGATGGGAAGTTGACGGAGGGAAAGGAGAAGGAAAGGGGATAGTCGGCCGGGAAGGGAGAGGGTGAGAAAGGGAGAGAAAGTGCTTGGGGTGGGAGGGAGGAAGGAGGAGAGGGTTGACGAGAGAGAAATGGAGAGAGAGAGAAAGGAGAAATGGAAGATGGAGAGCGGGGCCGAGGAAGGGAGGTGAAAGAGAGGGAGTGTGCGAGAGAGAGGCTGAGTTTAAAGCGAGGGCGGGTCTGAAGAGGGAGAAAGGAAGGGCGGGAGGACAGGGTTGAGGGAGAGAGGGAGAGGGACTGAGAGAGAATGAAGGGAGAGGGAGAGGCAGGTGGAGCGAGTGTGGGGACACACTGTAAAGTGAAGCACATGAACGACTGTACTGTACTTATTCTATGTTTTTTTATTCTTTAAATTCTCCCAAAGTGTGGCACTGCAGGTACGGCTCTACTTCTCCACCTCCGCCTATGTGGGCCTGACAGATGGCGCATTCGCAGTGAATGTCAATGGAAACTACGTATGCGCCTATCTACATCCTTCTCTCTCTCTCCCTCTGCCTCTCCCCCCTCCTGCTTCCTCTCTCTCCCTCTGTCTCTCCCCCTTCCTGCTTCCTCTCCCTCCCTCTGTCTCCCCCACCTCCTGCTTCCTCTCTCTCCCTCTGTCTCCCCCCCCCTCCTGCTTCCTCTCTCTCCCTCTGTCTCTTCCCCCTCCTGCTTCCTCTCTCTCCCTCTGTCTCCCCCCCTTCCTGCTTTCTCTCTCCCTCTGTCTGTCCCCCTTCCTGCTTCCTCTCCCTCCCTCTGTCTCCCCCACCTCCTGCTTCCTCTCTCTCCCTCTGTCTCTCCCCCCTCCTGCTTCCTCTCTCGCCCTCTGTCTCTCCCCTCTCCTGCTTCCTCTCTCGCCCTCTGTCTCTCCCCCCTCCTGCTTCCTCTCTCTCCCTCTGTCTCTCCCCCTTCCTGCTTCCTCTCTCTCGCTCTGTCTCTCGCCCCTCCTGCTTCCTCTCTCTCCCTCTGTCTCTCCCTTCTCTTGCTTCCTCTCTCTCCCTCTGTCTCCCCTCCCTCCTGCTTCCTCTCTCGCTCTCTGTCTCTCCCCCCTCCTGCTTCCTCTCTCTCCCTCTGTCTCCCCCCCTTCCTGCTTCCTCTCTCTCCCTCTGTCTCTCCCCCTTCCTGATTCCTCTCCCTCCCTCTGTCTCCCCCACCTCCTGCTTCCTCTCTCTCCCTCTGTCTCCCCCCCCTCCTGCTTCCTCTCTCGCCCTCTGTCTCTCCCCCCTCCTGCTTCCTCTCTCTCGCTCTGTCTCTCCCCCCTCCTGCTTCCTCTCTCTCCCTCTGTCTCTCCCCCTTCCTCCCTCTGTCTCTCCCTTCTCTTGCTTCCTCTCTCTCCCTCTGTCTCCCCTCCCTCCTGCTTCCTCTCTCGCTCTCTGTCTCTCCCCCCTCCTGCTTCCTCTCTCTCCCTCTGTCTCCCCCCCCTCCTGCTTCCTCTCTCTCCCTTTTCATCTGAACCTCCTCCTTGCCTTTTCCCCACTTCATCACACTAATTTCTGACCCTAACCTCTTGAACCACTAACAAAATCGGCAACCCTCTCCCTTCTCTCCCTCTCCCTCTCCCTCTCCCTCTACCCCTCGCTTTCTCGCTCGCTCCCTCTCACTTCCTTTAGAAATTCAGCCTTTCTGAAAGGTTAACCCATTACTGAAGAAACAAAATTGTACCTGAGAGTGAACGAAGGTCGGGTGTGGCAATGCAGGTCCTTCAAAACTTTAATTCCACCACTGAGCTGGTCAACCTATTTGAATTTTCCGTACCTATTTCAACCACTCAAATCAAAATATCTTTTCTGAGTTACTCCGGAAGGCCCCACATTTGTGGCATCGAAGTAAATTCTTACCCCATTTGAAGGTTATTCTGAATTCATATGCAAAGAAAGGATGTTCGAAGTCTTTATTTGAAGCTCTGCTTTTACACCTCATGTCCTCTTTCCACTTCATTGATTTTTCCTTTCTTTCCCTTTTTTTTTTTTCTGGGGCTATTTTCATCGACAGATTGTTCCAGCTCCTGCTAACCAGTATCGACTCTCAACGAATGTTAAAATGATTTTACAAAACAAATATCGCTTTACATGTGGAGGATCTGCATTTCTGGACTCGGAGGGCCGCATTTGGTCTCAAGATTTTCAAAATTATTACACAAACCCTAATTCCACAGACTTAAGTACTACAAAAGCAATTTCTCTCTCACCTGAACTTTCTGAAGAGATTCCATCCACAGTCTTTAGCAGTGCGCGGACAATCTCTGCTGCTTTGAACGGCTCCGAAGGTTTAACATTGACCTTTCCGATCAAAGCACAGTCATATCACTTGATTAGGTTCTACTTTGCGGAAATTTCGAATGTGACTGCTGGGGAGAGGCTCCTGGACATCTATGTTAATGGAAGGGTGAGTTCCCTGCTTCATATTAGGATTCCCTCTCTTCCTCTCTCTTTCTCTCTCTCTCTCTCTCTCTCTCTCTCTCTCTCTCTCTCTCTCTCTCTCTCTCTCTCTCTCTCTCTCTCTCTCTCTCTCTCTCTCTCTCTCTCTCTCTCTCTCTCTCTCTCTCTCTCTCTCTCTCTCTCTCTATCGATTTCGCTGTATCTCATTGCTTTCTGCTTCTCGACAGACTCCGTCCAATACTTCTCACTATCTGCCATCCCATGTCTTAATCGCCGACATTGGACGAATAGCGAATCCTCCTTCAGTCATTCATCCTCTTTGTAAATCAACTTGATTCGCACCTCAATCTTTCTCCTCGTTTTCCTCCTCCCCTTGTACATCTCCCTCCCTCCCTCCCTCCTCCCTCCCTCCCTCCTCCTCCCTCCCTCCCTCCCTCCCTCCTCCTCCCTCCCTCCCTCCCTCCCTCCCTCCTTCCCTCCCTCCCTCCTCCCTCCCTCCCTCCCTCAGGTAGTGAAGTCCAGCCTCGACATCGCTGGCGAAGCAGGTCTCAACGTTGGTCTGTATTTCGATTACATCGCTCCGCCGTACCTCGAGCAGCTCTCCATCATCTTTTCTGTTAAACCCAGCGCTCTGAGCCCTCTCCAGGAGCCTCTCCTCAGCGGAGTTGAACTCTATCAGCAACTGCACTTCAACTTCATAACGGGGCCCTATCCTGAAGGTAAGGTTTAGGAATTCGAGAGAAGGATTGAGTTGTTTGGGATAACTGATCTTTTCGTTAGAGACTTGAGTTACGACGACTGAGGCGAAAATTCCTTGATGAGAGTTTGGAGTTTGGGAAGATGCTTTTATGTGGGCGGAGGTGAGCTTCTGTTTCTGACAGTATTTGTGAGGGAGACGGATGTGAGAGGGGATAGGAGGGAGAGCGAGAGGAGGGAGAGGGAGCGGAGGGGGAGGGAGAGGGAGAGGAGACGAGAGGGAGAGGGAAGTGAGGGATAGGGGGTGAAAGAGGGAATGGGGTGAGGGAGAGGGAGGAGAGGGATAGTAAGAGAGAGAGAGGGAAAGGAAGAGGAAGAAGAGGGATTGGAGATGAAGAGGGCGAGGGAGATGGGGTGGAGGAGGGAGAGGGAGAAGGAGATGGGGAAGGGGAGGAGGAGGTGGAAACGGGGGGAGAGAGAGGGGGGAGGGGGAGAGAGAGGGGGGAGGGGGGGAGAGGGGCAGAGAGAGAGGGGGGAGACGGGAAAGACGGGGGTAGGGGGAGAGAGAGAGACAGAGAGTGAGGGATAATGATAGTAGTGTCTCTATATCATCTACAATACAGTAACATAACAGTTGTCTTGCAGGCACCATCAACATTAACTGTGGAGGTGAAAATTACACGGATGGAAAAGGCAATCTTTGGCTCTCTGACCGCTACTTCACATCGGGAGTGAGCCCTGTTGTCGACGATTCCCTCTTAAGAATTTATACAAATATTGATGTTGATGGAGAAATTCCTCTGTTTACAACCTACAGAGAGTGGACTACAGGCGTTGAAAACTCTTATGTCATTCCTTTAAGCGGCAGCACAGACCTTTATTTTGTAAGCTTCATCCTTTCTTATTTTTGCATTTTGTTTCTTTTTTTTTTTCTCTTCCAGTTTTCCTTGGCCTTCCACGAGTACTAGAGATGGGTTATTTACCATTTTTTTTGCTGCTTACGTGTGTGCAGGTCCGTATCTATCTTGCGGACTTCAAAAACTACCTCACAAGGAACTTCAGTATATCATTCAATGACTATGTGGTGAGTGACAGAAAGATTTCAGTTGACCTCTTTGAGTTTTAAAAAAATATCTTGGTTTCTGAAACCGTAGAAGCACCGATTTTTTCATTCATTATGCGTATATAATGCATTAGTCATTAGCCATAGTCAGTATTCAGAGATGTTGGTCAGATTGGAAGCGGCTGAGGGCCTCTCCTTAGGCTCCTCCACTTGACTTGGTCAAGTTCGTCACGCATTTTAACCACGGGGAAAAAAAAAAAAAAAATGAGCCATGCGCGTACTACCCATTTTCTGCATTATTTATTTGCGTGCGTTTTCGCCGCATGGCGCTTCTTTCAGATGAGAAATTAATCATCTTTTCTAATCCTCTGGTTTAGGTCCGCTGTGCAGGTTGCTGGAGACTACAATATCGGATCGTCTTATGAGCTTTATTTCATTGAACATTCCGTCCCAGTCTCGGGTTCTACCTTGAACATAACCTTCACTGCATATGCTGGAGCACCCTATATCAATGCAATACAAGTACCCCCCCCCCTCCTCTCTCGTTTCATTCCTCTCTATCTCCCTCTCCCTCTCTCTCCCCCTCGCACTCTCAGACGTCCTCCCTTTCCCTCTCCGTTGCCCTCTCCTCTCCCTCCTTCCACTCCCTCTCACATTTCCGATCGCTTTCCCTCTCTTTTCCTATTCCTCTCCCTCGCTCTCGTCCTTTCTAACCTCCTTTCCCCCCCCCTCCCCCCTTCCCCCGTCCCCCTTCCCTCTCCTCCCTCCCTCCCTCACATTTCCCATCGCTTTCCCTCTCTCTCCCTCTTTCTCTCCCTGTCTCTCGTCCTTTCTAACCTCCTTTTCCCCTCTCCCCCTCCCTCTCCCACACTCCCTCCTCTCATTCTCTATCTCTCCTCTCTCTCTGTCGGTCTCCCCCTCCCTCTCCCTCTTCTGCTTATCTAAGTACACTGCCTCTCCGTCCCCCTATGCAGGTCCTCCCTCAACCCTCCCAACAATACCAGGAGTCTCTCACCGATAGGTACATGCTTAGGACGTATCGCAGACTCAATGTTGGCGGAATTTCGTTGACAGATTCACAAGGTCGGATATGGTTTGCAGATAGCACCTTTGCATATTTAAGCGTCGCCGGAAATTCTATCCCACTCGTTCCATATAATGTAAACAGCAGTCTGGATATCAGTGGGGTAGGAAATTCTCCAGACTTTCTACCTTCAGAAATTTATCGATCGCAACAAGTTGTCAAAGCGACCATTGATAATCCCTCCGCTGCTTTGATTATAAGTTTCCCCTTCCCTGGGAGTCTACTTCTTCTCATTCGCTTACATTTTGCAGAACTAATTTTCACAAATGTAGGGGATCGAATGATGGATATCTACATCTCCAATCAGGTAGAGATCCCTCTCTGGTTTTTGATTTTTGGGACCTTCTGAAAGTTTTAAGAAAGAAATTACCTTTTGATGACTGCTTGATGTACTGAACTGAAACTGGGACTGTTACTGGAACTGAAACTTTAGATCCTAAAACCCTAAAAACCCTAAAAGTCAACCTTCTTTGAATGTGCAGATAGTGTATTCAGGTTTGGATGTTTTGGCGGAAGCCGGACCCAAAACTGCATTACACAAAGACTTCATTTTCGATGCGAGTGAAGCAAACTATAATCCGCTGAACATTTCGATTTTTCCGAATGCGAGCAGCAAACATTTTCAAACCATGTTGAGCGCTGTCGAATTGTTCTACCTCTATGACCTTCAGCTGTACCCGGCCCCTACAAGCGGTAAATTTTTCATCTCAAAAAGCTCAAAAAACTGTTTTTTTTTTTTTTATGACTATGATAACTCGATGTAAAAGAGCAGAAAGAGGGTCAAACACTTGCTGACTTGAACGTCCCTTTTTTTTTTTTTTTTTTTTGGCAGGAGCTATCCGAATAAATTGCGGCTCGAATGTTTCATATACTGACGTTTACAACCGAACGTATTCAAAGGATAAAAATTTTGTGGGAGGCTCCGCCTACACTTATAACAGCTCTGCATATGAAGGGATGGTTGCTGCTTACAACAATTTGGCAGAACTTGCAATTTCGGAGCGAGTTTGGCCGCAAGGAGTGATTGGAAAATACCAATTTTCTCTCACTCCGGGTCTATATTGGGTAAGCGATGGTTAGACTAACAGAATTTGAAAAAAAAAAAAATGAAATTGGAATTGGAATTAAGGTTTTGTAAGCAATGTGATAGTTTTGGTCTCGGACCAGATATGGTATATAATCTGTCTGGGATTTGAGACAGTTGTTTTGATCTTTTTTGATTGTTTTTTTTTTTTTTTTTACTGTCAGGTGCGGCTCTATTTCACTGAGCTCAAATATTTAAACACTTCAGAGCGTTTGGTGTCCATCTTCATCAATGGCTTCAGCGTAAGTGAAACCCTGAAATTTTTATTGAAATTCTCTTCAACTCGAAGATTATAAATCTGAAAGCTTTCTTCATAAAAAATATATTACTCTGCTCTGTACATGTTCACGAAAATCTGCATTGCTGGAGATCCTGGAATATAATTTTACATTCTAATTGGTTTTTTTATTTCTATGTTTGGTTTCTGTAGGTGGTATTCAACTACGCTCCTTCTCAATACGGTGACACAAATTTCATAGAAATCAGTTATGTGCTGCAAAGTTCAAATTTGACAATCGCACTTATTCCTTATTTGGCACCGGCGCACCTTACTGCTCTCGAGGTGAATAAAGGAGGTTGAAACCACTAGGGAGAGAGAGGAAGAGGGAGAGGGAGAGGGAGGACGGTCAAGGGGTGGGAGGGAGGGAGAAGGAGGGGGGGAGGAAGAGGAAGGGAGGGATGTAGGGGTGGAGGGAGAGGGAGTGAGGCAGGGAGAGAAAGGAGAGTGTGAGGGGGAAGTACGATAGGAGATGGTGAGGTGGGAGTGAATGAGCAGGAGGAAGTGGGAGAGTAGGAATAGAAGGGGGAGAGACAGAACGAGAGTGAGTGGGAGAGTTAGGAAGATCGTTTGAGATGGAGAGGGAGGTAGACGGAAACGCAGGGGATGGGAGTGAGGGAAAAGCAGAGAGGAGAGATGGTGACTGGAGACGAGGAAGAAGATAATCGCAGAAAAATCAGAGCTCGAAGGGGGCGGGAGAGAGAGAGAGCGAGAGAGAGAGAGAAAGAGAGATTGAGAGAGATAGAAAGAGAAAGAGAGAGAGAGTGAGAGAAAAAAGAGATTCCTTTTAGTTTCCTGACTGTATACAACCTCTTCCTCTTCCCTTTCTCCAGATTATTCCACAGCCGGCGGAGCAATATCGGAGTGATATCCTTACTTCTGCAGTCCTTAGACGATCCGCTCGTTGGAATGTGGGAGGGAATGTGGTTACGGATTTGCAGGGGAGGACATGGAACTCGGACTCTGCCTCTCTCTACAATTCGCTGCCCAACACCACTCTCTCCTCCTTCACTTTGAATGCAACCATTAAGAATGCATCGACCGCTTTAGATCTGATTCCGGCCGACATTTATAAAGATGTGAGGATGGCAAGAAATGATTACAACAGTTCTATGCCGACATTGATTCAGCTCACTCTGAACGGAGGGTTTTTGGGAGCCTACTTAGTGAGGGTCCATTTCGCATCGATTATGGGAGATGAAGTTGGGGATCGATTGTTTGACATTTACGTGAACGAGCAGGTAAGTAAATCATTTCTTCACAGCTATCTGCTTCCTTGCTCTTCATTTATTTAATTTTGGTTTGAAGGTTATTTTATCGAGAGGTGAAAACTAATCACGGAATCACTTATCCCTACTATGGCTATAACTCATTCTGAAGGAACTTATAGGTAAGGTTTAACCTTTTTTTTAAGGAGTTTGATTAAGTTTCGGTTCTGGGCCTTTGCAGCTGTATGTGCCAAAACTTGATGTCGTTGCGGAGGTTGGACCGAATGCAAGTCTCTATAAAGATTTGATGGTTTTTGCAAACGAGGTGGAGACAAAAGTGGCAGTTACTATCAGTACAAATATCGAAAGCAAAAAACCGGAAGCCTATCTCAGTGCTTATGAAGCATATTCAGTCTTTACTGTTCCACCTGCAAAAGCTCCATCCGAAGGTGAGAGAAAACAAAAATATTAATAATAATGTAACAATAGTATCTTGCATTTTACATTATTCTCCATTGCATTGTATAGGGGTATTCCAGAATCATCTTCTTTAGCTTTTAAAGGATGTGTTTTTTTTCTTCTTTTCTTTTTTGCAGGGACGGTTCGGATCAACTGTGGTGGAACTGACTATATCGATCAGTATGGGAATCTTTGGGCTGCTGATGTTTACTTTGAGGGGGGCTATCCGGTTCCACCTAATGCTTCAACAATTCAAAAAATTACTGCAAATTACTATGATGATGCGGAGCTTTACTCTTCGTATCGTACATGGAACGGCAGTGTTGGTTCATATAATATTCCGGTGAAACCGGGATTTTATGTTGTGAGTAGCCTCAGTATAGAAGGAGAGAGAGAGGGATAGAGAACGAGAGCGAGAGAGGGAGGAGGAGGAGGAGGGAGTGGTACAGATGAACATCTAGGTTACTATATAATTTGCATATCGAATATTTGTTGACTTTAGCTGCTGTATCATTTCCTTTGTATACTTAAATCAGGAACAGATTGAATGGTTTTCAGCCTGTCATGATATGATATTCCCCTGAATTACTAGTCTTGAACTTGAAATTGAAATTTGAATTTTTTTTCTTCTGAATGCAGGTCCGGGTAACGTTCATGGACCTTGAGCTGACTGATGCGCAGATTGCTAATGGAACTTATCGCGCTTTTGCGTTGTCACTTGGGGGAATAACCGTGAGTTACAGCTCAAACTCTTCGCCAAGGAGAGAATGTGAGGGAGAGGGTGCGGGAGAGGCATGATGATGATGATGATGTTTGTTGTGATGTATCTCCCTCTTTCTCTCCCTCCCTCTCTGCCCCCCCTCTCTCTCTCTTCGCCCCTCCCTCTCTCTCTCCCCGCCTCTCTCCTCCCCTCTCACTTTCTCTTCCCCTCTCTATCCCCACCTCTCCCTTTCTCTCCCCCCCCTCTCTCTCTCTCCTTTATCACCATGAAATCTGCAAGAGAACTGCCACTGCCACTTATTCTAACGTTAATTTATTTGATTTCTGAAATTTCCTGCTTGTATGCAGCCTGTGGGTCGTTACAATGTTCCCTTGAGCCAAAACAGCTACGCGTTTGAATTTGACCTCCCGGTTCCATCCTCAAATCTCACCATTCAATTGACTGCATTGTACGGTGCTCCATACATCAACTCAATTTCGGTGAGTTACTCTCTCCTGCTCCAACATATAGTAGGGTACATATAATATATTTGATCTCACCGTCTCCTCTCTTCCTTCTCCTCCCTCTCCTCTATCTCTTCGCTCTCTATCGCTCCTTTTCCCCTTCCCTCTTTCTCTCTCCATCTCTTCCGCTCTCTCTCTTCTCTCCCTCTCTCCTTTTCCCCTTCCTTCTCTCTCCCTCCCGCTCTCTCTATTCTCTCTCTCTTCTTTTCCCCTTCCCTCTCTCTCTCTTCCTTCCTTCCGCTCTCTCTATTCTCTCTCACTCTCCTTTTCCCCTTCCCTCTCTCTCCCTCCCTTCCGCTCTCTCTATTCTCTCTCACTCTCCTTTTCCCCTTCCCTATCTCTCTCCCTCCCTCTCTTCCGCTCTCTCTCTCTTCTCGCTCTCTCTCTCTCTCTGAATGCAGGTCATTCCAGTTCCAGAGCAGTACAGAAGCAATCTGAATATCATCGGCATACTCTCAAATCGTTTGGGAATGAATGTGGGAGGTCTGAACTTGATAGACTCCTTTTGGCGTACATGGTCTATCGATAACGGCACCTTTGCAGTGGGTTTAAATTCAAGCATCATTTCCGTAAATAAAGAAATTTTGGGCACTAATTCCACACCCCAATATCTCCTACCACAACTTTACCAATCCGCCCGAAAAATGGGAATTCCAATGAATGGCTCTGCCGCTCCGATTCAATACTCCTTCTCAAAAGGATATGGTTCATCTACTTTCTACCTGCTAAGGTTCCATTTCGCAGAGCTTGAGTACACGGAAGTGGGAGATAGGCTCTTAGACATATATGTCAATGATCAGGTATGTGTGAAAACATCATATACCTTTTCCTTAGTGAAATCGAACGAACTCGTAACGTGGGTATATCACATTGCAGTTTTCTTTCTATTCTTTACTGTTACTATCAGAGAGAGAGAGAGAGAGAGAGAGAGAGAGAGAGAGAGAAAGAGAGAGAGAGAGAGAGAGAATATAGCTTATTTTTTGGAGGGAGGGAGGGAGGCTTTCTGCTGTTGCAGTTAGTCGTTTCCGGACTTGACGTGGTGGAGGAAGTGGGCCCTTTAACTGCCTTCTTTAAAGATGTGATGGTTCAAGGAGACCCTGAAAAGGACACTGTCTCATACTCCATATATGGGAACACAACAAGTCGGAATCCTGAACCATATTTGAATGCCTTTGAAGCATTTCTTATACTTGAAAACAGCTCCTATCCGACAGCACCTAACGGTAAGTCTGAAAGCAGATCAGATCAACAGTAGAGAAGCTGAACACAAAAAGGTTGAACCCAAACCCAGTGGAGTAGGAGGCATACGGCAAGTGGATTTGAGTTATCGAATTGTTGAACTCATGTGGAAAGACATGCTGATGATGATGCAGGAACTGTTCGGATCAACTGTGGTGGATCCGAGTATGTGGATCCTGTTGGGAAGGTGTGGTCGGCGGACATGTACTATGAGGGAGGGGAGTCTATGGACTATGGCCAGTCTGTTTACAATGTGTTGGTGAATGCTGGGGTGTATGAACCCAACTTGTACACATCAAGCAGAAGGTGGACAGAAGGGGGAAACAACTCATATGTTATTCCCTTAGAGGGAACACCGGGTCTCTTTTGGGTGAGTCGGGATGAAGCAACTTCATTCATGTTATTCTTGACGTTTCTTTGATTCACAAGAAAATGTCTCAATACTGAGGGATGGAGGGAAAGGGTGTGGGAGGGGCAGGAGTGGGGGAAGGGGAAGGGAGGGTTGAGGGAGGGGAGAGGAGATGGGAGGGAGGCGGCGAAAAAAGGGAGAGGGAGGGGAGAGGGAGGGGAGAGGAGATGGGAGAGGGAGGCAGCAAAAACGGGAAGAGGGAGGGAAGAGGGAGAGGAAATGGGAGGGAGGCGGCGAGTAAGGGGAGAGGGAGCGGAGAGGGATTGGAGAGAGGGGAGAGGGAGGAGATGGAGAGGGAGGCAGTGAAAACAGAGAGAGGGAGGGGCAATCGAGGGAAGAGGGAGGGAAGAGGGAGGGAGTGAGGGGAGGGAGAGGGAAGAGGAAGGGGAGGGAGAGGGGAAAGGGAGGGGACAGGGAGGGAAAGGGAAGGTTGGGGGAGGGGACAGAAGGTGAAGAGGGAGGTGATGAGAAAGGTAAAAGGGAGCGGAGAGGGAGGGGAGCTCGAGGGGAGAGGAAGGGAAGTGGGAGAGGAGATGGGAGGGAGGCGGCGAGAAAGGGGATAGGGAGGGGAGATCGAGGGGAGAGGGAGGGAAGAGAGAGGGGAGCGAGGGGAGAGAGAGGGGGAGGGGACAGAGAGGGAGGAGGGTTGAGGGAGTGGACAGGAAATGGAGAGGGAGGTGGCGAGAAAGGGGAGAGGGAGGGGAGAGGAGGGGAGAGGGGCGAGTAAGGAAAGCGGTGGAAGAGAGGGAGGGGACTGAAGATGGAGAGGGAGGTTGCGAGAAAGAGGAAAGGGAGGGGACAGGGATGGAAGAGGGAGGAGAGAGGAAGGAAAGAGGGAGGGGAGAGGAGATGGTGAAGGAGGCGGCGAGAATGGGTGGAGGGCAGAGGATGTGGGAAAGTGTTCGCTTTGTTATGATACCTTCAGTTTTCTTTCTTGACTCAGCATTGGATTGCGATGCAGGTGCGCCTTCATTTTGCTGAGTGGGAATTCGACTCCACTAACTCTCGCTCGTTTTCGGTATATTTTGATGGCTTCCAAGTAAGTAAAATCTTCTGCGAAAATGACAGAAAAATCAATCCTAAAGAATGAGGTTTCGTTTCGTCTGGAACATGTAGCAGCCAAAAACTCGAGAAATCACAAAGCACAAAAGAATTCCAAAACCTTCAAAAAACCCAAATATTATACCAAGTTAGAAGCCTTTTATGCCTCCCATTGGGCTTTCCAGTTGTTATCTTTTGCTCTACTCTATTAAAAAACACATAACAGTGTGCTTGTAAAATTGATAAAATTTCCCAGTTTAATAATTTTCCAGTTGCGGAGGGGGGCATTCAGGCAATAGATAATTTCGTAGTTGATGGTCTTCGCACGGGTTATTACTACGAATTTTCGCTCCCCGTTCTCGGCCCGAACTTGACTATCACATTCTCAAGAATGATTGGAAATCCGTACATCAGCGCAATCGAGGTCGGTTTTTCACTAAGTTTTATATTCAAATGTTAGTGTATTTTCCTCTGTTTCTCTGTTTTTTATTCTGCTACTCGAGATATTCCTCTTAAATTTCGTTTAAAATTGAGTAACGAGGGCGCTTTCTGCTTCTGTGAGTCTAGAATTCAACCCAAATGCTAGTTTACTTACTTTACCTTTTCTTCGTTTTACTTTTTTCTGTTTTTTGTAAAATTTTCTCGTTTTATCCTCCTGTTTACAGGTAATGCCCCACCAAAGCTCCGGTCTTTATAATCAGAGTTTGGAATCAAAGGATATTCTCAGAATGGCCCATCGGTTCAACTGTGGTGGAACCGGAGCGGTGGATCTGGAAGGTCGAACATGGCTATCGGATTACCCCACAAATTACACCAATCCGAACACGACAGCTGTCAACAATGTTGATAATATCACCAAATCCGCCGTCCTTGAAACTGTTCCGGATGTTGTTTACCAGTCCTATAGAAAAGTTCAAGAAATGTATTTGAATACGGAGGGACTCACAGGATCGATTTATACTTTTTACGGAACTAAATTCATTGTGCGCCTACACTTCATCGAGACCGAATACGAGAATGTCAATGACCGTGTGCTCGACATCGAAATAAATGATCAGGTAGAAAAAAAACCACATAATAATCAACAGTTCTTCAAGACTGCAGACGTACTGACTTCGAAATATATTCTTAACCTTTACGTTGTTTCTAGTCCATAGGATGGTTGGATCTTACACAAGACGAGAGTTAAAAAAGTGTTGAATCCCTTCTCGTCCTTTGCCGTCCCACTCTTTCTCTCGCGCTCACTCTCTCTCTGTATGCCTCTCTCTCTTCTTCCCTCCCTTCTCCCTCTCCTTTCCTCCCCTCTTCCCTCCCCCTGCCCCCCCTCCCCTTCCTCCCTCTCCCTTTCCCCCTCTTTCCCTCACTCTTCCTCCTCCCTCCTCCCTCCCTCCATCCCTCTCCCCTTCCCTCCTTCCTCTCTCCACTCTCCCTCCCCCCGCCCTCCTTCCCTTCTCCCCTTCTCCCCTCTCCCTCCATCCTTGCCTCACCTCCTCCCCTCTCTCCTTCCCTTCCTTCTCCCTTCTCTCTCCCCCACACCCTCTCCCTCTATCCCTCCTTTCTCTCCTCTCCTCTGCCTCCCCTCCACCCTCCCCACCCCCCCTCCCTCCCTCCCTCCCCACCTCCCCTTCCCTCTCCCGTCTCTCCTCTCCCTCCCTCCCCCCCTCCCTCCCATGCGACTGCAGCTGCTCTATTCCGGCCTCGACATAGTGAAGGAGGTCGGTCTGCGGACCGCGCTCTATAAGGACTTCGTAGTGACTAAGGACCCGAGCTCATACGTCATCAAAGTCGCCATTTTGGCCAACGTGACGTCATTCGTGAAGGAGCCCACATTGAGCGGGCTGGAGATTCTGGCGGTTCTGCCCGGACCCTCGGCAGCCGGTAAGAATTGCCATTTGCATTCTATATATTGTCGAATAATGTAGTATGAATATGTTCAACAGTATCATATTTGGTTTATTTTCGTATATCATTCTGCATACCACTGAGCAGGGCTCATACCAACTCGTCACTGTACTTCTGCCCCCGCCCCCCCCCTCCCTCTCTCTCTCTCTCTCTCTCTCTCTCTCCCTCTTTCTCTCTCAGCAGGCACATCTTCAAACTCTCTCCCTGTGGGAGTGATAGTAGGAATCGCGGTCGGATCCGCTCTTTTGGCGCTCGTACTTTTAGCCATCGCCCTGCTCCTCTTTTATCACCAGAAGCGAAAAAATCGCGAACTCGAATTCGAAGATATCGCAAAAGGACCAGGTTCAATTTTACTCCTTGAAAATTATTCACAAAAAATTTAACGTCCTTATGTATTTACAGGGTGCCAACAGGACGGATAAAAGGACTCACACCAAAAATAGTTAACTTAAAGTCTTAAACCACTCAAGTATATGTAATTCTGATATTCCGAAAGTCCCAGAAGCGCCTAAACAAACCCACAAACTGAAAAATTGCACATATCCAAAACAGCTTCACGATGAGAGAAACCCATGAGTTCAATCCAATATTACTGCTCAGTTCTCTATTCCTTTTGCTAATTTTCTGCATATTTTTCCAGGTGGTGCGGAATTGATGGCGAAGTTGAACCAGCGGAAAGTGCGGCCCATTCCTCTAAAGGCCCTGCTTGAAGCTACAAACGAATTCTCCGACGAATTCCGATTGGGAACAGGAGGGTTCGGGTCGGTCTACCGGGGAGAGCTGAATGGAGAAACGGTGGCCATAAAGCGCTCAACTTCTTCATCTCCTGCAAGCTTGCAAGAGTTTGTGCAGGAGGTCTCTCTCTCACTCACTCTCTCTCTCTCTCTCAATCTCTTTCTCGCTTTCTCTTCTCCCCCCTACCTTCTCTCCCCCCATAAACTCTCTTTCTTACCCCCCACCTTTCTCTATCTTTCTCCCTCTCTCTCTGGTGCCCTCTCCCTCTCTCCCCCTCCCTCTCTTTCCTCCCCCCCCCCCCCCCCAACATTTCTCTCTCCCCCCTCTCACCTCTCGTTCTCTCTCCCCCCCACTTCACAAATCTTTCTCCCCCACAATCTTTCTCCTCCCCCACCTTTCTCTCACAGCCCCCCCCCCCTTCCCCACCCCCCCCACAAACATTTTCTCTCACATTTCTCTTCATCTCGCTCTCCCTCACTCTGTCTCTCCCTCTCTCTCACTTTCCCCCGACCTTCCTCTCTCTCTACCCCCTTCTCCCTCTCCCCCCCTCTCTCTCTCTCTCTCTTTTTCTCTGAAGAAATTCTTGAAAGAATGTTAACATTTTGTTGCACCCGTTCTTTTTCACAGGTGGAGCTGATCTCGCAGCTGAACCACGTGAACCTTGTCCGCCTCCTCGGCTTCTGTACGGAGAAGGGAGAACAGATCTTTGTGATGGAGTACATGGCGCAGGGAACGCTCTCAGATCACCTCTTTTGTCCCTCCTCTGGTACAGTACTGTAACCACAACAACATAAACCACAAATAAACTATTGCTACTACTATTATTATACTATTTGCTTGTTTGTTTCCTTAATTTTATTGATTTTTTTGATGGCCCAGAATCGTTGGCAGGCCCCCTCACCCTTGAACAAAGGCTGAAGATCGCTCTCGGAGCAGCTCGAGGGCTCAACTACCTCCACAGCTTCGCCAAAGAACCCATCATTCATCGCGATGTCAAATCGGAGAACATTCTGCTCGACGAAAAATTCACAGTACGTCTCCAAAACTATATCTTATTCTACTTCTTTCTCTCAGCAAGCCTTCCATTCAAAAAGGCATAGCCTCCTTAATCAGAAATATAGAAAAAATAGGCTTGCTTTGTTGTGTGGTTTTTTCTTGTGTGAGTGATATTACTGACTGACCTTTTGGTGCTGAGAGCAGGCCAAGGTAGCTGATTTCGGCCTTTTAAAGCCCCTCCAAGTCGACGAAAGAAAAGATGAAACGGTGAAGGTGGTGGGCACAAGGGGCTATCTCGACCCTGAGTACTACACAACTTTCGCAGTCACTCCCAAATCTGACGTTTATAGGTGAGCTGCTCTATGGGACCCTTACTCATTTGAATGTAGCACTGTTGTTTTGGTAGCCTCTAAAGACATATATAGAGGGTTTAGGCTGAGGCAGAGATCTCTATGTGGGTTGTTATTTATTTGGGAGAGAGAGTTCTGCAGTTTTGGAGTCGTCCTTTTGGAGCTTGTGACCGGGAAGCCGGCCATTCTGGAGTCAACCGAAGAGGGGGACAACAGGATCATCACGATCATTTCTTGGGTAAGAAAAGGCTTCACATAGCTTCTCCTCATGGATGATGGCTTGCATCCAACAAACATAGCCATCTTGTACCCCCATTCAAGATAAAAAAAGGGGATAGAAATTAACATTTACAAGAAGAAAGAAGAAGAGAAGAAGAGAAGAGAGAGAAGAAGAAAGAAAGAAGAACGAAAGAAGAACGAAAGAAGAAAGAAGAAGAAAGAAGAAAGAGAAGAAAAGAAGAAGAAGAGAGAAGAGAGAGAAAGAAGAGAAAAGAAAGAAGAAGAAGAAAAAGAAGAGAGAGTTCATGCCTCGCCTAATCTCCCGCTCTCCATGGCTGTGCAGGTGAAAATGAGGGCGAACAATGCCCGTTGGGAGGAAATTCCGGACCCCCAAATGGCGCATGAAAAGACCCAACAAGAGTTTATGAAGGTGATCGATGGTATAGTAAACCTCGCCTTCAGCTGCGTGCAGCAGTTCGGGCAGGACCGGCCCGCCATGAACGAGGTCCAGCTCCAATTGGAGGAGATATGCGCCGGCGATGTCGCCATAGACATTCACAACATAGCCTCTCCGGCGATCGGCGGCAGCGGAGATGGGAGCAGTGGGAGAGGAGGGAGCGGGAGAGGAGGGAGGGGTGGGAGAGAGAGAGAGAGGGAGTGGGGGCACTCTCACTCGATGGGAGATAGCTCCATAGTGTTTGGGGAGACGAGATCATCGGTGACGTCATCCGATGGTCACTATCCGATGAGTGATGTCAGCGCGCGGTAAAAACGGAGGTTGAGGTCAACTGAGGTTTTGGGTTTTTAGGGTTTTTTTGCTTTTAGGGAGGAGGGCGTAACTTTGCTGTATAAAGTACGCTTTTAATAATAAAATTTCGTTTCTGTTGGTCGGACCTGCACATGAAAATAAACGAAGAGGCTGATGCTGTGCGAGAATGCATATCTCTCTCTCTCTGTGTCTCTCTCTCTCCCCCTCTCTCTCCTCTCTCCCCTCTCTCTCTCCCACTCTCTTTCTCCATCTCTCTCTCCTCTCCTCTCTCTCTCTCTCTCTTCCTCTCTCTCCTCTCTCTCTCTCCACTCTCTATCCTTTCTCTCTCTCTCTCTCTTCTGCCTCTCTCATCAGCACCCGCTTCCCTCCCTCCCATATCAGCCTGCTCTCCCATGCTCCACCTCTCTCTCCCCTTCTTCCCTCCCGAGGCGCAAACCGAGGCGGAAAGTTCGCAACCTGCGAACCCAAGTTTTTCAACGACTGCAACTCAAAAAACGACCACCTGCACGGGCGAAATGACGTCGGCAAAGTTTAAATACGTCAGCAAAAGTTGATCAGATTGTGACTCCATAGAAATTTATGTTTCATGTCTTCTCAGTTCCAGCTCTGCGTGCGATCTATGCTTTATTTCTGTGCTGTGTAGTCTAGATTAGCGTTCACGCTACGCTACGACACGGAGCCCCAAAAATGACAAACGGTGAAGCAAACAAGAAGATCAACCGTCCTGTAAATGACAAGGATCAAGACACGCGGAGTCCACTAGAGAGTGAAGATCCATTCAAAATTTTGTCGTCTTCTGCTTTGAACGAAACTCGAATCAAGCAATCAGGTGATGAAACGTGTCACTTTTGATCCATTTAACGTTATTTCGTAGTCAATTTGTTACACGTGGTGGTTTTCCATTGGAAGAAAAGTCCAACTTGGATAGCCGTTACATGCAGTGCATGTGAAGTTTCGTGTGTTTTCGCCGTGAAACAGCGGTTTTCGATTCATGCTTGAAATCCGTAGAACTGCATCCAGGCAACTTTCAACGCGATTTCCCGCTCTATGCTGAAGCGAAATCCTCTCTAAGGGGCCCTTTCCAAGTGGCCAAATACTAGAAACTTTCTGACGTTCCGCTGACGTCATCATCACAACCAGATTCCAGTTGTAAACCAGCCGTTGGCGTCGTGACTCTATTCGCACCCGAAAATGGGGTAAAACTATCAAAATTTAGATTAGCAAAAGGCGAGAAACTCGCAAACCTGAATTGGGCTGGTTTCCAATTTTAGAACGACACTGCGCGCCAAACTAGTACATGGAACGAACCCTAACAGAAGTTTTTTCCCCATTCAATACACTGCTAATTTTGCTCTCAGTAACTGTACAATAACTGCATGGATCCCGTTTACCGTAAACTACATAGAACCTTCCTATGGACCGTATGGCTCAGCTCGACCGAGCCCTTCTTTGGGGGTCTCACTGCGCGCCAAAAAATCTCCGCTAGCCACTGGGAAGGCGGCCTGTCACGTGCGGGTCCGACCGCCGTCCAAAAACACATCTACGAATTTTCCGCCGAGACTTTGGAATCGGTGACGTGACTCGTCCGTGCATGGCTCTGCATGGGCCGGCCGCCCGGCAACACTCGTTCTTCACATAAAAAGCCAAGAGGAGGCATCGCTTTCTCAGCGGATTTCAGACAGAAGTCATTCAGAAACCTGGAAAATTGACCCCTCTCGGCAGTCACCTCTCAAAGAGAAAGAAGTCAAGAGAGCACAAGTACCGACTTTTTGAAAGACTTGAACGCCTCTCTCGTCCCACTCTCTCACTGTGCCTTCTCTCCTCCTTCTCGCCCGCCCTCCCAGTAAACATGTCGACCCAAATTCGTATGTCCCTCAGAGCATCACTTCTTCTGACTGTCACATTTATTAGCACATTGGTACCGCTCATTTCCTCTCAGACAGCACCTTCCCCCTCTCCCATAGTCCTGCCAGTTCCCGTCAATGTGTCGCTTCCAGACCCTGCGACCCAAATTCCCTCCATATCTTCCATAATAGGAGCTCCCCTTCCTAGCTTCACATTCCCACCATTTGCTAACCTTCCCCGCTTTCCACCCCCTCCCATGGAGCCCGTACCATCGCCGCCTCCATCAGTAACGCCACCTTCATCGATGCCTCCTCCTCCTCCGGCTTCACCTCTTATGGGTACAAATGTGACCGCTCTGCTTGAAAACAATGGTCAATATTCGGAGCTTCTGGCGCTACTTCAGGAGTACGATCTTGTCAACACTTTATCAAACAGGTAAAGGCCTCAAGCTTCTTTTCCCTTTAATGGGTGTTTTATGATTTCGAAAAGGTTGATAAAATTAACATGTAGAATATTTCAGCAGTGGTAGAAAACAATTGGGTCGTGAGGGAGGCCGGGAGGCCGGGAGGAAGGGGAAGGAAGGGGAAGGAAGGGGAAGGAAGGGGAAGGAAGGAGAAGTATGGAGAGAAGACGGAACGAAAGGTAAGGAACTTCCAGAACACCAATCAGGCTCATAATCGATTAATAACAAGCGCTCACCTTAAGGAAAATGTCCAACAACAATCTCTAATATAAGCCTCTCTCTCTCTCTCTCTCTCTCTCTCTCTCTCCCTCTCCATCACTCTTTATGCAGTCCCACCCCAAAAACGCTTCTCGCGCCAAGCAATGCAGCGATTGACGCCATCCCGCCGACCGCCATGGCCCTTCTAAGGGAGAGCGGGAGACTGGGATACATTCTCCGCTACCACATTCTTGTTGGTTACTACAATTACACTCAACTTCTGGGCCTCCAAAATGGAACCCTACTTGCGACATTTGCAGGCATATCAGTTCCTGTCAGTATTGGCGACGGGCGAGTGCTGGTTGGGAACACGGACCCGCTCCTCGCTGTCAATGTCGCTGGGGGGGAGGAGGACGCCGTCCTTACCACTGTGGGACAAACGGCGGTGGTGGATCAGCCAGATGTCAACGCGGATGGGATTTTGGCAATTGAGGTAGCTGTCTCTCTCTCTCTCTCTCTCGCTCTCTCGCTCTCTCGCTCTCTCTCTCTCTTTCTCTCTTTCTTTCTCTCTCTCTCTCTCGCGCTCTCTCGCTCTCTCGCTCTCTCTCTCTCTTTCTTTCTCTCTCTCTCTCTCTCGCTCTCTCGCTCTCTCGCTCTCTCGCTCTCTCTCTCTCTCTCTCTCTCTCTCTCTCTCTCTCTCTCTCTCTCTCTCTCTCTCTCTCTCTCTCTCTCTCTCTCTCTCGCTCTCTCTCTCTCTCTCTCTCTCTCTCTCCTCTCTCTCTCTCTCGCTCTCTCGCTCTCTCGCTCTCTCGCTCTCTCGCTCTCTCGCTCTCTCGCTCTCTCGCTCTCTCGCTCTCTCGCTCTCTCGCTCTCTCGCTCTCTCGCTCTCTCGCTCTCTCGCTCTCTCGCTCTCTCGCTCTCTCGCTCTCTCGCTCTCTCGCTCTCTCGCTCTCTCGCTCTCTCGCTCTCTCGCTCTCTCGCTCTCTCGCTCTCTCGCTCTCTCGCTCTCTCTCTCTCTCTCTCTCTCTCTCTCTCTCTCTCTCTCTCTCTCTCTCTCTCTCCTCTCTCTCTCTCTCTCTCTCTCTCTCTCTCTCTCTCTCTCTCTCTCTCTCTCTCTCTCTCTCTCTCTCTCTCTCTCTCTCTCTCTCTCTCTCTCTCTCTCTCTCTCTCTCTCTCTCTCTCTCTCTCTCTCTCTCTCTCTCTCTCTCTCTCTCTCTCTCTCTCTCTCTCCTCTCTCTCTCTCTCTCTCTCTCTCTCTCTCTCTCTATATATGTCTCTCTCTCTCTCTCTCTCTCTCTCTCTCTCTCTCTCTCTCTCTCTCTCTCTCTCTCTCTCTCTCTCTCTCTCTCTCTTTCTCTTCCTCTCTTGCTCTGTCTTACTCTGTCTCAAGAATCGATCAACATCTTTCTGAAGAGTCACATAAAGCTATTGTTCAGTTGAAGTTTTTTTGACGTGGAACAACTCCTCATTCCTCGAATTCTTGCTCGCAATGCAGGGAGTGAATGCAGTGCTTCTCCCACCTGGTGCACTGAGTCCTCTTGCAGCTCCAACGCCTGCTCCGAGTGGGGAGATTTCTGGAGCGCCATCTTTGGACCCATCCAGTTCTCTCTCTTCCAGCGGAACCTCTCTCCAAGACAGTTCCGCGCACAAGTCGTCGAAGGCGTGGATCATATTGAGCACTGTTATGGTCGCCTTCTCAGTTCTTCTCAAACTCGATAATTTTTGAGAAGCTGGGAAGGAAAATCAGGCACGCAGAGAGGGAAAGAAGCTGAATACGGAGAATAAATTGAACGAAGAATTGGTGTACATATGTTTTCTTCGAAAAGATTGAACTTTGTGTAGATCGAATTCGTGGTTGGAATGGGAGGCGGGATATCTTAAAAAGCGCTAAGCGGTGTTCTCGATTTTATTTTTTCCAATCATAAATATTTTCGTTTGGTGAAACCATTTGGTTCGTTTTCTTTATGCTGATTTGGAGTTTTCGATACTGTGGTCGGCCTACGTTCCATCCATATGCTTGCGTAAAAGTGCTATGCATCTGTTCAGATTACGTTTAAACAGAATATAGTGTGAAATCTTGGATACTAGGAGAATAAAGCCTCAATTATAAGGCAACTTACATAGTGCTGGTTGACTATTTTCATCTCACTAACCCTTAAACCCTAAATCTTTAGCATTCGCTTAACTGTGTGATCTACGCCTCCCATACTAAATATCAATTATTAAATTATTAAATTAAATATGTATATAAATATAATATAGTATAATAATAATATATATATAAATTATTAAATTCCCATATAAATTATCATCCCCAGGTAACGGAAGGCTCCCCTTCCCTTCCCAACATCACATAATCATTTGTTTTCCACGAATTATAAGTCGACGGGTCGGCTTCTTCACGCTGAATTTGAAGTCAAGCACGTCCGTGTCCCAAGGAGCAAAGGTGGTGTTCTGTGTGGCAGTTATGTCCTCCGTAGTCCACCACCCATAGTGCCATGTAAAGGTTGCGTTGGGCGCGAGGGCCACCTTCAGTAAACAAGTTCTATCCTTCAAACTTTGCCAGTCCTTCCTTATAGGACAAGCGAGCATCAGCCATTTCTCTGTGGGAGGCCACGACATAAGGCGGCCTCTGAGACCGCGAGAGTCGTCAGCAAAAAAATGAATATCAAAGACCCAGCCGGTCATGCGGTTCGTTATTTCTAAGTAGAAGATGCACCACCATCGGGAGCAGCCGAAATCGAAACATGAGCGGCCGACCGGACTTCGTGGTTTCCAACCGTAAGACCAGTCGATGAATTGTCTGAGATACTGAAAGCGCCTTCGTTGCCCATCTGCGAAAGAAAAGAAGGAGGAGTTCTGGGCATCAGGAGTGAGATTCTCGCTCATAAAAGCAATCTATGTATGTGAATCTGGCAGAGAGAGCGAGAGAAGGAGAGGGAGAGAAGTGGAGGAAAGGACAGAGAGCAAGCGTGTGTAAGTGAAATGGAGAGTGAGAGAGAGATAAAACATGAGAGAGGTGGCAGGAAGGGAGAGTAAGACTCACCATTACGAGTAATATTACGTTTGCCAGACGGCCGGAAGGGAACCCAGTCATCCCCGAGATATGGTGGTGGTTGAAAGGGGGGGTTAGGGATGTCATAGATGGGAAGGTTTGTTGGAGTGCATTCGTTCTTAGCGAGGAGCCCCGCCACCTTCAAGAACCTCTCGTCCATTGGGCATGGGGAAGGGGCTGTCTGGTTAGAGGGAGAGGCTATGCATGGGGGGAAGGGTGAAAGCGAGGTGAGGAGGGAGTGGCTAGGAGGGAGAGGGAGGGTGAGGAAGTGGAATGAGAAAGGAAGAGAAGAGAGGAGGGTGAAACTGGAGGTGAGTGGAGGTAGGAGAACAATGATGAAAGAGGGGAATTGGAGTAGGAGGAGAGGGAGGGAAGTGGAGATGACAGAAAAGGAGAGGGAGAGGGTGGGGCTGGAGGTGAGAGTGGAGGTGAGGGAGAGGGTGGTGAGGGAGGGGGTGAATCAGGAGGAGAGGGAGGGGGTGAGGGTGGAGATGAGAGAAAAAGAGAGGGAGAGGGTGAGGGTGAGGCTGGAGGTGGGAGTGGAGGTGAGGGAGAGGGAGGTTGGTTTAAGGGCGAAGGTGGAGGGGGTGACGGAGGAGGCGGTGGCGGTAGAGAAGCTGGAGAAGGTGCAATAGTCGTATCTGAAACGGAAATTTACATTGAAGTGAGCCCTTTGCCACAAAAGATCCATTTTAGACATTATTAAGATAAAAATTGTGCACATATGCACACATAGATTTTTCTGGCAACTTATAAATTGACATCGATCGAACCCATCTCCCTTTCCGTGGAAAGATGAGGCTTCGCCACATACCTCCACCGTTCAAATCCGTCCGACGCCGTAAATTCTCCTCTTCTTCCGAGCCCAGCCCTGAAGCAGCAGCTCGCCCCAATGAGGCGAGGACCAGAAGGGAGATCAAAAGGATGAGAGATATGCCGCTCTGAGCCATAAAAAAAAATTCTTTGGAAAGAACTCTATTTTTACTATATAGACACCTGAGTTGTTAATTGGGTGCCCTGCCCTGTCACACCTTCATACCTTTTCTCCCTCCCCTCTCCTCTCCCTCTCTCTCTCCCTCTCCTACACCCTGTCCCCCTCCCTCTCCCTCTCCCTCTCAGGCTGTGGGGAGAATTCTATTCCAAATATATAAAATAGAGCTCTGTATTCTGAATTGAGTCTCTTAGTCTTTTTTTCCCTCTGTCTTCCCTTTATATATGGAGGGAGGGAGGGAGAGGGGTTGCGAGGGGGGGGGGGGGCGGTTGGATAACCGCCGCCTGTACGGACCAGCCGTCCGTACACACTATACGGAATCAGACGAAAGGCTGTGTCGAAGAAAATCTTTGAGATTAGGAAGAATCGGATTCGTTGGGATCTATCTGAAATATTTCAGATCCCTCATAGATACGATTGGTGGACTCTTCAACATATAGATCTTGACAGAATCTAAGGTTAAGGGGAAGATCTTCAGGATCTGGCGTTAGAGGAGATGGTTTATAAATGAAGAAGGGTAGTGTTATTTCCACCCCTTTTTTGGATCAACACCAATTCCCGGCCGGGCAGATTTTAATGAGGCTTTAAAACGGAAAATGATTTTTTCACTCCTTTTTGGAATCGATACCTACCAGTTTCCGTCGGTGGATTTTATTTCTGCAAAACAAGGAAAATGATTCCCGGTCATCCCATTTTGAATATTCCCTCCCCCTGAATTTGTTTTTGAAAGAAAAAAATATCGGCCTGCCCAAATCCGCTTGGAACGGACGATCCGTCCGCCACGAGATCGTTCGCAGGTATGCGTCCTTCACACGTGCGGTGAATCTCTGCCGTCGACTCTCTCGCAAATCGCACCGTGGCAGATCACGTTCGATCTGCAGCCGGGCTCAGTCCCAGCGAATGGCACGTGCCCACGTGTCCCACCAAAGCCGTCTCAAAAGTGGGTCCGTACAAAAGTCGTGGTCGGAACTTCGAGAAAACCCTAGATTTCGTACGTTTATAGCCTGGACCAATCGAGAAGTTCCCGTCATAAAAATAACACGTGGCATATGGTGATTGGCTGCCAGTTGTCAATGGCTAGCCGCCGCAGGCTTGCTGGTCCAGCTCATAGTTTTGAGGAGATCTCGGGCCGCGGGACGCGGGCACTCGCTCGTGCGAGTCGGCTTCGGCGGGACACGTGGGCGCGTGCCATTCGCTGGGACCGAGCCAGGCTGTGATCTAGCGTAATGCGATATGCGAGGTAATCGACGGCGGAGATTTACAGCACGTGTGGCGGACGGCCATCTCGTGACGGACGCATCTCGTGGCGAGCGGATTCGGGCAGGCCAATATTTTTTTCTCTCAAAAGAAAATTCAGGGGAAGGGGATATTCAAAACGGGTGACCGGGTATATTTTCCTTGTTTTGCAAAAATAAAATCTGCCGACGGAAGGAGGTGGGTATCGACTCCAAAAGTCTGTGAAAATAGCATACAGTATTCCGTTATTAAACCTTTTCAAAATCTGCCCGGCCGGGAAGGGATGTTTGGATCCAAAAAAGGGGTGGAAATAACACTACCCAAGATGAATCTCTTCTAAACATTCAGAAAATTGCTTTGAGATCGTGCTGACGCGGCCAAACTGACACGTATGCAGATCTGCACAATCCTGTTTACCGGGCGGCCTCATTTGTCGTTTTCGCATTGCCGCCCGGACCTGCGCAGCTGGTCGGCGCCCAGATCAAGTATGCCACGTCAGCAAACGGATCTGAGGGCGCACTGTGATTGGTCGCCATGAGATTTGGGCTGTGCCTTGGGTAATTTATGGAGTGCGTCTAGCTGGACCAATCGAACTGTCGTTTGGCTGTCTCTGAACCCGAAACCCCGAAAGCCGCAAAACTTGCAAAAGTTTGGAGCTGTTGGGCGGCCTCCAAAACTTCACAGCAACCCTAATTATAAACTCTGCGCAGGCTGAGTGCGGAGAGAGGGAGAGTGGGAGAGAGAGAGAGGGGGGAGAGAGTGAGGGAGGGAAGAGAGGGAGAGAGGGAGAGAGCGAGAGGTAGAGAGAGGGAGGGAGTGGGGGGAGAGAGAGAGAGGGAGGGGAGAGTGGGAGAGGCAGCCATGGCGGCCACTTTAGTGTGGACGGCGGACGAAGAGCCCTCTCTGGCGGTTGCACGCTTTGTGGCAGAGCTCGCGTGGGCGGATGCGGGACCAGAGGTGAAATTTCTTTCCGCGATTGGCCACTCAAGGCGCACTCATTTCAATGTTCAGTCAAGTTAGGGCTCCGTCTGTCATTTTCTTCCACTGAAAGAGAACAGTGGAATGCATTTAGGGGACCTAAACGTATGGCAGGTTGGGATTCCCAACCAAGTCCCTCCCTCCCTCCCTCCCTCCCTC
>CM074817.1:878091-888091 GCA_037447605.1 Zygnema circumcarinatum
GAAGGGGGGAGAGGGAGGTGAGAGGGGAGAGAAGGGGGAGGGGAGGCAGAGGGAGGGGGGAAGGGGGGAGGAGGAGGGGGGAGAGGGGGAGGGGAGAGGCGGAAGGAGGGGGGAGGAGGAAAGGAGGGAGGGTGGAGGGGAAGGAAGGGAGAGAAACTCACCATGTAGGGAAACTGCTTTTTCCCTCCCAATGCATTGGCCTTCGGTCGGAAGTTCGGTCCACCTTGCGGGCAGGGATAGTAAATAACATCCAGATCCAATATGGCCACCATTTCACGAACCTGATTGAATTGCGGAAAAAAATGAGAAAGAGTCAAAGAGAGAGAGAGGGAGAGAGAGAGAGAGAGAGAGGGAGAGAGGGTGGGAGAGAGAGAGAGAGACCGTACCGTTTTTTGGCTGTTTGGTTTCAAAAAGTTAAGTTCTCCATGATGGAAAAAACTGATTCAGCAAATTAAAAAAAAGAAAGGGCAAATGATCTCCATTGGGGTAGAGATCGTACCTTTCGGCAGAACGGGCAGCTGGCGAAAAAACAAATGTCAGGAAATACCGGAAGCCGGCCACCCACCACAAAAAACTCGTCAATCTTAAATAAGAAAAATAGAAAAAGGGAGGAGAGCGAGAGAGAGAGAGAGAGCGAGAGAGAGAGAGAGAGCGAGAGAGAGAGCGAGAGAGAGGGAGAGAGAGAGAGAGAGAGGAGTCTGAGAGGGGGGGGAGGTACCCATCAAATCATCAAGGTAGTTAAACATCTTACAAGTCCTTTGCACCATTCATGGATTTTTTACATTGATCTTTCTTTTTTTTAATTCAATGAATTTTCTTACCCCTCAAACTCATAGAGCTCGATGGGCTTCGCAGGTCGAGGAAGTTCTGAAACTTTGGAGCTCTCCTTCAAGCGGTATCCTGCTCCCAAAAAAAAAAAAAAAAAAAAAGGCAAACCAAAAATAAAAAATATTTACAATATTCATGTTGATGATTACATGAGGAGGAAAACTACTTAAATTATTTTTTAAAGGAAAAATGAATTGAAGTAATAACTCACTTAAGACATTACAGGGTTTGAATTTTCAAGGTTTTCATCAATTTCAGGAATTTAAATCTTTTAAGGTTTTTTATTTTCTTACCGAATAGAGTTACGACGGAGTATTTTTTGCCAGTTGCCCGCTCGAAACCAACGGTGTAACTGCAAGCATGGAAATGGAAACACATCACCATGCAAGATTTCTTTGATGAGTTCCTTACAGAGGGCGAGATGTAAAAGAGAGAGAGAGATTAAGGAAGAGCAAGCGACAGATCGAGAGAAGAGAGAGAGAGAGATAGAGAGGGAGAGGAAATAGATGGTACGGAGGAAAAGGTTCGTATGTAGCCGTAATTTTTAAAGCAAAGGCCTTCAAAGGCGGCAATGCAGACATTTTACATAAACAGAATGGGAAAAAGTAGTAGTGATGAAGCGAGAGAAATAGAGAGAGAGAGAGAGAGAGAGAGAGAGAGAGAGAGAGAGAGAGAGAGAGAGACTGAGAGAGGGAGAGCGCGCGAGAGAGAGAGAGCGGGGTGGAGGGGAGCGTTTAAGGGGAGTAAAGTAGTACAGCAAATATGATACTTATTTAAACCACACAGTCGGTCCTGCCGCAGAAATTCCTATAAAATCAACCGTAGAAAACCAAAAAAACCAGTTCAACTGTTAAAAAAATAAAGAAAATAGAAAGAGGAAACTCAGCACGTACCCATATGCAAAAAGGCCCGATCCGAATCGAAAAAGAGGCACTAATGCTGCTCCCAAAAGAGACCCCAATTGATCGGATCGAGGGGTGAAAAGTTTTGGCTCGGGCGGAACAAAGCCATCGGGAGCTTTTATAATGTCCGAAGTTGACTCGGAAGCCATAGCCTCCTCCGTCTGAGACAAAATGGGGCGGCGCTACATGTGTCAATGGGAACGTACAGTTGAACGGAAAAGGAAATACATGGAACAGGCATGGAAATGCGTATAGCGGTTGTTCGATAATTTGGAAAGATGGAAAGGAGGGATGGTTGAGTTGTTTGGGATGGATGTGGGAGGAGTTTGGGAGAGGAGGGTGTGGGAGAAGTGAGGGAGAGGGTTTGGGAGAGGATGTGGGATGTGATGTAGAGAGTGCGGAAGAGGGTGTGAGGGAGAGGGTGCGGGAAAGGGTGTGAGGGAGAGGGTGCGGGAGAGGATCTGAGGGAGAGGGTGCGGGAGAGGAGGTGCGGGAGAGGAGGTGCGGGAGAGGATGTGCGGGAGAGGGTGTGGGAGAGGGTGTGAGGGTGCGGGAGGGGATGTGCGGGAGAGGGTGCGGGAGAGGGAAAGAGTGAGAGGGTGCGGGAGAGGGAAAGAGTGAGAGGGTGCGGGAGAGGATGTGAGGGAGAGGGTGCGGGAGAGGGAAAGAGTGAGAGGGTGCGGGAGAGGATGTGAGGGAGAGGGTGCGGAGAGGGTGTGAGGGAGAGGATGGGAGAGAGGAGAGGGGAAAGAGTGAAGCTGAGAGGAGCATCAGAGAGAGGAGAGGGGAGAAGCGCGCGAACAAGTAATGGAAGAGAAGAGGGAGAGAACCTGAACCCTAAACCCTAAAAACTCTCTTAGAAACCTTGCAAACCCTAAAAACGGTGAACTGCAGCACATGGAACAGCGGGGACCCGTCCTCTCACCGTAGCCGTTTCCTTTGTTTCCGCTCGTGCCGCCACGGTGGACTTCCGCGTCAATCGCAGAGCGCCACGTGGCAGGCCAAATACGACACCGACGTCCTTCCGAGAAGCTTCCTGGAGGGTCGACAGCGAATAGCAGAGCGACACGTGGTACGTCGCACGTGCAGAAGACAGCTGTCGCCCAGAAGCGGACGATGCTGACGTGAACGTTCCGACAGCGAGTGACAGGGAAGCCATGTGGCAGCCTGTCAGCGTTGCCATCTGTCGCTCTGAGAGAACGCCACGTGTTCAAAAATACCGCATCGTTCACTTTCAGGGGCTTTTTGTTTTAAAGAGCCCTGGTGGTCGGCCAATGACGAGATCCAATTACCTCATGCCACGTATTCAAATTATACACGTGTCTGATTTCCATTGGCCGTAAAACTTATTGTCACAGAGCCACGTACGGAGAATTAGAACTACGAACTACGAACTGAAGCCATCCGTACAGATTGCGTACGAATATTATGAGTTGCAAATTTACAAAAACAAAGTAACAGATTTAAGGACGACAGTTTTTTTAAACCCAAAAGGGATAGTTCCATGGTTCAATTTTAATTTTTGAAATGGTTGAAAGAAATCTGAAAGTTGCAAACTGAGCCGGTTTGCAACCTGCGAACCCAGGTTTGCAGCTCCTGCTGAACTTACAACCGTGCGGGGCGGCGGTTGGACCGCGAATGGAAAAGGAATACTGGCGCCAATGAGAGTCAAGTCAAGTCAAGTCAAGTCAAGTCAAGTCAAGCCAAGTCATGCCAGGTCAATTCACGTCACGTCACGTCACGTCGCGCGTGGAAAGGATGAAGCTTGAGATCAATGCCACATCCCTTTACAAGCGCGTACACGTGGAAGTGCGGCGTTTGATGTGCTACGTGGCGGCGATTGGTTGGTTGTCAAAGATTTCTGCTCGTTCCACCCCATTTCTACCCCATTTTCTATTCGGGTACAAAGCTAGGGGCTTCCCCCCCCCCCCTCTCCCCCAAAAACGGGCCCTTGGGGGCTTTTTGGCAGTCGGGTGGGAAATTCGACAACAAGTACGACAAGGAAGATCCAGTTAGAGCGTAACTGTAAAACTGAGAGCTGCGAACGGAGAAGAACTGCTCTGACATAGAGAGATTCGTCTCTCTCGTCTGATATCGTGATGCGGATCGTTTCATGATCCTCGATTGCGTGGCGAAGGTAACCCCGAGGTGGATCTGGATCAATGGGAACCACTACAATTCTAAAGCTCTCAAACTTATCCGATTCTCTCCACTTCCAGATCCACCATATCCGATTTTTTCGTTTTCCAGATCTCCAATTTCGCTATTAAGATCCGAATCTTTCCATTTCTAGATTTGACGTATCAAATCCTTTCCACCCCCAGATCGTTCGTACCATTCCGCGTCAGTGCAACGTGTCATTCTTAAATCGCACCACCTGTCATGTATTGGGAGGAGAGGGCGTCCTCCGTACATATTGTACGGACACGTGACGCGTCAGAGCCCCTTGAGAAGGTGCCGGCGGGGCCGCAACCGCCCGCGGAAGCCGCGAGCGAGGACCGGTCCATGGGGACTGTGGGCGGGGGGGTGCAACGGAACGGGAACGGGAACTGAAACTGGAGGAGCGTTGGAGGGTGTGGAGGAGTCCGCCATTTCCGAGGGGAGGACAGGAGGCGTGCTGTGAAGGCGATCGCTGGGAGGGAGAGGAGGGAGAGGTGGAGAGGGAGAGGAGGAGGAGGGGAGGGAGGAAAGGAGGGAGAGGAGGGAGAGGGGGGAGGGAGAGGAGGGAGAGGGGGAGAGGGAGGGGGGGGGGGAGGGGGGAGGTGAAAGGGGAGGAGGGAGAGGGGGGGAGGGAGGGAGAGTGGGGGAGGGAGGGAGAGGAGGGGGAGGGGGGGAAGAAGGGGGAGGGGGGGAAGAAGGGGGAGGGGGAGGGGGAGGGGAAGGGGGAGGGAGTGGAGGAGAGGAGGGAAGGAGGGACGGAGTGTTGGAGAGGAGGGAGGGAGCTTGAAAAGAGATTAGATAGATTTAAATCATATTTTGAGTAGTAGGGTGACGACGGAAGTGGGAGGAGGTGAGAGTGGGAGAAAAAGAGGGGAAGAGAGAGAGAGAGATGGAAGACTGTGTTGCGGGAGAGTTCGATGGAGAGAAGGGACGCAGAAAGCGACAGCTGTCGCAGTCGGGAGGGAGAGTGCGAGAGGAGAATAGGGAGAGCGAGAGAAAGAAGAGGGTGAAGCTCCGATCTCTGAGTGAGATCCTTTTGAAGTGCGAGAGAGTGGAGCTTCCGGATGGAGGCCATGGCGGATTTGGAGAAGGGGAGGGACCGGAGTTGGGGGAAGTGGGAGGTGAGGAGCTGATGGGAGAGGGGGAAGGAGGGGAAAGGGGAAAAGGAGGGAGGCGTAGAATGAGAGGAGGAAGGAGTGGAGGGAAAACATGTAAGGGGGGAAGTGATGGGAGTGGAAGGAGAGGAGGAGCTGGGTCTCAGAGGGAAGGACGGAAGGTAGAAGGAGATTGGGTGGAGGGAAGAGAAGTGAGAGGGGAAGGTGGGGGGGTTGGAGGGGTGGGTGAGTTGGGGGTCGGGAAGAGGAGAGGGGGGGGAAGGAACAGTAAGGTGGTTTTGAGGGGTGGGAGGATAGGGGGATGTGTAGGAAAGAGGTCGAGAGAGAGTGAAACATGTGATGGTGAGGAAGTTCAGGAGGAGAAAGGGATGGAAGGGGATAGTAAAGTGTGGGAGAAGGGAAGTGAAGAGAGAGAGGGACGATTTATCGTCGAGGAGCAGGAGGGATGGAATGGGAGAGGGGGAGGAGGAGAAAGGGAACGAGAGGAGGTCGGGGTATGGAACATCAGTGGAAAGGTAGGGAAGGAGGGGGAGAGTGTAGAAGAAGAGAAGGTTATGCAAGACATGAAGGCAGTGGAGGGAGGAGGAGAGTGGGTGGGAGAGGTTGAAAGGTTGGAAGAAGACCGAGTGTTGGACTTGAAGAAGACATTGGCAGCACTTATGGGTTTGAAAGATGTGGAAATTGATGTGATGGGAGAGGCCATGAAGTGGGATGTGAGAGCGGGGATGAGGGAGGAGGGTGACGGGGGTCTTGAGAAAGTGGGAGAGGGGGAGAGAGAGTTAGTTGACATTGGTGACTGGAAAGGAAGAGGTCAGCAAAAGAACATATTGGAGAATGGTGGGAATAGGAAGGACGAGAGAGAGGAGCGGGTAGATGGGGCGGTGGAGGATGGAGAACGAGGAGGTGGTATAGGAAAATGTGGAAAGGGAGCGCCGAGAAAGTGGACGGGAGAGAGTGATTATAGCAATGCGAGAGTGGGAGGAGGGGCAAGAAAAGAGCGAAAAATGTGTGTCAGAGGAAAGACACAATCTGGTGGAATGGAAACTTGTGAGACAAATATGGGTATTGAACATGTGACGAATAACAAGGTGGGAAATAAGGGAGAAAGCTCTCCTCGGAATGTTGAGGGGACATCTATGGAAGAAAGTGAAGTGCTCACACACAGTGGTCGAGACAGTTGTAAAGGGTTAAATGGAGGTTGGAGGGAGAAGGAGAGGGAGGGCGAGAGGGAGAAGGAGGAGGAGAGGGAGAGAGAGAGATCTGGACGAGCACGTTCACTTAGAGTAAGTGTAAGAGCCGGACGGGGGACCGTTCGGCATGAGAAGAAGAAAGAGCTGAGAGGGTTCAAAGAAGAGAAGGCATCCGAATTTACTGATTTTACCGCTGTTCCGTTGACTGTAAAACTGGGAACGGAAAGTTTAATGTCGGAGTTTCATGCTCGTGAGGAATGTGAGTATCAAGGGGAAGAGTATGAGAGTGCTGTGACGTCACTTGTGGGGAATGAAGGTGATCAAGGGCATGTTCCATGGATCCGTGGGGTTGTACGGAAACGGAGATCAACTCGTGTGGAATCAGAACATGGAACGCGGCCCGAGAATCCAAGAATTCAAGAAAAGTGTTGCAATGTACCTATGGATGTGAAGGTGAAATGTGGGTCCGTTTCACAGACTACGGAAACGGTAACGGAGCACAGAAACAGCGCTATTGGAAAAGGGGGAGGTCAGCATAATGGACTCAGTCGGAGAAAGAAAGTCAGCAAATGCATGCAACAATTGCGACCTACGCTCATAAAGAAGATTTCCGTATACAGAGATGGAGTTTCCGTATTGAATCCTAATTCCGCTGTACAGAAAGGCCAGTTTCCGGAGAATTTTATTTTCCCTAACATAAACAGCACATTGTGAAGCATAAAAGTGCTGGTCTCTTTCTTCCTTGCACTTTCCTATGGGGACATATTTCGGCGGTCGATACCACCTTCGCGCCTTTCTCTCCGCTCGCACTTGCAAGAACGCATATGCCAATGCATCCCTCAAGGTACGGTTCGGGGCTCTCCTCTCTCTCTTTCTCTCTCTCTCTCTCTCTCTCTCTCTCTCTCTCTCTCTCTCTCTCTCTCTCTCTCTCTCTCTCTCTCTCTCTCTCTCTCTCTCTCTCTCTCTCTCTCTCTCTCTCTCTCTCTCTCTCTCTCTCTCTCTCTCTCTCTCTCTCTCTCTCTCTCTCTCTCTCTCTCTCTCTTTCTCTCTCTCTCTCTCTCTCTCTCTCTCTCTCTCTATCTCTCTCTCTTTCTCTCTCTCTCTCACTCTGCCGATTCCTCTTTCTTACTTCGCTTCTCTCTCTCTCGCTGCCCTTCTCCCTCTCTCTTTCTCTCTCTCTCTCCCTCTCTCTCTGAGTGTGTGTTGATGTGTGTGTACAGGGAATGGCACTATCTGCTTCAAAGGTGGCGGCTATTCATAAAGTCTCGAGAGCAAGCGAGTTAGAGAACTTTACAGGTGTCCCTAAAATCCTTAGTCTTTTTTGTTTTTTTATGTACGGTAAGAGACTCTTGAAATGCGGCATACGGAAAGTAAGTTGTTGAAAGTACTTTGGGAGAGAGCCTTATCTCTGAGAGTATTGTATTTTTGTTAGATATAACCGAGCCGTCCATGTATACCTCTTCTTCACAAGTACTTTGTAAAGGAGTGAAGATGCTCGCCTTACTATGTGGCATGGAAAATAAAGCAGAAACAAACTCCAATTTTTCACTTTTTTTTGGGCCATCATATGGAGTTTCGGCAGCGCCTTATCAGCGGAACAGCGCACATTGTGAGTTGATCCATGCGCCCTTGTTCTGCCCTACTTCCGTGATCTATGCGATTTTAGGGTTTTACTTTCTGTTGGGAACTGCGTTTTTGCTTTCATTGTTTCCGGTAGTGTTTGAGGAAAGGTTGTTTCCGTGCATGTGAAGAAGGTATCTCATGTCCACAGCGCATCGAAATTAGGGTTTAGTTGCGAGTTGAGACAGTAGACTTCACAAACCAACAGGGCACAGGGATGGAGGGATTGAGGGAGGGGAGGGAGGGGAGGCGGGGGGGTAAGCGGGGAGAGAGAGAGAGAGATATAGAGAGGGAGAGAGCGAGAGCGGGAGCGAGAGCGAGAGGGAGAGCAAGAGAGAAAGAGCGAGAGTGGGAGAGCGCGAGAGAGAGCGAGAGGGAGAGCGCGAGAGAGGGAGAGCGAGGGAGCGAGAGGGAGAGGGAGCGAGAGGGAGCGAGAGAGGGAGAGCGCGAGAGAGAGCGAGGGAGAGCGCGAGAGAGGGAGAGTGGGAGCGAGAGAGGGAGAGGGAGAGCGCGAGAGAGGGAGAGAGGGAGCGAGAGAGGGAGAGCGCGAGAGAGAGTGAGTGGAGGTACAGTAGTTGGCAAGAAGCGAAATAAAAGCGTATCGAACAAAAACGGAACTGGAACGGAACGCGCATCACCCCGCAGTGAGAGCAAACGGTGGCCAAACACCAGCCAATCGCGGCGCGCCACGTAGGCATTATGAACATGGGCGAACTGCCATTGGTCAACGTAGCTACAGCGACAGATCTGCCCGCCCGCTCGCGCGCCGGCGAATCATCGACGGCGAAAAATGGCCAAATTTCGGCCAATGAAAATTGCAGCATGCGAGCTTGTTGCTGACGTGGCCGAGTTCCAGCCACAAAAAAAACAGATTCTTTTTGTGAAGATATTTTTTTCTTGCCCGAGTCCCTTTCATGACGTCTGCTTTTTTGGCGTTTTTCCATGCCGGGCGACCAATCCTAGTGGCCGTACGTCCTGGCGCTTTCGCCAAAACGGCTAACGGTTTTTTGCACGTGTGAAGGACCGTGTGACGACGTCAGCATGCCTGCACCGCTGAAACCATTTGCAAGATAATCGTCCGTCCAACGGCCAAACAGTTCTTTGTCATACCGTTACCGTTCCGTTATAGCTCGGTCCGACGCCGTTACCGCTCTGTTATTTCCCGAACAACGGCGACCGTCATTATCCTTGTATTCGTACAATTCCGTACAGTTTTGTCATATTCCCTCAGCTTCGAATTCCAGCCTAGTCAACACGTATCCCTCCAACGCCCATGTGCGCGACAAGTGGCATTCGTACGCTGTCCGTACATGCAACCGCAACGTGTCGTCCCTTCCTCGTCCGACCGACCAGACCCTGCTTTTGCACTCGCCGCGTGTCTCTACCGTTCTGCCTTATAAAGAACTAAAGTACATTCCGTACATCCCGTACATCCCTGAACCCTGCCCCCCCCCGCCCTGAACCCCCCCCTCCCGGCCCCGCCAACCGTTGGCACGGCCAACGGCACGTGCCACGTGTCGCAATGCCATACGTCGGCCCCCGCGGCGTCCGCGCGCTGCAGCGCTACGTGTACCGCGGTGACGACCGGTCGCCGGTGTCACGTTACGTGTTCCAGCCCTTCTGGACGCGCGCCGTGCGGCTGCTGCCGCCATGGATGGCGTGAGTGCGAGGAGTTTCAGGTTTAGGGTTTAGGGTTTAAGGGTTTAGGGTTTAGGATTAGGGTTAAGGGTTGGGGTTTAGGGTGAAGGGTTTAAGTTTTAGGGTTAAAGGGTTTAGGGTGTAAGGTTTTATGGTTTATGGTTTAGGATTTGAGGGTTTAGCGTTTGAGGGCTTAAGGGTATAGGGTTTAAGGGCTAGGGCTTAGGATTAGGGTTTAGGGTTAAATTTTAGGGTTAAGGGTTTAAGGGTTTAGGGTTTAACGGTTTAGGGTGTAAGGTTTTAGGGTTCAAGGGTTGAAGGGTTTAGGGTGTTTGAGGGGCTAGGGTTTAAGGGCTAGGGTTTCAGGGTGAGGGTTTAGGGGTAGGTTGCAGAGGCATTTGGATTATGGTTTAGGGTTGAAGGGTTTTGAAAATTAGGGTTCAGGGCTTCGGTTGTAGACTTTAGGGCTCGGGGGTTCAGGGTTGGGGTCAGGTTCATGCACTTCCGACCAATCTTAAGACCGTCAATTTTTTTTTCTTTTTTGTTT
>CM074817.1:890591-905986 GCA_037447605.1 Zygnema circumcarinatum
AAGGGAGAAAGGGAGAGAGGGAGAGAGGGAGAGAAGGGAGTTAAGGATGTGATTGTGTAATTGAAATTCAAAACGAACTTGTAAGTCGTTTTTTTTTTTTACTGAACTATTTACTTTTTAGGGTTTGCAGGTTCCACACTCACACCTTGTTTTTGGGGGTTGTGAACGGACCAACGGAGGGCCTTTTGCTCATGTACTTGGCGGAGATGTGGACGGCTTTAAAAGGCACATTGACAAAACCCTAAAATCCGAAACCCTAAATTTTTTAAAACTCTGAAGTTTGACCTTACCATAACTTAGGTCTATGCCATCTCTAATTGCAACTGTAACGCTTGCGCTAACCCGAACCCTAATTCTTATCTTAAATTGAACTATAACCGTAACTCCTAATCCTAATTCTAACTCTATGTTTAACGTTAAGCCTAATCAGTAATCTGAAACTAACCCTAATCCTAGCCCTATGCAACACTGACCTTAACGCTAACACTAATAACTCTATTCCTAATCTTAACCTTCATCCTAGTCCTAAACTCAACCCAACCCTTAACCTAACCTGGACCTTATTTAGCTTTGACCCTAACCCTTACCCTAACCCTAACCCTAACCCTAACCCTAACTCTAACCCTAACCCTAACCCTAACTCTAACCCTAACCCTAACCCTAACTCTAACCCTAACCCTAACCCTAACTCTAACCCTAACCCTAACCCTAACCTAAAAACTGGAAATTTTCTACATTTGGGGCTTGTGTTACAGAAAATCACGTTACCCGTCCTTCAATATGCCGTTTCCATGTCAGTTCAGTTCCGTTGTGGTTCTGAAGATTGCATGGTGCATGCTGTGACTTCTCCGTTGAACTTTCCGTTGAACAGAACGGTTCCATGCGGATGGGGACACCTGGCAGGACCCGATTGGTGGGTTCAAGATTTTCGGAAATGCTTGTTCCTGCCCGAACAACTTTTTTCTTTCATTCCAGGTAGAATCGCATAAGCAGCTTCCCCCCCAAGCTTGTTGCATTATTTTTTCTGGCAGATTCTCGTATACTAAAAGGAAAAGTTTGATTTGAGAAGAATGGGTGGTTTCAAACGTGCTTGATAATTCTGATTTTTTTCCTTTTTCCTTTTTTTACGCAGCCTTGTTTTTATCTCCTACGTTTCCTGACTCTTAATTTCTGCTTTCCTCTCCTTCTGTTTCTCCCATCTCGTCCTCTCTCTCACTCCCGCTCTCCGCTCTGTGTCGGTATCTCGTTGTGAACTCTTTTCTCTCCCCTCCCTCTCCCTCTCTCCCTCTCCCTCCCTCTCCCCCTCTCTCTCTCTCTCTCTCTCTCTCTCTCTCTCTCTCTCTCTCTCTCTCTCTCTCTGGAGATGGATGGAAGCAGAGACTCCCATGAATGAGTTCGTTCTGTGGATGTTTTTGGGGCTTCTCATTCCAACCATCTATTTCAAGTAAGCAAAATATTTAACAGATCTGCCCCGTTCCCCGCCCCATGGGCTTAAGAAAAAAAGCACCACCTCTAAAAAACGATTCTTCCTTCCAAGGAACTATGTTTGATTGTTATTTGTTTGTTTTCCTGCAGGAAGTCTTGGGTATAAATTTTTTTTTTGTTGTTTGCTTTTTTGTTTGCTTTTTTGCTAATTATTTCTTCTGGGGAGGATATAAATGCAATTTTTTTTTGCAGCTATCGTACTGTTCAGCGTGTTTTGGCGGAAAAAAAGGAAAAACCGCTTCGAAATTCTGTCACGTTGGTGAGATTAGATGGCTGCTCATTGGTTGTGATGAAAACTGTTTAGAATTCAGGGCAGCATAGAGAAAATCTTGACCCCTTTTTTTTCGGGCAGTTTTGTTTTTCTAATCTTTTAGGGCGAATTGGTGATGACAAGTCCTGGAATGCTTTGTTTCTGAACTGATGGATGATGGGACTAACACTTTCTCTCTCTCTCTCTCTCTTTCTCTCTCTCTCTCTCCCAACTCTCTCTCTCTCTGCCTCCCTTCTCCCACTCTCTTTTGCGCATTCACTGGCTCTCTATCTCTCTCTCTCTCTCTCACTCTCTATCTCCCTCTCGCTCTCTCTCTGGGTCTCTCTCTCTCTCTCTCTCTGTGCAGCTAGTTCCGTACTTCGCTCTCCTTGGCATGCATGTTCTATGGTGAGCACTGCTTTATAAATCTATTTACATTTACCTTTCTTGCACTATCCTCTATTCTTTGTAGGAGAGTAAATAAACAAAGAAGTCTAGACATATCTCAAAAAACTTACTGTGTTCAAATGGGGTACAGGATGTACATATCTCCCACTGATGTGATCGGAAAGTATCCGTATCTGGCTCTCATTGGGACCGGATTCATCTTCGCTCTCCTTGTGGTATGAATCTCCATTGCTTCTCACTGTTTTCGCTTTTCTTTTTTTTTTTAATTAGATTTTTTTAGTTTATCACTGTCCCCTACGTTGGGATTTACTTCCATTTCCTTTCTTTTTTTCACTTTATCCTTTTTTTTTTTCCTTTTTTCCCTGATACAGGGACGGTTAATTTTGTCGCATCTTTCAGACGAGTACGACGGGCTCTTAGCAGCGCTCTGGATGGTGAGAATCTCACAAAAAACAAAAAAAATAACCAAAAAAGATGAAAATATACTTTATTGATACTAACAGTGAAAGAATTTCTTAAAGTTCTTCTTTTGATCCCTTCGCTTGTGGCATTTTAAATCCTTTAATTCGAGAATGAAACAGTGATTGTGTGATACTATTTGACTCCACCTTTAAATCCTTTATGGAGCGTTGCAGCCTTTCTGCATTCTTCCTTTCGGAGTTCTGAACGCGCTTTTGGGGCAACTGTTCGGCGGGTACGTCTTCTGAAACATTGAATAACTTCTTGCAGGGAGCATGCCCGGCCCCCCCTCTCCCTCTGTCTCTCTCTCTCTCTTTTCCCTGCTCTCTCCCCACTTCATCTATCTACCTACACCTCCCCCTTTCTCGCTCTCTTGCTCCCCCTTTTCCCTCTCCCTCTCTCTCTCTCCCTCTCTGCCTCTCTCCCTCTCTGCCTCTCTCCCTCTCTCCCTCTCTCTCCCCCCTCTCCTTCTACCTCTCTCTCTTGTTTCCCCTATCTCTCCCCCTCTTCATCTATCTACCTGCACGTCTTTCTCGTCCCCTTTCTCGCTCTCTCTTTCTCCCTCCTCTCTCTCGCTCTCTCCCGCCCCCCTCTCTCTCTCTCCCCCCTCTCTCTCTCTCTCAAACACACACACAGGAGTGATACTCTCCTTGCAGGAAGCCGCCGGTGGATGAGTTATGGCTGTTGTCAGCACACACTATCTACGCAGGTGAGCCCTTCACAGCTCAGAATCACACAATATCTCACTTCTTTATTTTCCAACCATGTACTCCAAAAAAATGCAGAATTTTTACGAAGGTGGCCCCTGACTGTTTTGCTGTCCTTGAATCACTAAGTTAGGGTTTCAGCAAACTGGTTTGTCTGGATATTTGGTAAACACGTGGAGGAGAGGGTTCAGGGCTCCTGTATGCACATTTCGCGCACGGAGTAATTCGAGACATGTGTCTCGCACGAAATATCTACTGCCTAAGGTGAGATAGGTCTTCACTTTGAAACTTAAGAATGAAAAAAGGAGGAGAGAGGCGAGATGAGAAAGGGAATCATTGTTTTCTTTGTGTGAATGAATAACAACACAGTACAAAAATCATACAAACTGCGTTATGTTTTTCAAGCCGAATCCTCCTGTTTGATCGGAACAAATCATTTAGGGGGTGGAGTTAAGAAAGTGGAGTTAGGGGGGTTTCTTCTCTTATTCTCTCCCCCTCCCTCTTATTTTTTGTTCTTTTTTGAGCACGCAGGTTAGGTAAGCGGGAGGAGAGAGACACTCGCAGTGACGACTTAAAAACGAGTGGAAAAGAATAAGATGTACAGAAACATTGACATTAAACCGGAAGCTAAAAACAAACAAAAGGACTGGGTTTCACTGGGCTCTTTGCGGGGGCGGAAAAGTTTTTGGAGTGGACGGTTTTTGAAGAGGCTGTCGTGGTGGCGGAAAATATTTTTTGGGGGCAGGTTTGGGAGAATTTTGGTTGGGAGGAGAAGGGATTTCTTTTTTATTTGGGGGCACCCTTGAGGGGGGTCGATTTGGAGGCGAAATATGGAATTTGGGGGGAGGAGGGTGCGGGAGCTGCTTTGTTGGAGGGGGAATTCTGCTTGTGGGGGGTGGTAGGGATGGGCGGCGGGAGGGAGGGAGACAGCGCGGGAGAGGGAGAGGTGGGAGAGGCCTCTTTGTTGGAGGGGGCATTCTTCTTGTAGAGGGTGGTAGGGATGGACGTCGGGAGAGAGGGAGAGGGAGAGGGAGAGGAAGAGGAGGGAGAGCTCCCTTTGGAGGTGGCATTCTCCTTGCAAGGGTGGGTAGGGATGGCGTTCTGAGGGGGGGAGGGTCTCCTTTAGGAAGCGGTGGAGCCACTGGCAGTGAGGTCAATTTCAAGGCCAAGAATAGAAGGGGGGGAGGGGGGGAAGGATAAACGAATCACCTAAGTTTGTTTGTTTTCCGTATGGTAATGTACTAAAAATAAGCTTTTTTAAGGTGCGTGAATTGCAACGTGAGTCGTGAAAAACCACATGAAACATTTCACTTATATTAAACGGCGAAAAAACCTCTTCAAAAATCTCACCTTTCACGCACGATACGTTTCCATAAGCGGTCCCATATCCTGCCTCGCATTGGCAAACATTTTTTTTGGGAAGGCAAGTTCCATGTCCAGTGCAGGCGCCTCCGTTCTGCAGAGCGTTGCAGAAAGCTTCACATTGTTTTGTCGTTTTCTGCGCCTGGGGAGCTTCACATCCCCCGGAAGAGTCAAAATTGAGAAGACAATTGTCCTTTAAAGAGACGCAAAAGGGGACTCACTCAACTTACCTCTCTCAGACACTCTTTCTCTCTCACCCTCTCTTTCTCTGTGTCTTCACTCGCCCTCTCTCTCTCCCTCCCCTACCCCCCACTAGCTCTCTCCCTATTTAACTCCTACGATTCATCCCCTCTTCCTCTCCCCCTTTCCCACCTCCCTCCCCCTCTTCCTTTCTCTCTCTCTCTCTGCTACCCTCCCTCTCGTCCACTCCCTCCGCTTTCCCGCCCTCCCACTCGCCCTCTCTCCCTTTCCCTCTCCCACCCTCCCTCTGACCCTCTCCTCTCCCCTCCCTCTCTCACACCCTCTCTCGCTCTCACACACCTCTCGCCCTCTCTCTCGGCCTCTACCTCCCCATCTCGCTCCCTTCCTCGTTCCCTCTCCGTCTCCCACTCCCTCTTCTTCCTCTCCAACTCTCCCTCCCTCTCACACCGCACCCGCCCGCACAAGTACGCAAGTACATCCGTACGGCACCGCAAGTCCGCAACCCGCTACGGCCGTACAATTTACCGATGTAACCGTACGATACCGTAACAGGGCTATACGGTCTATACGGATACCTCTTAAACGCTCCTATCCATCCATCCCATCGAAGGAGCCTCCCTTTAAATTTCCTTACCTTTCCCTTTCTTTTCTTTCCTTACCTTTCATGCTTTGAAACTATTGGCGACCGCCGAGAAACAATTCCTGAAATGAAACGTATTGCAGCAATCGCAAATAACTTCGTCCATCTCCAGAAAATTTTCAAAGGAGCATTTCAAATAACTCTATCAAGATGATGGGTTTTCAGCGTGCATCCCCTCTCATAGGCATCTTAACCGGCACTGCACATCTTGTGTTCTCTCCCAAAGAAAATGGAGGGGTTCCACTCCACCAAATAATGCAACAGACAGCAGGTAACACACGGTATATGAATACTGCATCAAATTATCAACTTGCTCCTTCTGTCACATTTTATATTTGGTCTTTTACTAAAGGCAACACATTGTCAAAACTTTTTTGCGTTATTCCTTCCTGCGATACCATTATGTTTTTCGCTTCACTTCCCTCCAATAAAACATGCATATGTTTCAGTTACTAGTATTAAGTTTACTACGGAAATCTATGTATCACATACATCGATCACTGCAAAGTCCTAACCGCAGGCCTGATAGAACAGCGACCCAAACCACGAGTAAAGCCACCATTCCACTCATTGCGTGCACATCCCAACCATTTACTGCCACCATATTTCCTCCATATATACCCCTCACCAGAGCTTGTGCGAGCAAAAACGACCGGCGGCAACGCTAACCCTAACCCTAACCCTAAAAAGGTCCTGCTGCCTCCAACCAGAATGTACAATCGGAGCCCCCTCCCTCTCCAGTCTGCTCCCATACTCTGCTCCTACAATACAGTATGGCCCACAACACGCCTCTGGCCAGACTAAAGAAGTCGACACCCACCTCTAGACTCTGGCTGAACTAGTCAACACCGCCACTGCAAGTCTCGGCGGGCCAGAAGACCCTTCATCAGCCACAGCATCCAGTAGCCGCAATATGGTCCGACTGGGCCTTTGCAGGCAACCAACTGCCTCTCCAGCTCCCTCTCTCTCTCTCTCCCTCCCTCTCCCTCCGCCTCTCTCTCCCCCATGCCCCGAAGGGCCACCGCAAACGTCAGCTCATGCGCTCCAGCAAAGGTTTTGCCAACACTTCTTTAATTAGAATCCGTGGAGCTTGATTAGGTCCTTTTTCACAATCCCTGCCTGAAAACACAACGCATGCAAAAGAGTGAGTGGATAAAGAAAAAAAAAGAACACGGAGTGGAAAATGTGCATGTACAATCACATGACCTGGTGAACAGCCAAAAGATGTTAGCTAGTAATAGAGTGAATACGAAACTTTTCTTGGGTACTCGCATATTCAGCAGCGTTCTGCAACAGAAACAACAAAGCAGCAGCTCTCACCTGAACCAGGAACTGCGAAACGTTCTTCCGCTGATCACCTTGCAGTTGAATAACCTGCAAAGACAGTCCCAAAAACATCAGAAAATTCTGAACAACCTGCATAATAAAAGACCTGCAAAACTTTGAATAACTCAAAAGCTACCATACATCTTCTTCAGATCCAACTCCTGTGCCCCAGAAGCTTCGAAGATTCAAAAAGATCCGGGAGACGGTTTGTACCCAACCCAGAAGACAACGCAATCAATTCCAAAACTCAGTTGTCGGTAGAATTCAGTTTACGAGTTTACCTGACCGAGCTCTGGGTCCTGTACCACCGTTCCGTTGCAACAAAACTCCTGTAACATGCAACGGACCACTCAAATATTAGGACTTCTCTCTTAACACGCAACTGCAAAGATTCAAAATCAAACAAACACGCCGACAAAATCCAGAAACTAGCATACGCTAAAAAGTGAAGACATTTAAGCAACCAAAACATAAAAACTGAAAATTGAACACGGCTAGAAACTGACCTAAATGATTAACTTTCCTGCACGTCATCCTGCTTCTCCTTACTCAATAAGTGCAGCAAAAGAATGATTACAAGGCCAGGATTGCATGAAAGTCGACCTTTTTAAAGTCCTTGAGAATCTTGTTGTAATTGAACTCCTTCTTGAGCCCCTGCACAGTGGTCAGGCTCTTGCGGCCGTTCCGTTGCTGAACACGGACATGAATGTAATTCTTGGAGCCCGCCTCCGGGTCGTCCGCAGCATTCGCGTCCGCGAATGGATCTGAGAGACGATCGGCGAGGGAAAGAAGTGAGGGAGGGAAAGAAGGAGAGAGAAGACAGATGACGAGAGAGAGTGAAAAATAAAGAAGGAAGAGGAAAAGCAAGAGAGATGGAGAGAGATGAAAAAGAAAGACATCGAAGAAGAAGAAGCAGAAGTGCAGCACATAGGAAAAAGCCTGAACATATGCATCTCATGTAAGGAAACCAGATAAAGGTGGCTGCAGATTCAATAAGTTAGCATGCTAACATAACTAACCAAACCAATCTTCAGCAAGAAAGCCTCAGCCATGACTATACAGTATCTGCTATCTGTCAGCCAAGAGGCAAATCCCCCTAAGAATGGGGGTGATAGAGTGTGTCAAACTTCGCTATTACGCTTCAGGAACTATTTCAAAGACAGTACTTCCGGATTTTGCTCTCGACTTATTTCGCAGGATTGCGTGTACTCGCTTCAAATTCTCTTCCTTCGGAAATGTCAAAGATGCACACGCCCTGGTGGGAGGGCTTGTCAACCTTGTAACAAAGCAATGAGAATCGGATGTCACGCAGCGCTAAACCTAGACTGAAATTTGAAGACGATTCATTGCTATGTCACGAGGAAAAGCCTCTGAATCTACGTGAAGGATTGTGCAAGACAGACACCCACTTATGAAAGAATGCCCTGATGCAAATCTCTGCATAGTTACTCTCAGTATTCGGGACGACAGAAGTCGAATATTTCAGCGAGAGAGAGACAGAGGAAAAGAGAAAAGGCGAGAGAGGAAGAGAGAGAGGGAGAAAAGGCTTCAAAACTTCGCAACCAAGAAGCCAACAAGGAAGAGATGGGTCAACAGAAACGCTAAAAACAAGTTAAAAGTACAGAAAATTGGTAAGCAGTTCTGATATGAAGAGACAGAAGAAATCAGGCGTTGATATGACAGTTAGAGTCAGAACGTGAAGAAATCGTGAGCAGGAAGTCATCAGGCCAAGGAAAAAAGTTAGGGTTTCCTAAGCGAAAGGCAGCACGGAAGAGTCAGCCTTTGTTCAAACGAGAGAGAGTGGGAGTGTGCACTCAGAAAGACCAATCCTAACAGAGGAAAGAGGAGCAGGGTTCCTTGAATCTAAGAAACCGGCAGAAAAAAATGAAGAGTTGCTCAGGTGACAAAGAAAGGGAAAACTCTCCCAAAACTACAGGTACAAATAGAGAGAGAGAGAGAGAGAGAAAGAGAGAGAGAGATTGAAAGGGACAACTATGAAGATAGCTATTCTCCAAGAACTGAAGGAAAGAAGAAACAAGAAAGGGCGCAACCATTCAGTCAGAAAGAGCAACAAAACAAATGCAAACAAACATATCAAGAAGCAACCAAACGGACTCCTCCTTACCAAAGCCACCGCCAATCTGGAGGTCGACGTCTGACATGAACGAAGCTGTGTGGCTGCCTCCTCCCCTCTCTACCTCTCACTCTCACCCGCTTCTCTCTCTCTCTCTCTCTCTCCCTCTTCGTCTTTATCTCACCCTCTCTCTTTTCCTCCCTCTCCCTCTATATCTCTCTCTCCCACCAACTCTCCGCCTTTCAAATTTTCTCTCTTTCTCTCCTCCCTCTCTCAGATAGCGCCGCGTCCACGAAACTGACACCTTCCAAATTTCTGCCGGCCGTCAACGTTTGCCTCTCCAGAACGTCCTTTTGGCGGCCGGCGACGATGGGCAGGACTCCAAACCTTTTCTAAAACTATTTCATATGACAGAATCAATCGTAGCCGTCCAGATATTCCATTGGCAATCCCTAGCCGTCCGATTTCCGGCAAAACATTTTTTCGGGCAGGAGTCGGACGGCGGCTCGACCGTTCGCCGGCCGGCAAAAATTTGGACGGCAATTTTGGGCCGTTCGGAGAAGGACCGGACCGGAGGAACGTTCCGAGGGAGGGGGCGACGCGCCGTTCCATGTGAACTTCCGTTCCATGTGGCCGTTCAGTTCGCTGTCCAGTTACTCTCCAGTTCAATTAACTTATGGCCAGTTCCGTCCAGTTCAGTTCACGTTTGGAACTGTACACATGTACAAAGGACCACCGTAAGGATTTCGCATGGAACAGGTCTGGCAGCCAGTAATGCATTGCACTATGGTTAACTCACAGTTCCAAGTTGGTCAACCACATTTTGGTCACAAGAATTTACTCTCATAAGCAAGATATGACAATTAAGAGGCTTTCTATTTGCTCTCCAAGTTATTACACATAGCAAGTATCAATTGAGAAACATTTCAAGCAAGCTAATGTGCTTTCCCTCTCTCTCTCTCCCACTCTCTCTCCCCCCTCTCTCTCTCCCACACTCTCTCCCCCATTCTCTACCACTCCCTCTCCCCCTCTCTCTCCCCATCTCTCTCCAACTCTCCCTCTCTCTCTCCCACTCCCATTCTCTCTCCCACTCTCTCTCCCCCCCCTCTCTCCACCTCTCTCCCTCTCCCATCTCTCTCAATCTATCTCCCCAAGTGGACTGCCCGAAGTCGACATCCTCTCCGAGTCGACACGAGCCGCCTCCGCGCTCCTCTCCTCTTGATTCCCCCTCCTCCCTCCCTTCCCTCTCCCCACCTTCACCCTCCCCCACTTCCTCACCGCCTTGCTGCCCTCCAACTGACTCAACCTGCTCTTCATAGAACTAATCAACGCCCCCATTTTGCTCCACCCCGAATGCTCCATTTCCATGTTGCCCTTTCCGTTCTGCTTCGACTGTAACAGCGTTTCCCTGTCCGTCTGCATAGCACGCCCTATGGGAATCCAGTCATACTTTGAGGCGTCCAAGTGTTGGCGGACATGGCTTTCCAAGCCGGTGTACTCGGTAGGGTTTCTCTTGAAGAGGTAGTCGAGGTAGAAGAGGTAGTGGAGGGGGTTGTGCTCGTGCTTTACATGGTCCAAAAACCCGCCCAGTCTCCGTTCAAATGTGAAGCGGTCTATGCTGCAAACGAAGCACTTGTCGTCTGCGTTTACGGCGGGAAGAAACAAGGAACATAGAAACGGATCGATAGGTGGGAATTTGAAAAGTGAAGGATAAGACGACTGAAGTAAAGGAAGTTACGAGAATTAATAAACTAGGAGAGGAGGGGGAGAGAGAGGAACAGAAGATGCAGAGGGAGAGGGGCAAGGGAGAGGCAGAGGGCGAGAGAGAGAGAGATGGAGAGATGGAAAGGGAGAGGGAGTGGGGGAGGGAGAGGGAGTGGAAGATGGAGAAGAAGAGGGAGAGGCAGAGGTAGAGAGAAGGAGAGTGGGGAGATGGCGAGGGCTAGAAATGGGGGGAGAGAGAGAGAGACGGAGCGTGAGAGCTAAAGGAAGTGGGAGAAGCAGAGGAAGAGAGAGAGAGTGAGAGGGGGGAGAGAGTGGGAGAGAGAGCGAGAGTCTGACTGACCAACGTCTTTCTCTTTGGCGGCACGCTCGTCTCGGATGGAAGTGAAGGCATCCACAATCTGCAAAGGAAACAAGCTCCCAATTAGCCATCTAAGAAGATAAACAGTGGGGACGAGAGAGGGAGAGGGAGAGGAAGTGAGGGAGAGCGAGACAAAGAGAGGGAGAGGAGGGCGATGGGGAGGGAGCGACAAAGGCCGAGAGAGTGGGAGAGGGAGAGGGGAAAAGAGGCGAGAGGAAGAAAAAGTGAAAGAAACAGAGTGAACAGCCCATCCGAGACGAAATAATCAACCTACACAGCACATCACTTCTCTCACAACCGTTCTCCTCCCTCACTCTCCCCCTCTTCCCTCCCATCCCCCATCCCTCCCCCTCCCATACCTGTCCAGTGAAGATGTTCTGCAGCAGAAACACCCAAATGACGAGGAAGGAGAGGATGAACAGTGTCCTGAGCTGCCTCCATGGCTCCTCCGTCGCCGCTTCCGGCACCCTCTCCCACCCTCCCCCCCAAATCTCTCCGATACTCCCACTGGCCAGTGCCCCTACCATGTGTGTCCCAATGCAGCCGTACAGAGTGGTGCAGACGGAGTCCCTATGGGCACCTCCGAAGGCGAGAAAGGAGACGACTGCATACATGAAGATGACCAGCACTCCCACAAGACCTGTACGGAGAAGGAGAGGTCCGCCCACATAGGCGGAGCGGAGGACGAGAGCCCCGGAGGGGTGGTAGACGAGGAAGTCGAGGAGGTGGAGGACGAAGAAGAAGGGAGAGAGGAGGAGACCACCGGTGCTGCAAGAGAGATGGGGGAGGGGGGAATGGGAGGAGGGAAGAGGGAGAAGGGTGAGAGGGGGAGGAGATAAGGGAGAGAGAGGCGAGAAGTGGAGGGGAAGGGGACGGGCAGTCTCTCTCATTTCAGACTCTCCTTCCACTATATTTCTTTGTCCTTCCCTGTTTTAGTATTCCCATCTTTCGCTCTCTCTCCCCTTCTTGTGGTTCTCGCTCGAACTATTTATTCCCTCCACTCTCTCTCCCGCTCCTTTTTTATCTCCTCCCTACCCATTTTTCCGCCCTTCCCTGGCTCACAGTCCGTAGTTCCCTCTCTACCCTCCCCGTTTATCCTATCACACCTATTCCCTCCTCTCAAACTCGTTCTTCCTCCCCCTCTCCCTCTCCCCCCCTCCATTGCCCCCTCTCTCCCTCCCCTCTCTTCTCGCTTACTCCTCCCCCCTCTCTCCTCACCCTCACTTCCCCCGCTCCCTGTCCTTCGCCCCGTAATCCCTCTCTCTCACTCTGCTCCCCTCCCGTCTCCCTCTCCCTCTCTCCCCTCCCCTTTCCCCATATCTCTCTCTCCTCCTCGCCCTCACTCCTCCCCCCGCTCTCCTCTCCCTCACTTCCCCCTCTCCCTCACTTCCCCCTCGCCCTCTTTTTCCCACCCTCATCCCTCTCCGTCAGTCAGCTTCCGGCCCCCCTTCCCCTCACCCTCTCTCTCTCTCTCTCTCCCGCCATCCCATGCGAGAGTGTTTGCTCTCATTACCTTGCACATACGAGGAATACAAAATACCAAAAATCGGCGCATTGGAGAATAAGTCTCCAGGGCATTCTCTCCAACCTTTCAAGCTGCTCCAAATGGGACCTAAGCTGCCCTCCCTCCTCGCTCTCTCCTCCCTCCTCCAGCTCATCATAGTCTTCAGCTGCAAATCGCCAAAACCATCCCAAAAATGTCAACTTTCAAATCATCACAAACACACAAAAATGGAAGCACATGACGTAAAGAAAATAGCGTCTTAACCGATGCTTTCGGGTTTCGGAACTTTTGTGAATACGTATGGACACCCAAACACACCAAAAAACGTCAAGAACACTGAAGAAAAACCCAAAAAACTGTTAAAGAAACCTAGTTTTAAAGGGTTTCCAGTCTGTTTTGCATTACCTTGATTAGCGATCGCTTCATGCACGTCCTTTTCATTTTCTCGCTGTATTCCCTTTAAAATAAGGAAGGGAGATTCCACCAAAACCACGGAAATAAGGGCTAAAATTGCAAATGCAACTTGCACAAGTCCCAAAGCTTTGATTAGGAGCCACGCCGTGACGTGACTGTCCCAAGAGCTTCTTGTTTGACCATAGCTGAGAACTAAAATTGTGACTATGAAGATAGAGAGGTAGAAAGGAGCCCTTTTTATTTCTGTTAGTCGGCGCTGCATGAAGCCGAGCCAAGGTCTCCGCCTTCGCATGCGTTCATTGTGTTGTAATTTGAGCATAGAATGGTAAGCAACTGCCATAAATTGTTGAACTTTCTGGGAGAAATAGAATTGAAAAAAACAAAAATGGGTGTGAGTTTTGGAAGTCCGAACATTGGCATATGAAATGCTGGAAGTTACAGAAGAGATTGGATCGAAATAAGGGTTATTAAGTTCTCAGCGGCTCCTGTTCTTAAAATTTATGGGAGTTGAATGGCAATTGAATTTCAGGAGCTTAGGACCAGGTTCGTCTGCATATGTCTAGTGAGGAATAGGGGGAGAGAGAGAGAGCGAGAGAGAGAGAGAGGCTTCGAATTTTTATAATTTACTTCAGCAGCTTCTTCCTAGATCACTAGGAATTTATGGAAAAACCCAATTAGGAAAAAGGCCGAAGATTAGGCCAACAAACTCCATATACTATCTGCAGTCATATTCTCAGAACATACATACATTTTTTTTCGACCCTGTTTAAAAAAAAAAAAGAATTTTTTTACCTGTACAGGATTCTCCCTAGGAACTTGGTAGAGCTCTTCCAGCGTTCTTTGGGTCCACGTGCCATCTTGTGAGAGGCTCCTGCACTCCGCCGTGAGAGGAAAATAAACTTTTTCAAGCTGCCCCTCTCTCACAACTTCAATGGAGCACGTGCATTTGTCGAAAAAATATTGTAGAGCTCGCTCAGTCGAAAGCGTATGTTCAAAGCAAAAATTTCCGCATCTCTGCTGCTTATTACATTTCACGTAGCTATAAGTGCACTGTTTTGAATTCCGTATTGCGGAATTTGAAAGGTATTTTCCGGAAGTAGTTTCACAAGCTTCCGCGGAAGTGACCATCCATTTGTCGAAATTGTCGAGTTTCACGAGAAGAATGAGGGAATTCAGAACCTCTGTACGGAGCAAAAATTTGCGAGTTTCTTGACTGAAAGAAGCCCAAATCGGAGCTTTAAAAAACTGAGATCGACGATGATTCCCTTTCCCTATAGAATTACTTCCACCCACATTTCTCAATGGCATGTACGGATTGTGAATTTTTCCCACAAATTTTAACGATCCTGCTGCTGCTGCTCCTCCCCCCACTCCTCCTCTCCCTCCACCTCTCCCTCCTCCTCCTCCTCCTCCGCCACCTCCTCCTCCAACTACAGATCGCAGAAACAGCATTTCTTTTTTCAATTCTCTCCAACTCTCTTCCTTTCCTCCGATCTCCCTCCCCTCGTCTCTCCCATCGCTCTGCTTTGCAATTCTGTCATCCAATAAGATGCTTTGCATTTGTTTGCAGCGCTGGACCAATCGCGGAAATCCGATAATTGCTGCCATTTTAGTCGGAATTTCATCATTGCTTCCAATCTCCTCCAGCAGGCTGAGGTAGACGGTGAGAATTCCGTTTCTCAACCAACAGCGGAGATCATTAGGGCTCAGCTGCATACAGGGAGAGGGAGGAGCAAAACACACTCTTATTAATGAGTTTTATTTTTTATATTTCACAATCAAAGATAGTAGATGATAGTTTCTTAAAGTTAGATTGCCGATGAAAACGGTTATTCAAGTACTTTGCTATTTACTTATTACCTATCAAATTCCTAGTAAAGTTCGATAAGGCATCCTGAAGTCTTCTTCCCTCCTCACAAAGAGAGAGAGGGAGAGAGACTGGGGAGTGGGGAGGAGAGGCAGGCAAAGAGACAGGGACGAAAACAAAGCGAGCAGTTCCCGGAGAGAGAACACAGACATACAGAGAGAGAGAGAGCGAGAGAGAGAGAGAGAGAGAGAGAGGCTGACCAATAAGGAGGCAGTGTGAGAGTTCTCCTCTGGCCAGTGAGGGCCCAAGGAGGTATAGTGCAGCACCCGGCCGAGCACCTCTCTCGGGCACCTCCTCCCCCTCCCTCCCCACTCTCCTTCTCCCTCTCCCTCTCCCTCTCTCTCCCCCTCTCCCTCTCCCTCCTCGAGGTAGGCGAGCCCCCCCGCGAGGCGCTCCGCCACACTGAGGAAGGAGCTGCGCGCGACGGCCGCCTGGTTGGCCGCACAAGGGCCCTGCATTGCCTCCGCGAGCGTGTTCAAGGCCTGGGGAGGGGGAAGTGGGGGGGGTAAGCACAGGGTGAGGGAGGGAGAGAAAGAGGGGGGAGGGAGGGAGTGAGGGAGGGAGAGAGGGAGAGGTTTTTAGGGAGGGGAGGGAGGGGAGGGAGGGGAGGGAGGG
>CM074817.1:912861-945966 GCA_037447605.1 Zygnema circumcarinatum
GAGGAGAGAGGGGAGGGAGAGAGGAGAGAGGAGAGAGGGGAGGGAGAGAGGAGAGAGGAGAAAGGGGAGGGAGAGAGGAGAGAGGAGAGAGAGAGAGAGGGGAGGGAGAGAGGAGATAGAGGGAGGGGAGGAAAGTGAGAGAGAGAGACGGGAGAGAGTGAATAGAGAGGAGAGAGAGGGAGAGGGAGAGAGAGAGTAGAGAGAGAAGAGAGAGAGGAGATAGGGAGGAGAGGCATTAAAGAGAGAGGGGAGGAGAGAGAGGCAAGAGAGGATAAAAGGAGGAAAGCGGGGGAATGTGTGTGTGGGAGAGAGAAAGAGGAAAGAGAGAGGGGGGAGGAGGAAGAGAGAGGAAAGAGATAGAGAGGGGAGGAGAGAGGGAGGAGAGAGAGGAGAGAGATGGGAGAGGAAGGCGAGTGAGGGATGAGTGAGTGGGAGAGGGAGGAGAGAGAGAGGCGAGAGGGAGGAGAGATGTGAGAGAGAGGAGAGAGGAGAGGTAGGAGAGAGAGAGGGGAGGGAGGAAAAAAGGAGGAAAGCGAGCGAGTGTGTGTGTGGGATAGAGAAAAAGAGACGAAAAAGGGAGAGAGAGAGGAGGAGATGAAGAGAGGGAGGAGAGATAGGAGAGTGAGGGGAGAGGAAGGAGAGGTAGGAGAGAGAAGGGAGGGAGATAGATGAGGGAGAGAGGAGAAAAGGAGGAAAGCTAGCGAGTGTGTGTGAGAGAGAGAGGGGATGGAGAGGGAGAGACGGGGGAGAGAGAGCGCAGAGAGAGAGGAGAGGGAGAGAGAGAGAGGCGAAAGAGGAGACAAGGAGGAAAGCGAGCGAGTGGGTGTGAGAGAGAGCGGAGAGAGAGAGAGGGGATGGAGAGGGGGAGAGGGAGGAAAGAGAGCGGAGAGAGGGAGGACAGAGAGAGGGGAGGGAGAGAGAGGCGAGAGAGGAGACAAGGAGGAAAGCTAGCGAGTGTGTGTGTGTGAGAGAGCGGAGAGAGAGAGAGAGATGGGATGGAGAGAGGAAGAGGGAGGAGAGAGAGCGGAGAGAGGGAGGAGAGAGGGAGGGAGGAGAGCAAGGAAAACAAGGAGGAACAGGTGTGTATGTGAGGGAGACAGAGAGAGAGAGGATGGAGAGGGGTAGAGGTAGGGGAGAGAGCGGAAGGAGGGAGGAGAGAGAGAGAGGAGGGAGAGAGAGAGGCGAGAGAGGCGAGAGAGGAGACAAGGAGGAAAGCTAGGGAGTGTGTGTGCGAGACAGAGCGGAGAGAGAGAGAGAGGATGGAGAGGGGGAGAGGGAGGAGAGAGAGCGGAGAGAGGGGGGAAGGAGAGAGGGGAGGGAGAGAGAGAGGCGAGAGAGGAAACAAGGAGGAAAGCGAGCGAGTGTGTGTGTGAGAGAGAGCGGAGAGAGAGAGAGGATGGAGAGGGGTAGAGGGAGGGGAGAGAGCGGAAGGAGGGAGGAGAGAGAGAGAGGAGGAAGAGAGAGAGGCGAGAGAGGAGACAAGGAGGAAAGCTAGGGAGTGTGTGTGTGAGACAGAGCGGGGGGAGAGAGAGAGAGAGGATGGAGAGGGGGAGAGGGAGGAGAGAGAGCGGAGAGAGGGGGGAAGGAGAGAGGGGAGGGAGCGAGAGAGGCGAGAGAGGAGACAAGGAGGAAAGCGAGCGAGTGTGTGTGTGTGTGAGAGAGAGACATCTCATGTTTCCTTTTTCGCCTCAAGGCTTATTTCGTACCTTACGGTCCAACGCCTTTTCGAAAATTCACTTTTTATTCCTTAACAAAAAAAAAATAGGAATGAGGAACAATGCAGGTCCAATGTCTGCTCAACGTTTCCTTTTTCAGTTTTTTGTTTCCTTAAAAGCTTTTAAGATTTCTAAATTTCGACTTGCGCCTTCTTGACCTTATTATATTTCCAAACATCAAAAAGAAATGAAACTGATTTCCAACAGGCCGGAAAAAAAAAAGGGGGCTTCCAAAAAAACGACTTTTTACATGTATTCCAGATCGCACACTCGCAACTCCAAACTGTATCCACAACTTTGGCCAAAACTGACCACCTGACTAACCATTTATAGGGTCGATTGAATGCCATGACCAACCTCTCCATGGTTAACCACCACGACTAGTCACGTTGAGTAACTAACTACTCCATTCAAGTTTGTTGCAGAACAACAACAAACGTTGGTCAGTCGACGGCCAATCAAATCCGTTCCAGCGTCCATCCGCCTAACTCCCTCTCCCTCTCCCTCTCCCTCTCCCTCTCCCTCTCCCTCTCCCTCTCCCTCCCTCCCTCCCCTCCCTTCTCCCTCTCCCTCTCCCTCTCCCTCCCTCTCCCTCCTTTCTTTTCCCTTTCTTTTCTTTTCTTTTCCTTTTCTTTTCCCTTTCCTTCCCTTTCTTTTCCCTTTCTTTTCTTTCTTTCTTCTCCCTTCCTTTCTTTTCCTTCCTCCCTTCTTCCTCTCCCTCTCCCTCCTTTCCTCCCTCCCTTTCCTTTCCTTCTTTCCTTTCCTTCCTTCTTTCTTTTCCCTTTCCTTTCCCTTCCTTTTCCCTTTCTCCCTTCCTTTCTCTCCCCCTTCCCCTTCCCCCCCTCCCTTCCTCCTCCCCTCCCTATAAAATTCCTTCCTCCCTCCCTTTCCTTCCTTTTATCTTTCCCTCCCTTTCCTCTCCCTTTCCTCTCCCCTCCTCCCTCTCCTCTTCTGTATCTAGCTCCTGAGAGCTCAACAAAGTGTTCCACTAATCGCAAGTTGCTTTCACACACATTGGTGTTCTCACACCAACCCAGCATGGGTCTCTGTGTCCCCTAGATTTCAACAACCACGCTCGCATGTATGAACAACAAATCCTGCACACGTAACAATGTCCTACTTCTGCAATCAATCTCTATGCGAACATTTTCCAACAACAGCTAATAAATTCCAATCTGGTCCTCATGTGATTCTCGTCCCGCAGGGTTTCCAGGCCGATTTTTTCCTCAGCAGAGGCGCCGAATAGTCGAAAAATAAATCAATAAGGGGCCTCCCTCTCCTGCCATTTTGACATTAAGGAGCCGTTCTGAACCCTCAACCTCTACGAGGATTTCATCTCCAAGAGGGAAGGATAGGGAAGAGGGAACGCCAGTCAGCTCTGCTGCGTGAGAGAGAGAGAGAGTGAAAGAGGGAGAGAGAGAAGAGAGAGAGAAAGAAGGGAGAAGAGAGATAGAGAGTGAAGAGAGAGAGAGAAGAGAGAAGGGGAAGGACGAGGGAAAAGAGAGAGAGAGAGAGGGGAGGGAGAGAGAGGGAGGCTAACCAAACACCTCAGCCAAACCCTGACTCCTCAATCCTCCTCCTCCTCGTCCTCCTCCCAATCGTCCAAGCCCTCTTCTTCACACGCCAGCAGCTCCTCCTCCTCCTCCTCCTCCTTCCCCACTCTCACCCTCTCCCACTCTCTCTCTCCCTCCGACCTCCTCCCCGCCGCCGGAGTCTTATCTACTCCCCTCCCCCCCGAGTGAAGGTAATGCATAACCCTACTCACGTTCTGCAACATCAGCATCCTTTCTTTTTTCAAATCTGCAATCCCAACTCCTCTTGGAACCTTTCTCCCATACAAGTTTTTGTCCCTCTCTGCCTCCTTCCATCGACATTGCCTCAAAATTCGATTGATCTCTCCGAGAGCTTCCACCTGGCGCTCTATCGCCACGCAGGCCTCCTTCCCAGAAGCTTCCTCCCTGGCCTCTCCAAGCTTGTCCTTCCCGGAAGCTTCCTCCCTCACCCCTCCGGAAGCTTCCATTAGCTCACGTCGCGACAAAAGAATTGCAGCCATGGCCTCCCATGAAGATCTGGGAGCTTCCTCCGCGTCTTCATTCCTTTCCAAAGACCCCTTCTTTTTGATCAAATTTTCCGAATTTCTGTCGACATTCACCTGCGCTGCAGACGAATTTTGGGTGCAAATATTGGGTTTTGGGTTCGAATCGTTCTCAAAAAATGACTTTAAGGACCGGCGAGCTCGAGGGGGCCCTTTGGACTCTCCGCCTTCTCCCAAAAGGGCAACTTCGAGGGCTTCATGAGTGACATAGAACGGGGTCCCTAGGCCGTTCAACGGACTGCCAACTGAGGACGGAACGGAGAACGGCGATCCATGCACGCTCCGTGGAGGCGAGCGGAACGGTTCCGTGTCGCCGCATTCGGAAAATTTGTTCCGTTTGGGAGATGGGTTTAGGTCGGAGTGGGGAGAAATGGGCCTCTTTGGGATGGGAGGGTTCGGGGGGGCGAGAAAGGCCGCGTTTCGATGGTGTGGGGGGGAGCAGGGAGAGGACATATGTTGGGATCTCATGGGAGGGAGGGAGAGAGGGAGGGAGGGAGGGAGGGGAGGGAGAGTGGTTGGTGGTGGGGAGAGAGGGGGGAGGGGTGGGGGGGGAGAGGGAGGGGTGGGAAGGGGAGAGAGAGGAAGGTGAAGCAGAGAAACAGTCGAAGGGAGAAAGATAGAGGAAGGGGAGGTAGATGGAGCGACGGAGGCTAGCATATGGAGGCAGAGAGAGAGAGAGAGATAGAGAGAGAGAGAGGAGGGGAGAGAGAGAGAGAGAGAGAGAGAGAGAAAGAGAGGGAGGGAGGAGATGGGGACAGCTCCCACAGTCGGGTACAGTGATGAGACGGTACGGACGGACCACTGTACGAACCGTACTATGTACGAAAAGATAAGTGGAGCTATTGCAGGTTCACACGTGCGTGGTTTCCTTCTTATTCGCCGATCTCCGCATGACCGCCACGTGGCAGCGAGGCAAGGTTCAGGTCCCTGCGGCGCCGCCAAAACTGGGGACGGGCAGAAAAAAATCGTTTTACGGGCAGGAAGAAAATGGCGGAGGGGGACCAAGGAGGGTCGCGGGAAATTTACGCAACCGACAGTACGGTCAAATCGGTTGTGAAAAGTGTACCTTTTGAACTGAAACTGTTACATTTCGCGTTGGTGTTGGCTGTACGGACATGTTGCTGTACGGTACATGTACGGGCATGTGCTTATATTATGGCACCTAAAGCATCCGTATGGTTCGTTGGCGGCCTCGTTTGTACGATTCGGAGTGAACGGGCAGGACCGGAAAGTTTCGTTTGGCTGCCTGAGGGCAGATTGTACCGTTTGTGAAAAGTTATGGGTGATGACGTGGCGGAATGTCGGCGATTGGCCGTCCGCTACCGAAGGGCCGTTGCGACCTTTAGGGCCATTTGTACCCTAAGAGAAAAACGGACAAAAAAAACGGGGTCTTACTTTTAGGGCCATTTGTACCCCAAAAGAAAACCAGGCAAAGAAAATGTCGTCTTGGGCAGTACCGTTGGGCAGGTGAGGTGGAGAAGACGACAAACAAGATATCTGCTGTGAACCAGTGGGTCATCGACCAATCAGGATATGCCACGTCTTCAACAATGTACACGTGTCCATCCCTGAGTGGCTGGTGGTCCATTAGTTGGTGGGCCTCGAAGCAAAGTTGTTGGCCATGGCTATGTTCTTTCTTTCTGTCTTTGGGTCCTCTGCGAGCAGTAGTTGTTGGCTCCTCGTGGTTCTCTTTCCGCATGTCGTTCCTGTTGTTGAACATGCGCCTCTCATGTCATGGCATGGCCATGGTGAGACCAATGCATGCCACTCCATTCTCTAGCATGGCGACGTCAGCAAATGTGCATGAACAATTTCACATTCAAAAAAATGTGAAATTGTAGAGAGCCGGACGGCGGCGAAGGTTTCTGAGGTTCCCATTCTCTGTTCGTTCCATGTTCTTTTGGTTCAGTCATGTTTCACTGTGTTTAGTTAGTGCCTGTTCCGCTTTGTTCAGCTCAATAGCTGAGTCCTTCGTTCCATGTTCACGCAGCATGGCAGTCGACCTGCCCAAAAATATCCCATACTTTAGTTGGGGGTGTCAGAATTGGAAGATTTTTATATTGGAATTTGTGTCAAAGGAAGTAATTCAGATTGAGATGATACTCCTTTAGTGGGCGACCACGGATGACCTCAGAAACCACAAACTGTGGACGCAGCGAGGTGCCATGACACAGCAGCAGAAGGTTCGCAAGAAAAGCCCCTTACAGATTCTCCACATGTATAAGACCAGTGCGCATTTCCGGTCCCAGGTTTGCATTGTTTCGACAGAACAAGAAACTGATTTCTCAGAAAAAGAAAAGAAAGGCATGTACCGCAACCGTTCAGCCACCCTCGGGTAGTTGGTTTACAACGCTCGAGTTGTGAACTGGGAAGGGATAAGAGATTTATGACCTTGCGTTCCTATAGTCTAAGTCCTTTGGAGCCTACCGACGGGCTTTCCATGTCTGCAATTGCGTGACACGTGCTCTCGTCTGACCCCATAAGGCACATGCCATCATTGATGGGATACATACGCCATATCTGGACCCCGCCCCATGAGCAACACACGTACATGCGTGCAGACCATGCATGCATACATCCGATGTCAACATGCATACATGAGACAATCCCAAAAGCACAAGAGCTAAGAACTACAACCTCACAGCTGTTAAGGAACAACAAGAACATCAACAACAACAAAAACAAATAAAAGTAAATACAATATCTAAATGTGAATACCACAACCGCCTCGTCATACTGTCCATTGTTTACAAAAGTCTGATTTTTACACATGGCTTTTCTCGGTGCCCCAAACTGCTGCTCCCCTATAGAACAGAAGTACAGCGGCTCAATGATCCGAATCCGGAAAATGATCAGCCCAACACATGCAGCAGTAATTTCGATTCTGTCCTAAGCCATGAATTCAGCTGAAAAAATTTACTTAGCCTGAATAAATAAATAAAATCAAAATAAAAAGAGGGCTACAGTTCCATCAATCACCGCAGTGACGTCAGCATAGAGGTGAGCTCGCCGCTCTCTGTTTTTGGCTGTATTTCGTCCGAACTAGTTACGTTGCATTGAACTATAAATTCCAGCACATGTGCCCTTCGTGCCGGCAGGCCAACCAACCTCAATATAGCCCCTTGATTTCTTATACCCTATGCCAATTACATCGTTACCCCATTGGCTAATTTCCCTACAGTGTTTGAGTCAATCATAAAGCCCTTACCTTGCTCTGAAGATTCCTTCAAAACGACGACCTCCTCCAAACTTTTTTGTTGGAGCTCCGAGTCAACACTACCTTCAGGAGGAAAGGATGCAGTGGGGCCTCTGCTCTCCTTCCCCTCTCTCTCCACTGCACCACCTCCAGAGGGAGAGAGCTCCTCTTCGCTCACTCTCACCTCCACTCTCTCACCGCCTCTCTCTCCCCTTGCATGCCATGACTCTGCTTCCCGAAAGGGACTCCCTCCCGCGTCACTCTGATCCTCAGAGGATTCGAAACCATTCACATCATGAAAATCTGAGTCTCCCTCACTGTCAGCATCTACCACCTGCTCTCCTCCCCTTGGAGAAGGTACAGCTTCCTCATTATTAGGAGCTAAAGCTCCTCCTCTTTCAACTCTCTCCTCTCCAGAAACCGATTCTGCTGTTGGGGACTCCTCTGCCAAATGCCAGTCTTCTTCCTCCTCGTCCCCTCCTCCCACTCTTGCTCCACTCTCTTCCTCAACAACAGGAGCAAGGTTTTCAGCAATCGACGTCTCCAAGGGAGTCCTTTCCCCCGGAGGACTTGTCTCCTCTCTCCTCTCCTCCTCCTGCTCATTTTGGGACTCACACTCCCTCGCTGGCCCAGCACTTATGTCTTCCAATTTAATGGAAGGAGCACTATTCCCCTCTGTCCTTTCTGGGAATTGAGCAGAACTAATATCTTCCTCATCTACTCCCTTCACCTCAACATTACTAAAATCGCTGACCAAAGCAATAGGAGTTTCCGGCAAAGTATTCACTTCTGTTGCTTCCAAAGCAGACCCTTTCACTGCACTGTCAGAGGAAGAAGCAGCCTCTACAACTCTCTCCTTTCCTTCCTCTGTTATGAGGACAGTGGCAAGAATAGAAGGTTCCCTTTTCTTCACTCCCTCAGTATTTTCCCCCACCTGCTTTAGAGTCTCTCTATCTCCTTCTCCCAATCCTTCATCAGCTGAGGCAATGGGAGATGACGGATAGAGATCATCGTCGCTATCTGCAGAGGTGCTTTGCAACAGCAGGTCACTACCACTGACAGAGAGAAACTCTCCCACAGCCATTTCCTTTCCTCCAAATTCCTCTCCAGAAACCTCAGAGTCGTTCAACAATTCGTCAACAATCTCGGCATTTGTTGTATCAACCTGAACCGCACTCAGTTCTGGGATATTTGTTGGGGCTTCTTCCTCTCCCACTACGGGAGTAGGCACTACTTCCTCGCCCACTATGAGAGCAGGAGCTTCCACATTCATAGCAGGGTCCTCCATAGCTGCCTCCTCCAAAGGCCCCACACTTCCTTCCTCCCTCAGTTTAAGCTGCTCAAAAGTTTCGCCTCCTTCCACAGATTCAGCCTCTCCTACCGCACTTTCATCATATTCGACAAGCTCAATAGTCTTCTTGACTACAACAGAGGAACTCTCTTCCTCTCTCTCTCCTCCTATCTCTCCCTCAAGAGAGGCTTCCTCACTTCCTTCCTCCCTCACTATAAGCTGCTCAGAAATCTCCACCACCCCACTTTCTTCTCCCACAGATTTGGCCGTTCCTACCGCAGTTCCATCATAGTTGACAGGCTCAATAGTCTCCTGAACCACAACAGAGGAACTCTCTTCCTCTCTCTCTCCTCCTATCTCTCCCTCAAGAGAGGCTTCCTCACTTCCTTCCTCCCTCACTATAAGCTGCTCAGAAATCTCCACCACCCCACTTTCTTCCTCTCCCACAGATTCGGCCGTTCCTACCGCAGTTCCATCATAGTTGACAGGCTCAATAGTCTCCTGAACCACAACAGAGGAACTCTCTTCCACTCTCCCTCCTCTCTCTCCTCCCTCTCCCTCAAGAGAGGCTTCCTCACTTCCTTCCTCCCTCACTATAAGCTGCTCAGAAATCTCCACCACCCCACTTTCTTCCTCTCCCACAGATTCGGCCGTTCCTACCGCAGTTCCATCATAGTTGACAGGCTCAATAGTCTCCTGAACCACAACAGAGGAACTCTCTTCCTCTCTCTCTCCTCCTATCTCTCCCTCAAGAGAGGCTTCCTCACTTCCTTCCTCCCTCACTATAAGCTGCTCAGAAATCTCCACCACCCCACTTTCTTCCTCTCCCACAGATTCGGCCGTTCCTACCGCAGTTCCATCATAGTTGACAGGCTCAATAGTCTCCTGAACCACAACAGAGGAACTCTCTTCCACTCTCCCTCCTCTCTCTCCTCCCTCTCCCTCAAGAGAGGCTTCCTCCACATCCATGAGACCACTACCATTACGCATCCCATACTCTCCAATAGCTCCTTCCAGTCCATTGGATGCATGAGGCTCGTCCCTCCCAGTGGGAGTGAAGGCTCCCTCCATGTCAATATGACCAGCCACTCCCTCCACCCCCAGACTGCTGGTAGTGCTGATTGCTATACTGAACATCCTTTCCATCCCTCCATTGAGTCCTACATCAGAGACTATATCGTTTACTCCATTACAATTCGATTTGCTGAATATTCCCTCAATCACATCCTGCAAATTTGGTCAAGACAGAAACACAGAGAGAGAGAGAGAGAGAGAGAGAGAGAGAGAGAGAGTAATGTCAGCGATTACTATGGACAGACCTATATCAATCTTCAACTTTCCAAGGCTAAAAAAAGCGATAGCTCCTTAACATTTAAGCAAGTAAAACACTGACGTAACAATCGTTTACCTCCGCATTTTTCTCCTCCTGCATAGCTCCTTGATCTGCGTCTTCCACCAGTTCCTCTTCTGTAAACAGAAGAACCCTCTCCTCCTGAACACTCTCCTCCGTCTCCTTCTCTCCCACCATCAAAACGTCCTCCTTTACCTTTACAGCCTTCATCCCTCCCTCCTTCCCTTCCTCCTCTCCCTCCAACACAAATCCAACCGGCAGAGTCTCTGGCAGATGTTGTTCTCTCGAGAGGGACAAACCATTAACAGGAGAAAGCATGTGGGACTGTGCAAAAAGCTCCTGACTCATCTCCAGCATCCCACTCATTCCCTGTCTCCTCCCGTCTCCCTCTCCCTCTCCGTCGTCATCATCCTCCTCCAAAATAGTGCTCGAGCGAGCGGAAGCAAAAGCTTCGGAGAAGGCTGAGACAGCAAGCTTCTCCTGCCTGCTTTGAAGTTTGCTTTGAACCAAAAGTTTGAGCAGCTTCATAACATCCGCTGCATGAGAGAGAGCTGCTTTGGGGTCCAAGATTTGAAGCTGGCAACAGAAAGGCATGGAATGAAGCGTCAGAATGTCTACCAAGAGTACGGGGAAGGGAAAGAGAAAGGGAGGGAGTGGGGTTTTCTACAACCAGAAAATTCCAAGAACGAAAAGTCCATCACGCCGGTCAAAGTTTTCTTTTCTAAAGAAGGACAACCTCATCTCCACTCTTCAAATCCGATCCCTTTCAAACTTCACTAAACATGAAGCAACGGTACTGATTTTACCCCAATACCTCACACTCAATCCAGCTTTCTTCCACAGAACTGATAATATTATTCTGATTGCATGAGAAAACCAACCTGGAACAAATTTGGCGCGAAAACAGTTGCAATGTTGTGAATGTTCATCAAGTTGACGGTCTCAAACTCAACCACATCCACCATTAGATTGAGGGTCCAATCTAGAAGGTTTTTCTGAATATCCGGAAGCTTTTCTACGAGCTCCGTCGCTGCATCCACATCGCCTGAATTTGAAACTGCCTCGACTTCAGAATCCGGAAGAGAGTCGAGAACTCCGTCCGGAAGCTCTCGAAACCACGCCTGCACAAAGTGACGAGAGTAGAAAATATGTTCAGTAAAAATCAGAAAAAACTGTTGTTCAGTATTGTTGTTGATGTTGTTCAAAAAAACGAAGAAAGAAATAAGGGAAAAAATGAGCAACGATCACAATAAAGAGATCACTCTCGAGAGATGATTGGGGGTGATTTGGAGTGAATAGAGTAGAAGAAGAGATGAAGACAGAGAGAACAAGAGAAAGGGAGAGAGGTCAATCATTACATAATGAAAATCTCACCTTTATGAGACCGGCAAGAGCGTAGACTTCCATGTTCTTTGGAACCACGCCATCGTTCAATTGCTTCCGAACATGCTCTTCGTGGTCGATCCGGGCAGCCACCCGAAAAATTCCCTCCGCCTGCACAAAAAAAGGAAATACAAGCAAAGTTCCGTTAGGGGAGAGAGGGAGAAGCTGGCTTCTGAACGCGGGTGAGAGAGGATGAGGTGGTTGGTGGATTCTGGACAGAGCTTTTCACAGTTTCTGCTGGATAATGGATTCCCTCTCTCCCCGTCTCTCTCTTTCCCTCCCCTCTCTCGCGCAACACACAACTCTTCCCGCCCCCCTCGCGAACGCATACATGCAAATCCACACTAGTAAGGCCATCAGATTTTTGGAGATGTGCTATCGAACAAGATAAGCTTTTGCTTATGAAAAACAGCACAAGGATCTTCCATGCAATGCTTGTTTCAGATCTTCTCCTGAGATAGCTGAATGGTGCTAACGACATTAAATCTAAACTAAATACTTTCCCCTCTCTCCCTTCCCGCTCGCGCCCCTTCCGTGCCCCTCTCTTCCTCAAGTTAACTCCGCTTAACGTTGCATATCGGATCGTTCTTTCAGCTCTGACATTCTTACAAATTTCAGAAGTAAAACTCTGCTGGTTGATTCAAAGATCAGGAATAAGTAGAAGTGGTAGTAGTGATAGTAGTGATAGTGGTGGTAGGAATAGTACCCTGAGCCCTCCCTGGTTGTAGAGCCGAGTCTGAAGGAGGAGGAGAAAGGTAGGAACACTGTTTCCATGTCCATCAAATGAGCACTGCATGGAGGCTGGGCTTACTCCAAACACGCTTTTGCTGCAGAAACGAAAAAAAGAAAAAAAGAAAGAGCCCCAAAACATGGTTTGAATCGTTAGGCCGTTGCTTAAAAAGGAAAAGGAGCAGAAATCAGATTTCATTTATGAAAGTGGTGCAAGCTAACGCAGTCACCTTTAAAGAAGTAGCAAACATGAGGGGAGGGTAAGGCATCTCATGTTAGTGTTAGCATGTAGACACAATATGTACTTAGGTATCCCTTCCCCACTCCCTCCCCTTCCCCATGTGCGAGTCTCCCTCGCTCACTTCCTCTATCTTTTCCTCTCCCTCTCCCTCTCCTCCCCTCTGAAAGTCTCTCTCGTGCTCTCACTGACCTCTGCCCTGCATCCACCCCTCCCACTCTATCCATTACCATTCCCTCCCCTGGCCACATCCTCTCCCTCTCTCCCCACGTTCGCTTCCTCACTTCACTTCCCTCCTCTTCCTTCCTTTTCTCTCTTCATGTGCCTATCCCTCCCCCAGATCCTTTGGCACGCTGGCCTCCTTTCCCTGCCCCCTCCCTCTGAGTCTCCAATCCCTCTCCTGCCTCCCTCCCACCTTCGCTTTTGAGACCATAGCTCCTTACAACCATTCCTTGCAAACCGCTAAAATGAGGAACCACTAACAAGCAGAAGAACAATGCTTGAGAGCATTATTTCAGACTAAACATACACCTCCGGAAGTTCTCCTGTGACTAGAAGTGCTTATGAAGACTTCCAGGTCGCTCTCTTATTCGAAATAGAGATCTAATACGAGAAAGGCTTTAATGGGCTTCAAACTGTATAAGAATGTTAGTAACTGGCTAAAATAGATCTTACGTTTCCCATCCTAGAAAGACTCACTATCCCAGAGTTGTACATCAAACGTCGACAAAGAACAAAAAAAATCTGAGCAAAGTAATCGACATTGTCATTATATGGAAGATTTGCTTAAAACTACCGACCTTGCACTCAAAAGCCGCTTCGGAACCTTGTTCTCAAAGTCTTGAGGAAGTCCCAAATATCCCTCGAAGGGGTCAAATGTAACATGTGCTTTATGTTGTACAGAAGTGGGCCAGCCAATGTTAGCCTGCCACGCATCCTCCTCCTCATCGGAAGAATCCTCCTTATCTTCCTCAGAAGAAAAGCACGAATGCCTTGCTGGAGAAGCAAACATACAGGGAAAGAAAGAAAAAAAACGAAAGAGAGCGGGATAGGAAAGCATGCATCTTGTTAGAAAGCCGGAGCGAAGTGGGAGGAAACTGAAGGTCAGGTTCTATGAAGAGATGCAAAAGATTGGAAATATACAATAAGGTACGGGGTGAAGGGTGGCTATGAGATTTGTTATTTTTGTCTGTGAGAAGCAGGACATGAAGGTGGGGGAGGGTGGGAGTGGAAGAGAATAGGAGATAGGCAGAGATCAGACGGCAAGAGCGAAAACAGAGAGCTTGGGCAAACGAGAGAGGGGATTTACGAGGGATGAGGTGGGACGGAGAGGAGCAAAAATGAAGAGAGATATCTCCGAGGGAGGAAGATGTAAGGGGGACAGGTCAAGAAGGGGATGTAAAAAGAAAGCAAGTGAGAGTGTGACGACGAAGGAGAGGGAGAGAGAGAGAGAGAGAGAGAGAGAGAGAGAGAGAGAGAGAGAGAGAGAGAGAGAGAGAGAGAGAGAGAGAGAGAGAGAGAGAGAGAGAGAGAGAGAGAGAGAGAGAGAGAGAGAGAGAGAGAGAGAGAGAGAGAGAGAGAGAGAAAGAGAAGGCAAGGTCGGTGAGTGTGAAGGGAGTGGAAGAGAGGCTCAATAAAATGAGTGAGGGGATGGCGAATAGTGGGAGAGGGAAGGGACATAAAAAATGAGGCAGCCAGGGACGAAAAATAGACGTGAAAATTATATAGCCAAAAATGCATGAAAATTCAGATAGGAGGTCTAGCACGGCTACTCGAGCTTATCATGGTTTGATTGGGTTAAAAGTGAAAGAGGAGGACATGAAGAGGAGAGAGAGAGAGAGAGAGAGAGAGAGAGAGAGAGAGAGAGAGAGAGAGAGAGAGAGAGAGAGAGAGAGAGAGAGAGAGAGAGAGAGAGAGAGGGAGGGGAGGGATAGAAAGAATAGAGAAGATAAAAATCGGGGAGGAGAAATCAACATAGGCAAGAGGGAGAGTGCAGCACTCTCACTACCATTTGAATGAGTATATGGTTTTCGAAAACAGAGTAATGAGAGAAGAGCATGTGTAGGGAAAGAGGCACTGAAGAGCGAGCAAGAGGGGAAGGGTGAGAGTAAGAGAGACATCTGCGTGAGAGAACACCAGCCTCCAGTTCACATAGTCCAATAAGCATTCAGAAAAGCAATACAGACATCACTCCAGATATTTTCCTGCTGCAGACCCATAACGCACCCCTTCACAAGTTTCAAGCACAGCTCCATGCATACATGCGTAAAGATGTGAAAAAAAGAACAATTATGTACGTGATGTATAGAGTCACCGCATCCCCACATGCATCCACACAGTTGCAATTGCATGCAGAACATTCTTTGCTGATTACATGCTCGGTATGCGCGCGTGCACAGTCCAGATAGGCACACCACACACAAACTCATACATCCATGCAGACACATAGACCGAAGCAAGCGCATCCATGCTACATGCATGCATGCATGCATGCATGGATCATGCGTATGTGACTTATGCATCCATCCCTGCTTGCATGCATGCATGGCGGAGGGCGCACCCTTGGGCTTGGTCTGCATGGCGCAGAGTGAAAGGAGCGCCGCCGACAGCCTCACGAGCAGGCGCAGGGCCTGCGGGGGCGGGGGGGTGCGCCGACCGGGTCCAGACCGGTACCGGCACCACCTCAGCAGGCGCCCGCCATGGCCGCACAAGGCGCGCAGAGCAATGCTGCGCTATGGTACTCTCTCTCTCTCCTTCTCTCTCTCACTCTTTCACTCTCCCTCTTTCTCTCCTTGCAATGGTGCAAGCTTTTTCCTAGTGAGCTCGCTTTCTTTCTCGCTCTCGACTCTCGCTGAGTGCGCCTTGCTCTCTCTCCCTCTCTCTCTCTTTGCCACTTTGTCTCTTTCCTGCGAAGTCGCAAGTATCCTGCTCCTCTGTCCTTGCAGCAGCCCTTGCTGCTTCCCACCTTCCTTTCCTACTCCGCGCAAGGCCTGCTCCAGCTCAGACGCAAGGCCTTTCCTTTTCGCTCTCCCGCGAACAGAAATTGAAGGAACACGTGCTCACAATATGCACGTGTTCTATGATGCGCTTTGTAGCGTGAAGTCCATTGAATCTGACACAGATAGCGCTTCACGAAACCCTAACGCTCTCCTTCCTTCAAACAAAAGATCTCGAACACAACAATCATACGTCCTGCAGAATCCTGCAACCCTCTCTCCCTCCCTCCCTCCCTCCCTCCCTCCTTCCCTCTCCCTGTTCCAAGTTGTCTCTCCGCTCCCCACCACTCCCACACTCTCCCTCTCCCTCTCTTTCCCCCTCTCTCCCTCTCTCCCTCCCGCGGTCAAAACCGTCCTGCGCGCCGCCCCTACGTCCGTACAGCTACTTTTTTCCCCAATCTCCAACATCCGATCAAAAGCTTTACCCACTGCCCGCTGCCCAAATGACCGGGCACCAAAGAAGTGTCCCGCTACCCAAATGTCCGGACAACAAAAACAAATTCACCATCCGCCAACCACATTGCAGAATCACACGCGTGCTGACCCTCAATGCCTCCCGGTCAGAAAACACATTATTTCTTAAGGAACGCCATAAAAAACGGGCTGCCCGCTCAGGAAAGGTTTGGAGGTTGGCGACTCGCCTGGCAGGGCGAGGTTTGCCAAGGAGGTTCGTACATACTCCGTACCACTCCATAGTACGTTCGTGTTATCCGTACATATTGTACGGCCAATCCCCGCTCGCAATATTACGGATTCTGAGCTGACTTTCTGCGCATATCCGGGAGCTTCAGGGCCGTCCGTTACCGCCCGCAATTCCCGGATCGCGCCATTCGTGGCGATCGGACGGTCTAGGTTTCTTTGGACACAGCTGGCGTCACGACATTGCCATTAATTCCCGCAGGACGCCGAATATCGGCAGGCTGTCTCCTTGCATGCCACGTGTGAAAGACGACAGAATCCCTCTTGCGATTGCCTACTACAAGACCAAATGAAGGGAAGCAACGAACGTAGAATACGTATTTTACTATTTGGATAATTATCGTATCACCATTTGGTGGTCGTTTGCTATGTACGTATAAGGATAAAAATGGAGAAAATTACCGTTGGCCTATGGCCTCTGCTTCGCTGGCACTTCTGCCCATCCGCCGGCAGCTGGGGAGTCTGCAACAGACAAATTTTCAGTCTGTCCGTACATACACAGTGTACGGTCGTCCCAAAATCGCAATAACTCGAGCAAAAGATACGATTTCTCCGCCAATCAGGCCCTTCCGCTAGAGACAAAAGATTCCAATCACGGCGTGCCACGTGTAAAAATTGCCTACGTGGCAGTCCCCCATTGAAGGGTCTCCCTTAGGTGCCTAGGCCCTCAGCCCCATTTTTCCAAGGGCTTTAATTCGGGTCCAAACAGTGAGCTGCGCGAAACGGATTTTTTCCTTTTGTGTATTTTCGTACGGACAGTCCTGATTTCGGAAAAACAAGTGGCAGAGAAGACAGTCAAGATACGTCAAGCAAGGTCAAGGGGAGGCATGTTATAGGCCACGTGGCAAATCAGATGGTGGCAGGTCAGTCTGTTGACGCTGGACCGCCACGTGTCAGAATGAGGGCAGGACTTAACCGTACGGTACCTTGTCTCAAGCTGAACCTAGCCGGATTTCGTACAGTCCCTGGTACGAATTTCGTACAAGTGGACGTTCTTTCCGCATCCTGAAAGATTTTGAGGGGGATATCGTACGGATAACCGCGCAGGACAGAAGTAAATTTGGAACCGCTCAGCATTGGCCAGTTGGACGCGAAAGACATTTCAGAACTGTGACCGACAGCCCGTCTGGCTGTCGGCGACTGGACAACTACGCTGTTTCATGCAGGAAAAATGTAATTGATTTGAACGGAACCTGTGTAACTGTGGCTATGTAAACGTATGGGAGGTTTGAAACATGTTGAACATGAACCATGTGTGCATGGAAGATAAAGAACGACATATGCAAGTGCACAAAGTCTGAAAATCGCGAACATGCATGGGAGAGGTTCTAATGAAGATATATTATATCGTATAATGTACCATAGGTTGCAGAATGATGAACGAGTTGGCCTTGATAACAAGCCATCACATGTACAGACACATGGACAACAACAACATGGGAAACCACGACGAGCCGGTCAGAAAGAAGTATGAGCTATGAGTCTTGGACTTGCTGAGAAATTTCCGCCCTTTTGCCATTCCGTGCAAGTACTGTACGATACAGTTTCCTTGTTCATTTCGCAACTATACCTTTCACAATCGGCAACTATTGGACAACCATTGAATGGCAATATGGTTGGACGTCCAATGTTTCAAAGCCATTCGAGTGGTTGGCAACCATTGGATCCAATGGTTGCCAACCGATTCAACGGTTGGCAATCATTCGAATGGTTGATCTAAATGTATGTTGATTCGAATGGTCCGACCTGTGGTACCTTTGACAGGTTTAGGGTTTGAATTCTTGACCTCATTTTTGGCGTCCTGTACTGTTGCAGTCAAGCAGATCCTTTGAAAATCACGGCTTCAGATTCGTTTCTTTAAAATATCGGCTCCCAAATCGCACCAATCGCGTTGCAATTTTAGGATAGCGTATCACAATTTAGCGCTGTATGCGCAGGATGGACCAAAACACAGATTCCTTTTGGATTGTGATTGAGATTCTTACAAGATCAAGTGATGTCTGATTCTGATTTCCCATCCGTTGCCATCAGTCGAAAACTACTGAGTTTGTACTTTGTCGTACAAACTCGGGTTCACCATGTTGTGAAAGGCCGATCTGAGCCGTTCGATGCAATCCCTCCCAACGGCTGTCGCAACATGGGACGACATCACAACACCGTTGATTCCAATTCCTTAGGCGCTTTTGTATGCGACTCTTCAAATCTGTACGGACCGCGTACTTTGCCTTCTTCCAAATGTTGATCAGGTTTGGCGCGAGTCTAACCTTGAACATGTCTCCACAACACAATGTTCATAAGCCAAATGAGAGTCAATGCCTCTGCAATGGCTATTTATGGACGATGATGATGAGACCTATTGACATTGTGTAGTTATTTAATCTATTATGGCATGGCGTGTGTGCCTGGTTTGTAACGGGTTTTTTCTCATTTTGAAGAGTATCCGCTTGGCTTTTGACATTATGAAGCTAAATGCTCATGTGAGATGTTCCCCTTATCCTGCAAAGGAAAGCCGTCTTCCGTCCGCAGAACTTATACTAGAGCATCTTCCAATGGTCATCCGCCACGTATGCTAAATTGTACACGTGGCAAAGCGCCATTGCCAGGTGCTTGACCATAGTTCACAACGGAAAAATGGCCCTGTCATTGTCGTCACAAAGCCCTACCTGCGAGAAAGACCAATTTGCCTCCGAATCGTACCGATACGATACAGTACGATATCCGACTTATTATTTCGATACATTTCCACACGATACGGTACGGTAGTCGTAAGTACGTACAGTACAGTACAGTCAGCAGTCCTCATATTTTCCACCCTGTACAGTGCGTCCCCAAGAAATTCGCCCCGATTTTGCCGAAACCACCTTTTTGTACGGTAACTCTGTGTTAGCCGTACTATTCGTACTATCCGTACCCCTAAACCCTAAAAAACCGTACTAGCCGTACTAGCCGTACTAGCCGTACTTGCTGTACTAGCCGGTACGGGATTCAGCAAAACTCACCGAATCTTCCCGCACGTGCCGCCGTAAGAGGCGCTCGCTCGTCTTTCCTCCTTGTCGGCTCCGATACGACACGATACGATACGATACTTAACGACACGGTACGATATGGTACGGTACGATACGTACGGTCCAACGTGAACTCTAACATGAACTCTAACAATACCGCCCGTCTATTGGTAACACGAACCTTCTATTTGCAAAAATCAATATTTTCGCCTCATATTTGCCAAAACCATGGCGAAAATATGAGGACTGTTGTAGCGTAGTGGAGCTGCGCTCGACGGATCCGCGTCAGTTCAGTTGTACTTGATATATGCCTCCTCAGAATCACGGATCGGCAGAATCCAGGAGCTGCCAACGGAGGATGTGAGAAGGCAGTGCCATGTGTTGGCGGCCCACGGAACAGCACATCATCCAGCAAGGCGCACTCGGAGCGCCGCAATTTGCCGCCGATAGTTATTAGTTGACCTATCATAAGGCTCCACATAGTCAGCCAGGCCACTCAGTGGGCAGTTGGCCAATTAGAGACTGTCACTACTAGGACTCAGGATTTGCTGTCAGAGATAGATAGATTGGATGTCAGTGATGCTAGTTTGTCTTTTAGTGCTGGGCTTAGTATTTGTATTTGCTGTGTGGTTTGTCGTCCTGTTCTTCTTTTCTTCCTCTCAAGCTCCAGCAACAGATGCTAGTAAGAGAGAGAAAGAGTTCCACTGCAGAGAGAGAGAGAGAGAGTCTTCTTGCTGATAGCATTTAGACATCCAATTCAGCCCAGCCAGACAAACATTTCAGTGAGAAGACACTTATATTGTAATGAGAATCCCCAGCCAATCGCTGGCTAGGGTGAGTTTCCAAGACACACCCTTTTTCTAAGCTGATTCCTATCTTCCCTTTGCTGCCTCTATGCCAAGCTCTGAACTTGCTGTATCCTGCCTTCCATTCCTCCCAATGACCGATGATAACTAGGAGCCTAGCAAAGAGAATAGCTGAAGAGAGAACAGAAGAAGAGAACCCCCAGGGAAGGGCTCTTTGCGTATCGAGTCCGGCCGCCGGCGGGAACATCTTCAGGATCCCTACGTCTTCCGCTGCGCGTACCTCTGAATCCCCCGGTTCCTGGCTCTATGCTGCAGGCAGACCCACGGCCCCAATCCAACCCTTCATTAGTTTCAGGACAGATGCGCTAGTTGCCGTACAGCACCTGCAGCTAGATCAGCAGTCTCCTCTTAACCCCACTTATCTTGTGCTACACTGTTGACTGTACTGTAACAATACAGTACAGTACAGTATTGTACAGTACAATATCCACTGTTACATCTCGGTACATCTCAACACGATACCGTAAAATAATCGTAACTCACGATATCGTGACTATACGATACACTACAATATCCAAGGCTACATTTCGATACATCTCAACCCGATATGGTACGGTAATCGTAACTCACGATATCGTATCGTATCGTACCTTATGCCGATATTACGATGTTTAAATACAAACCGAAACCTTCGTTGGACGCCCTTGGAACTCGCCCGCCCAACATCATCCCCATGCTGATGTTAGCATTGTCAACATCACCACAGTCGGATAGCGTGCTGTACGGATGGCTCAGAGCCCATCCTAACATAACTTCTCCGAAATGTTGGCACCCGCAACATCACTGTCCCCTGTTACAGTAATCAGCTTTTCTCTCCAGCGTCTTTCCTTCGTTGCAAAGCGGAGGGAGTCTTGGAACACGGGACGCTTCGCTCCCACTCTCTCTGTCTCTCTTTCTCTCTCCGTTCCTCTCTATCTCTTCCTCCCTCTCTCTCTCTCTCTCTCTCTCTCTCTCTCCCTCTCTCTCTCGCGCCATACTGAAGGCTCAAAGCGGGAGGCGCAATGGTGAGTAATGCCAGCTGTTAGGGTTCCGCACTGACGGAAGGAGATCGGTAGAGATGCATGGGATATGAAGCCGCATTTGAGGATTTTTAGGGTTTGCATTATGCTCCCGACTGTATATGCATCCTGCAAGGCTTGATTAGGTCAGATTTGATCCTGCAGGATCATGCACTTGAGTGTGTATGATGCCTTGCAGGATGTCTTCGGCATGCAGGAAGCCATTGCTTGGTTTCTGTCCTTTTGGGCGCATTGGTTTTTGAAAGGAGAGAAACGGCAGGAGGCCTTTTAGGGTTGGACCTTTGGCATGCACCCTGATGATGCAGATGCGGATGCTGATATGTTTTTTTGGGGCTGCTTTTTGGGCAGCCGCTGCGGCTGGAGATCAAGGTGCGGCTCTTCTGCCTCTTGTGCGGGCAGCCAGGAAGAGATAGAGTGGGAGAGGAGGAGCAGAGAGGGAAGGGAAGGGAGGAGGAGAGAGGGAGAGAGAGACGTGGGAATGGGAAAGGAAAGGGGAAGAGAGAAGGAGGGGGGGAGGGCGAGTGAGGAGGAGAGAGAGGAAGCGACAGAGACAGGTGAAAGTGGGAAGGGGAAGAGAAGGAGGAGAGGGGGACTGCGAGAGAGGGGGAGGGAAGTGAGGGAGAGAGAGACGTGAGGATGGAGTAGGAATGTGAGGGTAGGAAGAAACGAACAGCTGATGAAATTAAGGAGTGAGTGTAGTCGCTGACTGATCCCCTTTAGGAATTACTTCCCCGCCTCTTTCTTGCAGCCCCCCACCCCCTCTCGCTCTATCTCTCCTTGCGCTGCATTGCCTCTCCCCTCTCTTCCCCCCCGGACCTTTGCTTGCTGTTCTCTCCGCCGGTCTTGAACAAGTGCCATTTTTTTAGCATGGCAAGTAACCTAACTGACTAACTAACTAGCATGATTGACCTAACCTACTGACTAACCTTGTGGATGGATCCGCCCCCGTGTAATTCCAGCGCAAGCTCGCCCAACGCTCAGATCGAGTGAAATGCGTTGATCTGCATCCAACCGAGCCATGGTAATATTTCGTTCTGCCTTTTAAAAACTCTTTTTTTTATGTTTATTGTGTTCTATTCCTGTTTTCTGTTTGTTCTCTTGTCCTTGCCCTTCAAACCGTCATTCTCAATGTGTGCATTTAAAGCACGTTATGTGCTTATGTTTTGCAGTAACTGATACTTTCAGCTGTGCAATTTTACTGACTTTTTTTTTTAAATGGCAGAACTGCATGTCTGAAATTAGCTATCTTAGTCAAGAATTGAACTGGCTCTAGGAAGGGGAAAATATCTAAAGAGAAAAATGACTGGGAGTGACTGCTGCCTGCTGTCTGTCAGCCTTTTGTCATTTTCTCATACCATGAACTTTTTCTTGTAGCGTGCTGATCGATTGACAAGATTTGTTTTCTGGTTTTTTTTTTCTGATTCGCAGGATTCTCGCTACTCTGTACAAGGGAAGCGTCTATATATGGAACCACATTACTCAGGTTAGATCTCGGCAATTGTAAAAAAAACAGATTAAATAAGCTTGATAAATTGTGCTCGGTATTCCTTTGTAACGATTGGTTTCGTTTTAGTCAACTCTTTTTCATGTAAGGGTTACCTGCTTCTTCATGTTTTTGACTGCGTACTGACTAGCCCAAGCAGGCACTCTCAAATAATTAGGGCTGGAACTTTTACTTTTCGTTTATGGCTGTTGCAAAGGGTTTGCACTTTTTAGGGTTTTCATTTCCCGCGCCTTCGTACGTTTGTAGGGCGGGAATGATTGTCTCTTTAAGGAGCAGCCTAGTCAAGAACGTACTTTGAATTTGTCTTGAAGAAAGAGATTCCTAATTGAAGGGCTTCAAGGCATGCTATGTAGGGCAGGTGAAGGAAGTTTTGTTGCTGGAATAATTGTGCAGTTGCAGTCCAAGAAGTGTTCATGGAATTGTTGTTGTATATTGTGCATCAGCAAAAATGAGCTTAAAATTTGGAGTTTTGTGTTTCTGCAGACACTAGTGAAGTCTTTCGAAATGACGGAACTTCCAGGTCAGCATGCAGCCCCTGCTGTCCCCCATTCTTTTGCATTTCTCAAATTTCTAGCTTCAATCCTCTTCGCCGATGTTTCGCATACCTTCTTCCTCATATACCTCTTTCCATTTGTTACCCCTCATGATGGAAGAATTAAGCTTCTCGTCGCTGAACTTCTCTGTGTGGTGATCCTAACCCACCTCTTTTGTTCTTTTGCAGTCCGTTCCGCAAAATTCATCGCCCGAAAGCAGTGGATTGTGGCGGGTGCGGATGACATGTTCATTCGTGTCTACAACTATAACACAATGGACAAAGTGAAGTCGTTTGAAGCCCACACAGATTACATCAGATGTGTGGCAGTGCATCCCTCTCTCCCTTATGTGATTTCGTCATCCGACGATATGCTAATCAAGCTCTGGGATTGGGACAAGGGGTGGACCTGCACCCAAATGTTTGAAGGCCACTCACATTATGTCATGCAAGTCATTTTCAATCCAAAAGACACAAACACTTTCGCTAGCGCATCTTTAGATCGCACAGTCAAGGTATGTTTTTGATTCTTCCTTTCTACCATTCTAACTCTATGTTTGTACTGTGATGTAATGCGAGCAAATTCAACTACCTTTTGGGGTTGGATTCAAAGGGTTGCTCGTTTTTGCTTAGGTTGCATTACGATCGTGTCGCAAAGAAACAAAATACGAAAAGGTTAATTTTTTCACAATTTTGGGTCCTACTGCAGATCTGGAGTTTAGGTTCACCTGATCCAAACTTTACTCTTGAAGGCCATATGAAGGGTGTCAACTGCTTGGACTATTTCACCGGTGGAGATCGTCCTTATCTCCTCACAGGCTCAGATGATCAACTCATCAAGGTCTGAATATCAACTCATTTAATATCTCCGGTTTTAAGCATTTCCTATGTTGCTATGCTGACTTGGTTGTATGTCAATCTGTAGCTTGTACTTATTTGGTAATCTGAAAATCTTAAAATAACTTTCTTGTGTTTCTTTGTTTCTGTAAAGAATGCAACCTCCCGTGCCTGACCTACTTTTTGGTTTATTTTAAAGTAGAGATCTCCTTAAAAGTCATACGTGACCTGACCTATTTAGTAACTTTTTGAGCTGGAGAGGTGATTAAATTAGGAACTTCATTAATGGACAGGAGGGAGTATTATGTATTATGTAAGAGAGGCGAAACAAGACATATAGTTAGAGACGATAGACTGAATTGGGGAAGATTCTAGAACACAAATTCTTCCAAGCTTGAACAAATTAGAACTGCATTACATGATATCTCAGAACCTTGCCTGCCTCCTTTGGATTTCATTCCTTTGTAAGTTTCCAACTGAAAATGAAATTTTTATTTGGGTCTTTGTGCATTCTTTGCAGGTCTGGGACTATCAGACTAAAAGCTGTGTTCAGACTTTGGAGGGCCATACCCACAATGTTTCATCAGTTTGCTTCCATCCTGAGCTTCCCATCATCATTTCAGGATCGGAAGATGGAACAGTTCGTATATGGCATGCAACCACATACAGGTCCTTTTTTTTCCTTTTCTCTCTCTCTCTCCCTCTCTTCTTGAATAAATGTAACTTGTTTTTGAAGGTGCTTCACGCAAGCAGCAGTCTCTGTTCGAATGTTGTTTTCTGGTTTTAAAATTTTCCGAAACACTCCAGAAACACTACGTTGGTTAATTGGTGTGTTTGTGTATGCCTATTTTTGGTCATTTTTTTTCTGCAGGTTGGAGAATACTCTCAACTATGGGCTGGAACGAGTTTGGACGATTGCATACATGAAAGGTTCCAACAGGTAAGGATACTTTGAAGGCTATGAAATGAAGAGAATTGCCGTTGATTGCGATAAAAAAGGTAAAATGCCAGGTGTTTTTCCCTGATGGGGAGGTGTAAGTGAGGAGCAGAATTTAGACTATCTAAGTCTCAGTTTTGTGTTCACCATCTCCGAACTCAGCTGATGCATGTTCATGTAACTGCAGTTACAGTCCTTTCTTAGCTGATCCATTCTCTCCCTCTATGAAATGACACGCTTGATTCCTCACGAACAAGCCTATCCTTCTCCCCGTCTCCAACTATTGCTTGATCCCAACGCATTCAGATCTCTCACTCTCCCTCCCCTCTCTCTTTCTCCCCCTCCCTCTCTCCCTCACTTAGGATTGCCATCGGCTACGACGAGGGAACCATCATGATAAAAATTGGGCGTGAGGAGCCGGTTGCGAGCATGGATAGCAGCGGAAAAATCATTTGGGCCAAACACAACGAGATTCAAACTGTTAATGTGAAGGCGGTGCCCAGCGACTTCGAGGTAAAGTCCCCTCTCTGCCCTACATTTTGAACACATATGGTTTCAATTGCCTTGAAATTTCAAGACTGACTTGGCTTGACTCGACTCGGCTGAACTTGACTCTTGGATTACTTCCAGAAAATTCAGTTACAAACATCATATGCTTACTCTCATTCTCTCCAGCATCATGCTGCAGAATAAGATTCCTAAAATTCTTTGAATACTGACTTAGAATCACTCTATTCATTTTTTTGGTTGCCTGGTTCGCCAGCCAATGGTTGGCTGGGTCGGAATCAATCGTTCGCAAAAACAAATCGAATCTTACTTCATGTCTACAGTCCAGTTGACCTGCATTTTGCTGCTTCTTTTCCCTTGATCCTTTTTGCAGCTAATCCAACTGAACGGAATGTATGCATGCAGGTGACGGATGGAGAGAGACTACCTCTCGCTGTGAAGGAGCTCGGCAGTTGCGACCTCTATCCGCAGGTACAACTTTCGTCGTCTAATGGGGCAGACCTTGGGACTGTTTGACTAGAAGTCTATGAATTCTGAACTTCGAATCTTGTTTGACTTCAATTGCCACCTTTTAAAAGTGCTGGCCCTAACTCCTGTGATCTTCTGCCTCTTCCTTCCTTCCCCTCCTCCACTTCTTTCGTCCCCCTTTTCCACTTTCTTTACCTCCCCCTCTTTCTCTTTCTCTCTCCCTCTCTCCCTTGTCTCCCTTCTCCCAGACCCTGAACCACAACCCCAACGGCCGGTTTGTGGTGGTTTGTGGAGACGGAGAGTACATTATTTACACCGCTCTCGCATGGAGGAATCGCTCCTTCGGGTCCGCTTTGGAGTTCTGCTGGTCATTGGAAGGGGAATACGCAGTGCGAGAAAGCACTTCAAAAATCAAAATTTTTAGTAAGAACTTTCAGGTAAAAGTTTCTTTCCCTCAATCTGAACCATTGAATGGCTCACAACATTCACTCTGTTTTTTTTTTTTTTTGGTTTTGGCTCTTGTTTTCTGATTTGGAGCTGGTTCTGTCCTTGAAAGTGAGAGTGGAAATGGCAGCCTTTCAAGCATCTCAGTCGGAACAAATTTTGCTAGTTGTGATCTTTGAAAAGTACACAGCAATAACCCACAACCACAAACCACCAGGACAATGTCGTTCTGGAGAAGTGTTATATCTGCAAATTTGTGAAGCAAGTCCTTTCTTCGTTTTTCTTCAAGTGTTAAAGTTTTTTTGGCATATTTTGTGATGCAATTTAGGAGCGGAAATCGATCCGGCCCACATTTTCAGCAGAGGGAATTCACGGAGGGGCATTACTGGCTGTGCGCTCGAACGAATTTGTGTGCTTTTACGATTGGGCGGAATGCAGAGTGGTGCGGAGGATCGATGTTGCTGTCAAGGTAACAGTCTCTCTCTCCCTCTCTCTCTCTGTCCCCCTCCTCCCTCCCTATCTGTCTACTTCAACCATTGTTTGGAGTTTCTAAAGGATTTGGTACCGTTGATTTTTTCATAAGGTGTCTCTTTTCCCCCGATCTGATTATCGCCTCATGTTTAATATCCGTCATTTGTGGGGGTAGTAGTGCAAGTTCAATTTTTTTTTGTGAGTTTTGGATAATTATGCTGACAGATAAATCTGAATTTCTGCAGGAAGTTCACTGGTCTGATAGCGGAGATTTGGTGGCAATCACTAGTGAGACCTCGTTCTACATCCTCAAGTTTAATGTGAGCACATCCCATACCCTAATTTCTGATGTTTCCTTTAGCTCTTACCATCATATTGTTGTGCTTCCCTTCAACCATTTCTACTGTTCAGCTGTTTCTTTTCTTCAAACAGTCCAATCGCAGAATAATGCTTTTGTGTAATTCTTACCCCCCATCCTGCATATTTTATGCAAATTGTTATCCCCTTCGTTAAACTACTTACTTTGATTAGCATTTTCTTCATCTCATGCTTGAGTCTGTCTGTTGTAATTGTAATGCTTGTTTTGGTTTCCCACTTCTTCCATTGTTGTCTTGCAGAGAGATCTTGTGGCTGCATATTTGGAGGATGGGAAAGCGGTGGACGACCAGGGGGTGGAGGATGCCTTTGAGCTTCTCCACGAAGTCTCAGAGAGAGTGCGGACCGGGCTCTGGGTGGGAGACTGCTTCATATACAACAACTCGGCGTGGAGGCTCAATTACTGCGTGGGAGGGGAGGTGAGTTGAGAGAGAAGGGGAGAGGGGGAGAGGGGGAGAGAGAGAGAGAGAGAGAGAGAGAGAGCGCGAGAGAGTCCCGTGTATGACGTATGTCGGTTTTGCTTTGTGTACAACTACTTTGGGGTGTCAAGCTATCGCTTGGTTATGCTGTTGCAATACCAGATCTGCATGCTGCTCTACTGACCTTTTGGCTTTTTTATATGCCAGTGGCACCCACTCAATCAAACACGCATTACATCTGTTTCTTATACTCTCGTTTAGCAGCAGCAGACTAGCAGTACACTTCAAACACTAAAATTTCTCTAAAAGAGGGAAGGATGAAACCAAATCTTCCTATTCTAGCAATCTAGAAAAACCTTTAAGCCTTTTAACTGAAATCTTTAACTCCTGCTTGTTGATTTTTTGTGCTACAGATAACTACCATGTTCCACTTGGACAGGCCCATGTACCTTCTCGGTTACCTCGCTGCTCAGAGCCGCGTTTACCTCATCGATAAGGAGTTCAAGTGAGTTACTATCAATGCTATTTCTATTCATCTGTTAATTGTTTTATATTCTTTTTAAGTATTTTTATTCGTTTTTTAAAGGAGGACAGCGGAGAATGCATGTTGGGACCCTAAAAACTATAACTGTCTGGAAATTCTATCAACTTAGACCCTAAAGCGGTAGCTTTTCGTACATCAATATGCAGCACAATGAAAGAACATTTTTGCTTGCAGAAGGGCTTCAGTTTACATGGAGTGTATACCAATTGTTGAACAAGTCTTTAGTCTCATGTTAGTCTGGCCGTATCGGATGTCTTTCTCTCTCTCTCTAACTTTCCCTCTCTTGTGAAATATGAAATATAAAATACTCCGTAACTTGATGCCGTTTCACTTCAAATGTTCAACCATACTGTTTATATTGTTTTTAGCACATTAGCATATGAGATCCCTTCCATGCTCACATGACTTGTATGTGGTGCATTGACAGCGTGATGAGCTACACTTTGTTGCTAAGCTTGATCGAGTACAAAACTTTAGTACTTCGCGGAGATATGGAGGAGGCTGAGAAGGTGCTGCCAAGCATTCCATCGGAGGAGTTAAACAGGTGCTGTATTTGTTTATTGCTATTGCAACCTTTATTAAGACACTTTTTGGTGTTTTAATTGGAGCTCTTCTGGTCTTAGAAGGTCTTGATTTCATTTTAATTAAGTTTCATTTAGTGAAGCATCAGAGGGAGTTTTTAATTTATGATACACAGTTCTCTGAAATATACCAAGGTGCGTCTGAAATATAGAATTACACATCTCGTTAGCTGTTAAGGTTGCATAGCTCCATACTATGCTGTCGATGCATACGCATACAGATGAGGCAGCTTAAAAAAAAGGAAAGAATGAACGAGGGAGCCAATTCTTTCTTTCTCGAAATCATCCTTTACTTTTTCCTTATTTCTTGGTCCTTTTTCTATGCAGTGTGGCGAGATTTTTGGAGTCTCGAGGGCTGACTGAAGATGCCTTGAGAGTTGCCACTGATCCTGACTACAAGTTTGACTTAGCAGTCCAACTGGGCCAGTTGGAAATTGTATATGTAAGCTTCTTTTTAAACTTAAAAACTTGCCCCAATAAAAAAGATCTGGAGGGTTGTTTCACTATTCCTTTATTTTGATACCTCATCACTCTGTTTGTGGGTTCTATGTCCTTCGATTCACCCGTTGTTTGAACAATGCTCTAAGATAGTACATATATACATTTAATGCATATATTTTCGTATATTGATTGAATGATGAGCAGGAAATCGCAAGTAAGGCCCAAAGCGAGTCGAAATGGAAGCAACTCGGGGAACTAGCCATGTCTGCAGGAAGGGTAAGCTTATTTATGCCGTATCTCTCCTCATTATTCTCACACTTCCCCTCATTTTCTACCCCCCTTTTTTCCTCCGAAAATTTCCATTACCTTGAAGAACCCACTCAAAAACCCACTTCTTATTCTACATTCCGGCCCCGTAATTTGCAGTTCGAACTCGCAGAAGAATGCCTCCTTCAAGCAGCAGATTTGTCCGGTCTTCTCCTCCTCTTTTCCGCCCAAGGGAACGCGGGCGGACTGGAGAAGCTTGCGGGCTTGGCAGAGCAGCAGGGGAAGCACAATGTGGCCTTCCTCTGCCTCTTCCTGCTTGGAAATCCGGATGCCTGCATCGAACTGCTTTGTAAAGGGTGAGAGTATGTGGGGTGTTGCATTCGAAGATATTTGGACGATTCAATTCAGCATGCATTCTTTCTGAAAATGATTTGATTTTGTATGCATGTGTATATGTATGTATGCTTTTTCTCTTTAGCCAACGTTGTATTTTGGGCTGATTGGGAGTGATGAAATCCATATTTTCGGGCCATGGATTTATATTCAGAAAAAGTTTAGCTCGCCGTTGAAATTTTAGGGTTTCCAACGTTGGAGAGCGAGAGGGAGGGGGGAGGGGGAGGGAGAGGGAGAGGGAGAGGGAGGGAGAGGGGAAGGGAGATGGTGAGGGAGAAGGAGCGGGAGCGGGAGAGGGAGAGGGAGAGAGAGGGAGAGGGGAAGGGAGATGGTGAGGGAGAGGGAGAAGGAGCGAGAGCGGGAGATGGAGAGGGAGAGAGTGAACGAGCGAGAGAGTCAGAGAGAAGAGTGAGAGGTATGGGCGTTGGAAATGATAGTTTTTATAATTTTCACAGTTTTGTTATGTTTGGCTCCAACTGGCAGAGGACGCGTCCCCGAGGCGGCTTTCTTGGCTCGGACGTATGTGCCCAGCAAAGTGACGGAAGTGGTGGCGTTATGGCGGAATGACTTGAAAAAGGTTCGTCAAACCTGCAAACGATTGTATGCAGAAAATCCTCCTGAAAATTTTCTGGTTCAGAGTCAGATTCTTTGGGTTGTCTATAGGGTCCCTTCCTTAGTTTTTATTACGTTGCTGTCATTTCAATCGTCTGCATGACTTAGAATTAGCGACAAACTTCATACTTCCTTCGTCTCCTCTACCTCTTTCGTGCTCGCTTTCCATGCTTACTTCTTTTGCCCATCCACTCTTCCTCCCTCTCCTCTCCCCCCCTCCCCTCTCTCACCTATCGTCCGTCCTCTCTGTACTTGTCTGATGTTAGGGAAACGGCGCTTGTCATCGGAACGCTCAGAAATTTGGACTTTTAGCATGCTGGAATTCTTATTATAGTATTAGCATTCAAGGTTTTATTTTAAAGACCTGCTCTTGCCGATTGAAAGATTGGGGGTTTTCTATTTCTTCTTTTACAGATCAACCAAAAGGCAGCCGAGTCTTTGGCAGATCCTGCAGAGTACTCAAATCTGTTCCCCAATTGGCAGTTAGCCCTTAAGGCAGAGGAGAAGGTGAAGGCAGAGAAGTATGTTTACAACCTTCTATTTTTTTTTTATATCAGTATATAGTCCGTGATTAAGAACAAGCTTTCTCCATTCTGGGTCCTGTAATGCTAAGAATCATGCAGATCTTTGATGTGATTGAGTATTACTTTGATGCACACTCTGTAATTTTTTTTTTTTGGTTACGCAGGACTGACCTTCCTCCTGCTTATGAATATCCCAACTATGTTGGAATCTCCAATGTGGACCTAATTGAGAGCTTGAGAGAGCTCGATCTCGATGGGCCAGTGGAGAATGGGCATGCGGAACTGGTAAGAAATTCGCACCCAATCCAAAGCATTCTTAGCATGCTGTGTCTGTGAGTTGTTGTCCTCCGATGAGAGGGAGAGAAAGAGAGAGCGAGCGAGAGCGTGGGACGAGGGATTTTCTGTGATTAACTGTTTTTGACGAGAGAGTAAGCGGGAGGGAGAGAAAGAGAGGGAGGAAGCTGGGGAGGAAGAGGAAGAGGAAGTCTTTGATTAACTGTTTTCTTATGAGAAAGCAAGAGAGACAGCGGAAAAGAGGGGGAGTGGGACGTAGGAGGGGAAGGGGGGGAGAGAGAGAGGATTAGTATGGTACGAAGAATTGAATTGAAATCTAGCACGGAAACTTGTCTATGTAATTCCTTCAAGATAGTTAAACTCTTTAACGACACTCTTAGTCAAGGAACCTACTTTCTCCTTCCTTTCTTAAATGTCGAATTAATTGCACCGAATCTATTTTTGAACCACTCTCCCTTTCCCTCTCTCCCTCGCTCTCTCGACCCAATCGATTTCATCTCGTTCCCCCTCTCCCCCCCCCCCCCCCCTTTTCCTTGAACTCCAGGAAGAGGGAGACGAGGAGGCGGTAGTGGAGGACTATGAGGATGCGGAGGTGGAGATGGGAGAAGAAGGGGCAGTGGAGGAAGGCCCAGCAGAGGGAGGAGGAGAGGAGGACGATGACTGGGGGATGGAGGGAGAGGGAGTGGTAGAGCACTGAGAGCTGGAATTAAATTCAACCCCTCAGGTCTCCATGTATTGGCTTTCCTTTTGACTCCCACTGAAAATGAATAGGTACCTTTGAATTCCCCCCATGGAACGTCACCACAATTACAGCTACAGTTCTTGTCAATGTTTTTGAAGGGCTTTTTGCATACTCCAAAATCCCCCCTCTATCTTGGTGTAGGTATTTGAGAGAGCCATCGTTTTTGAGTCCGGTTTTTAGTACTTAGTGGATGTTAAGCTGATCTGGGCACGTTAGCCGAAAGTTTTGCCCTCTGTCCGAAATTTTTGGGAAGGGCTCTGTCAACTTGAGAGAGTGAATGTATTGGAACGTCCTCTCCTTATGTATGGCAATTATTTGGTCGGTCATCTTCGTCAATATTGGTCATCTTGTCCTATGTTTTGCAGCAGTTGTTTGCGTTGATGTTGTTTTCTCGCTTCTGTATGGTTGATGTGCAATGAGAAGAATTTAGGATAAAAGCAAAGCAAACCAAAGCATTGTAAAATATAGGCATCAGCAGCCATGTTGTTGTTAGTCATGTCAATGTCGGCAGTCATGTTGTTAGTTTTGTTCGGTTCGTTAGTTGGTATCAACATCATTGGCTAAAGAAATGTGGTTAGTTATTGGAGAACGCTGCTGGTATTTTTTGGTGTTTCTGTCCTTTGGCCAATTCCTGTGACTACGACAAAAAGTGAATGGGTATGCTCCACTACATGGAATTCTCGAATTCAAACTTCAATATCAGACTTGAGTCGTTTCACCATGGAATGTCTAAATAAAGTATTTTTATTTCGCTTGTACATCTAGCTTGTGGGAAAGCGTGTACTGGTTTAATTTGCCAGAAGTGTAGAACTTCAAAAAATCTGAATCCCTTTCTTAGTTGGATGTCTCAGAGAGACCGATAGGACAGGAAAGAGAGACAACGGGTTCATTGAAACTCTCATTCTCACCCCCTCTCGTTTTGCTAGTCCAACAAGACCGACAAACCAACAGCGAAGGTTGGTTGCAGGACATTCATAAACATCTGCAATAGCACAAAGAAATAATATAAAAAACGTCCAAATACATCGCCCAAACAGTATGTAATGTTAAGCCAAGCAGTTTGAGCCACTATATCATACTAATACCATACCCACACCACAGCAAAACCCTAGCCATAACATACTACACCATCTCCTCCATACCATCCCATCCCCACATCCTGCTTTCGTACCTTCCCCCCATGTAGAGCAAATCCCCGCTGTGATGTGACCCCCTGCACCAATGCATGGGCTGCCACGCTCCCCCCAAATTCCATACATCAAAGGCCCCATCCACCAAAAACCTGCATAGCTCGAATTGGGCAATTTCTCCCCGAAGGATGGGCCGCTCATGAGCACTTGCTGACTAGTGGCACGCATATTTGAGGGGCGGCAGAAGCCGCCATGAGTTTGCCCAGGAGCTTGGACGTACAGGCCACCCTCATATACTTTTTGAACGTCTCCCTTTTGGGGTAGCAAGTCTTGAGATTCACGCAGCTGTCCGCCTTCTTCAGCGTCACAAGCTTCCCTTTGCAGCCGGTCTTCACTCCGCCCAAGTCCAGCGCTTCAAGGCACACCTGCAGGCATGTGGGAGTGAGAGAGGAAATGGGACGGTGAGTGGGAGTGGGGTGAGAGGAGAGGGGAGCGGAGGG
>CM074817.1:948987-963007 GCA_037447605.1 Zygnema circumcarinatum
GAGAGAGAGAGAGAGAGAGAGAGAGAGAGAGAGAGAGAGAGAGAGACGGAGAGAGAAGAGAAGCAAATTATTCAATTATGCAGAAGTTCTCTAAACCTAAAAGAGTGCATTAGCTGGATGAGTCTCTTTATCTGTGTTTCCCCCCGTTTTTGATTATTTCTTCTTTATTTCTTTCTTTTTTCCGGAAGGTGAACTAACCAGGAAGGCAAGTCAAAAAGTCGTTGGATAAATCATGGTAGAAACCAATAGGACAAATGCAGGAGTAGGTTCCCGGAAACTTCGAGCTATCAACACACGTGCCAACTCCACACGGATTTTCTGATGTGAAGGTGCACGCAGAAGCTGCAGCAGAAGGGTAAAACTTGAAAAGCATGAAAATGTTGAACAAAAAGGGAGAAAACACATTAATATGAAACTGAAACAAGAATCCTAACGAACAATGGTAAAGATAAGCTGCCTTCCTAAGCTCCTATATACTTCGCCATTTAGCAGTACTGTTGAAAGATTGTTAGGGTTCGACTATTAGGTTTTTAGGGTTAGATCGATGTGATTCTCACCCGGAGCACATGTTTGTGTTCCATCTTTGTTGGTTACATTCACAAATTTTTCGGCACATTCGCACAAATTTGTGTTTCCAGAGGGAATGCAGACGCCATTTCCGCAGGGGTTCATTTGCCCTGGTCCGTACTGAAGGCGGAGGACTTTTCGCGCAAAGTTGAAATCGTTGCAGGGATCACTGACTGTTCAAAGGAGCAAAATCATACACATGAGTTTTAGGGTTAGGGTTAGGGTTAGGGTTAGGGTTAGGGTTGCTGAAAATCACGGATATATTCACAGTAATGAAGTACATGAATGGCAAATTGCCAAATCTCATTCGCCCTTTGAATTTATGGTGCTTTTCAGGTCTGATAAAACCTTCTCTCCCATTCATTTTTCCAGGTTAAGCTTCAGTTTGCTTCTGATTGGTCTATCCGTGCACAGAGCACACAAAGTTCACACGCAAACAACGGCATTTGAAACATTCTTAGAATATTTCCTTATCAGTGCAAAAATATCAGCAAACATTGTACCATTCTTCCCTTACCAGGCAGATCCATTATCGGTACAAGTGCCGGCCTCACATTGATTCCACAAATTCCATATCCTCCCGTAATTTTTAAGAGCATATATCCGCCAATTCCCCAATTCTGCCCCCACGAGTTCCGAATTATCCAGTGCGGAGTTTTGGCCGTCAGATCATAGCCGACCACCACCACGGAATGATCTACGCCGTTGGTGAAGCACTCGGGATCGTCGTACACGCCCTGCAAAGCAAAGGGAGAAGAAAAAAAAAAAAAAGGGAAACAAAATGAATGAAGCGAAGTTGGAGAGGATTCAAACTATATAAGATAGTCTCTCTTGCTCTCTTCTCTCTCTCTCTCTCTCTCTCTCTCTCTCTCTCACTCTCTCTCTCTCTCTCTCCTTCCGCTCTGTTACGAGTTAGTGTCGCACTATAGCAATATGTGGTTCTTTACCGAACTAAGTTTCAAATCTGATACTGCATTATATTGAATAAGGAAGAGGAGGAGTGCAGGAGGTGGAGCAGGAGTGGGAGGAGGAAGTAGGAGGAGGAGCAAGAGAAGGAAAAATGCAAGAAAAGCAGGAGAAGCAGGAAAAGCGATAGAAGTAGGAGGAAGAGCACAAGAAGTAGGAAGAGAGAGAGAAGGAAGAGAAGTGCAGGAGGAGCAAAAGTAGGAGGTGCAAGAGGCAGAGGGGGCCATAGAGATGTGAAGGGGGTCAAGCATTGTGGGTGCTGCACTAGTGTCAACACTCCTCCCTCCTCCCCTTCGTCCTCCTCCTCCCTCCTCTCCTCTTCCTCCCTCTCCCTCGTCTCCTACTCTTTCTCTTCCTCCTCCCTCTCCCTTTTCTCCTTTTCCTCCTCCCTCTCCCTCCTCTCTCCTCCCCTTCCTCCTTCTCCTGCCTCTCCCTCCCCTCTCCTCCTCCTCTTCCTCCTCCTGCCTCTCCCTCCTCTCCTCCTCTTCCTCCTCCTCCCTCTCCCTCCTCTCTCTTCCTCTTCCTCCTCCTGCCTCTCCCTCCCCTCTCCTCCTCCTCCTCCTTCTCTTCCTCCTCCCCCCTCTCCCTCCTCCCTCCTCCTCTTCCTCCCTCTCCCTCCTCTCTCCTCCCCTTCCTCCTCCCTCTCCCTCCTCTCCTCCTCTTCCTCCTCCTCCCTCTCCCTCCTCCTCCCCCTCCTCCTCCTCCTCCCCTCCTCCTCCTCCTCCCCTCCTCCTTCCCTGAGCATCCCAGCAGTAGCAGCCATGGCGGCCTCCCTCTCTCTCTCTCTCTCTCTCACCAGCAGGGGGTTGTAGTTGACGAAGCTCTCCCCGCTCCCCTCTATGGCTACCACAAGCGGCTGCTGCTGCAGGGCGAGGAGGAGGCCCACCCACCCGTTCAGCTTCACGCTCTCATAGGACCGAATCCGCACACGCGGACTTCCCTGCAACAAATTCGGCACAAAATGTCAGCATAAAAAGACTGAAAGATCAAACCAAATGAAGGCAAAAAAGTCTACACAATCACCCGTTTCAAGCCGCATGCTTTTTTGAATAGATGAATGCAGATTTCGACCATGAAATGAAAGAAAAAAGTGCAACTTGCAGTATTTTTTATGAGTTATAACTTATAACACATATCAGAATTATACAAAAACTGGGAAAAAAATACCTGTCCTAAAGCACAACTTGTTGAACCGGTGAAATTTTCCAACGGAATGAGCCCTTGCGTTGCTGCATACTCAAAAGTGTCCGATGGCCACCCCCCCGAGCTGCAGTTGCGAGTCGGAGATAAGGAGCAGGATAAAAGCTGACTTTCAGCGAAATTAGGCAGTGCAGGTTTGGGATTTCTTCCCGCATTCGCAATATAAAAGGCACTTTCAATTGCTGAAACTGCTGCAAAAATCCAACACGAGCCTGGATGCAAAAAAAACTACATACAGTTTTAGGTTTAGCACTTTTTTGGAGGCAGAACTTAGAGAAGTTTCTGCTAGTCATATTGAGAGTCTCTTTATTAGTGAAAAGTGAGACAGGAATGTTGAAAGCATAGTGAAGTGTAAGACCTTCATTACAGGGCATTTAAAATATAGGGCTTTTATTCTTAAGCAAAATATAAAAAAATTAAAAGCGAATTGTCTGGTGATTAACAAGTTTAATGAGCTTGCAAAGTGGAGAAAGTAAATTTGAACATACTGCAGTCATATTGATCCTTGATGGCCTGCACAGCATTTTGCTTCACCCAATTCCAACGAGTTGCAACGAGCCAAGATGGAACTTCATCTGCGGAAGAAATGTAACCCGCACTCGCATAACGGAAATATCTGTTCAGTTTTGTGGTTCCGTTGTCTGACGGATCCGTTAAACCAAGCCCGCGTTCATCTGCACATGTGCAGGCTCTGCTTCAGACTCGAATGGAGAGAAAAAAAATGGCAATATCGTATTCATATTGTATCAGCATGTCATTCCAGACTTAGGCTACAAGGTTTCGTAGCAAGAAGACAAGAAACATCAATGAGAAAGCATCATAGGGTTAAGGCCCTTAGGGTTAGGGTTAGGGTTAGGATTAGGGTTGGAGTTAGGGTTAGGGTTAGGGTCAGGGTTAGGATTAGGGTTAGGGTTAGGATTAGGGTTAGGGTTAGGATTAGGATTAGGGTTAGGGTTAGGATTAGGGTTAGGGTTAGGATTAGGATTAGGGTTAGGGTTAGGGTTAGCCGGTTAAGGTAAGGGCTAGCAAGGGGGAGGGAGGGAGAGAGAAGCGAGAGAGAAGAGAGCGTGGAAGTGGCCCAAAAACATCATTTGAACAGCTTTTTTTTTTGTAAGAAAGCTTACTGAATATGCATTTGTTTGGAGTAGCACTCGCCGTATATCCTGCCTCGCAGATGCACGAACTGTTCATTCCGAGACATGTCCCGCGGCCTCCACATGCGCCCCGCGGCTGTGAAGCGTTACAGAAACTGTAACAGCTCCATAGATCCCTCTGGTCGGGTACGGACCCGCACGTGCTTAGCCAAGAATCGTCGAAATTGAAGCAGTTGGTGAAAAACACATCATCGCAAATTCGGATTCCATTAATTGAAAGAAGTGGACTTCCTGACAAGAAATTGTTGCTGAAAAGGATTTTTGGGGCAACCAAAGAGTCGATTTGGACAGTCACTGGACCGGTGAGAAGGTTGTTTCTTAAGTCCCTGAAAAAGGAGGAAAAAAGTGGCGAAAGTTTTTATCAAAAAACTGGGAAGAAATTGATGTGCTGCTTGATGGGTGAGTGAAACAAGTAAGGGATTCTGAAAGATGAGCAATCATACATATAATGTATTTATTACATGTAACACATTCTTCATGTTTTAAGACTTCAAAAAAGGAAAGTTTGAAAAAAATCTACAAACGTCAGCGAAAGAACAGAGAACACAAAATAGGGAAAAATGTGATTCCTTAAAAAACTTACATTTGCCTCAAGCTAGTGAATTTATTGAAGGTGTCTGGAATAAGCCCACTCAAACTGTTAAAAGATAGATCCCTGTCACAAACAAAAGGAGGACAATAGTTTAACAATCGCTCTTCAAATGGATTGCAATCCCTATACGTAAAACCTAATTTCAAATGGTATAAGTGAAGCCTGGGGATGGGGAGGAGGAGAGGGAGGGGGAGGGTAAGGAAGAGGGGGGGAGGGAGAGCGGGGGGGTTGGGCAAGGGGGTAGGGGAAGGAGGGGGGAAGGAGGGGGCAGAGGGGTAGGGAGGGGGGTGGGAGGGGGGAGAAGGGGGGAGGGGGCATTCTCATATTGGAAAAAAGCTGATGCATATTTACACTTTGAAGAGACTTTTCATGTTTCCGATCCATTTTGGGATGCCCCCATTCAACTCGTTCTGAGCTAAAGACCTGCAACAGAGGAGAGACTCCCTTTTAATGAGAAGCTGCATAGCAACAATCATCATCTCTTATTTACAATCTTTGAGAGCGAAATGCAAGATATTACCTCTCATCAATGTAAGAAGGGTTTGTGAAAGCATGTAAGTAAGAACAAGGAGTTTCTAGTACTCCATGCATATTATAATAATTTTAAGTTAAGAAAAGCTCCCTTTGAAGCATGTCAGATACATTATGAGCCGTTCCAAACCTAATTGCACCTGAAAAACTCCTTACATTATAAACAAGTGCTGGTTGAATGATAGACAGTACAGAAAACAGCAACTTTAGTTTTGCAAACGGATGATTCATGTAAGTTTTCAGAAAAAAAGTAAGAAATTACGAATCTTACAATTCTTGGAGGTTTGTGAGATTCGCAAACGAGTCCGGAATGTTGCCTGTCAGATCGTTTCCATCCAGTTTCCTGCTCAGCCACCCAATGATGTGCCAAAAAATAAAATTGAGAATTTTTTTGCAAATTCTGAAGTCGATGAGGAAAGGCAATGCAAAAAAACTGACAAGAACAAAACAAAAAAAAACCAGTTGTCGCTGTCGAGCTTCATAGAACTCCAATGCAGGGGGAAAGGAAGGAGAGAGCGCAAATGTGAGAGCGGGAGGGGGAGAGGGAGAGAGAGAGGGAGAGAAAGTGGGAGAGAGAGAGGGAGAGAGAGAGAGAGGGAGAGAGAGAGGGAGAGAGAGTGGGAGAGAGAGAGGGAGAGAGATTGGGAGAAAGAGGGATTGAGTGGGAGAGGGAGCTAGAGGAGGCTAGGCAATTGGCTTAGAGTGGCTAACGAGTGACTAACGAGTGACTAAATGGCTAAGCAGGTGTTAAAGAAGCGATTCTCACAATAATCTCAAGTTGAAAAGTTTGCCGAGGGAAGCAGGAATCGTGCCAGTCAAGAAGTTGTTGGACAATTCTCTGAACGAAACAACAATAGGTAAAATAAGTGGTAGAGAATAAACAAGTAATTTTTAACAAGCATCAGCTTTCTGTTGAGCATAAGCATCAGCTCTTCCGCTTCAAAGTTGACTAGCTCAAACTCACTATTAGAAAAAGGTGGAGAAACGAATTTTTTTTTTTTTTTTTTGTTCTAAGCAAGTTCTATTCATGATTCGACATTCAAAAAAAAAAAAAAACGGCTTCAACTTCAGATCGTTTGTTCACTTACAGTTCTTGAAGAAAGGTTAAGAAACCAAGCGAGTCAGATATGTTTCCCGCCAATCGAGAACTGGTAAGTTTCCTGCAATATAAAAAAAGGAAAAGGCAATCCTAAATTTAACTTCTCAAACATAAGTGAATAAGCTGTTTTCAGGCATTTTTCGTACAAAAAATAAATTTCATCAACAACTTGGGATCGCTGTGATTCTGTTCTTCCGTCTGTTTCAACATCAAGAGATTCTTCAAACTATTTTTAGGTTAAGCGATCTTACAATTGCGTGACGAGTCGGTTATCACAAGTTACTCCGGTCCATTGGCAGACACTCTTGTCTAGTTGCCAGCTGCTTAGCACATTTCTCGGGTCACTTAATCCAGCTTTGAATCGCAAAAGTACGTTTTCTGGAACATAAACAAGTGGAGAATGACAATGAAAGAGATAACAAAGGTCACAATTGAACATTTCATAAGCAAATCTTCATGATCCGGCCCCACTCCTTCCTGCTATGCGCCCTCTTGCAACCCCCTCCCCTCACTCTTCCTTGCACTACTCCCCCTCCCACTACTCTCCCGCCCACTTCTCCTCCTCCCACTGCTCCCCCTCCCCCAACTACCCCTCCCACTACTCGCCCGCTCACTGCAGCTCCTCTCACTCCCCCCCCTCCCGCTATTCCCTTCCCGCTACTCTTTTTCCCCCTATTCCCTCTCCTGCTGCTAACACTCCCACTACTCTCCCCCCCCTTACTCCCCCTTCCCCTACTCCCTCTCTCCCTACTTCCCTTCTCGCTACCCCCCATCCACTTACTCCCCCTCACCCTACTCCTTCTCTCGCTAATCCGCCCCCCCTACTCTCCCTCCCGCTACTCCCCCTCTCCCTACTCCCCCTCCCCCTCCCACTCCCTCTCCCTACTCCCCTCCCCCTCCCACTCCCACTCCCTCTCACCAGGAGTGTTTGGTGCAGGAGGAGGCGGCGATGGAGGCCGAGGGGGCGGGGGAGAAGGGCTCGGAGGGGGAGGGCGAGGGGGAGGGGGACGAGGAGGCGGGCGAGGGGGAGGGGAGGGAGGGCGGGGAGGAGGAGGAGAAGGAGGGCGAGGTGCAGGGGGAGATGGAGGCAAAGGGATGGAGCCTGCAATAGGGAAGAACGAGAGAAAAATAAAATTGAAGTTGTGGTACTGAAAAATGACAAGAAATGTCGCCCATGATGTCTCTTCTTTGCTTGTTTGACAGCTCATAAGATATCAATTAGATGTGGAGGCATACCAATTCTGACATAACATTCTCTCTTTCTCAGTTACTGTTACTCTCAAGGCCCGGTTTAAAGGGAAACCAGGTGCTGCTTAGTAGTGGAGAACTGAAGGGTCGGCTTACTGTGAGCAGGAGTGAAAAAAACTCACCGGTGTACACACAATTGCCGGATGATAGCGTGTATTTGTTGTCGCACATACATGTGCTTGTATTGTAAGCACATGTGCCATGCCCGTTGCAGGCTCCGCCAAGATCTTGACTGCTGCAAAAAGCTGTACAGTCTGCTTGGGATTTCTGATCCTGAGGAAATGGGCACCCCCCTGATGTATCATACTGGTAAATGCAGTTCGAAAAGACGTCAAAGCAGATGGACTGCCCGTTTCTACTGATGCTAACTGGGCCCGAAAAGTAGTTCGTGTCAACATAAGCAGAAGCTATGTTTGCGCTGTTCAGGAGGAGGGAGCCGGTGAGACGGTTGTCGAACAAGCTCCTGTTGAAGCACGGAAGACACTGTCAGAGAGAGGTAATAAATCGCTCGTGGTTTTCCGCACAACTTTGTTTCGTACTTTTGTGTCAAATAGAGTCCAATGAACTGCGACTCTCTTGTTGTTGTTGTTGTTGTTGTTGTTGTTCATGAGTTCAACAAGTGACGCTAGAAGTCTCACAATTGGTTGAGTTGTGTGAGGTTGCCGATGAAGCCTGCCACCCTCCCTTCCAGCTTATTCTGGTGCAACTGCCTGCATGCATGCACATGCATGCATGCATGTCAGAAATAAAAAGGAAAATAAAAAATGGAAATTGGCTTTTAAAAATAAAGTTTTCCCATTTCCTTGCTTGTATTAATGCACCGTGTAATGTATCCACAGGAGGCACCCAATAAGGAGGGCCAACATGCAGACGATCATCCTGCCAGAGCTGGGACTCGAACCCGCGCTTCGGGTCTGCACCGGGTCTGTTTAGGGGAAGGGTGGTGCGACTAGCTGGTAGGTTGTGCCGCTAACGCTAAACGCACAGCGGGTTCCATGTTGGGCTAAGTCCACATGAGGAAGATTCTTCCTCTACAGCCTCATCTGCCCTCTCTTTGGTGGACTTTCCTTTCTTAGACATGTTAGACAAGTTCAATCATCCAACACTTCAAGACAGCGCTCAATACACAACACACTTACCCCTAGAAAAATCCTAAGCATCCTGTGCTTTTCACTCCAAGCTTCGGTATTCAAAATCTCAGAATGCTGTAACTTCTATATTGTTCCTTCCTAAAAACCCATCCGCCAAAAACTAACATGATCAAACTAACATGATCGAACTAACATGCTGAAACTAACATGATCAAACAAACATGATCAAATTAACATGATCGAACTAACATAATCAAATTAACACGATCAAACAACATGATCCCTACGATCACAGGTCTAGGGATTCACAATATCTAAGTAAACACATGAAAAGTGTGACCATGTCCGTACAATTCCGTACACTGTTTCCGTACAATGAACCGTACACTCCATGAGCCGAAATGACTGTACGACAGTTTGACGGTTCCAGTTACTGGCGACGCGAACCGTTGGCGCACGCAGCGACGAGGGTTCGAGTGCCCGCGCAGGCACCGAATGTTGGTACAATGTCAATGTTGTTCATGTTGTGGTTTTCATGCAAAAAATTTGGCATCGAGAGATGGCTCCGAATGCTTCATGATGCCATAGAAGTCCATTGGAAATCCTAAAAACCCTAGATCCCTAAAACCCTAAACCCTACAAGGGCTTGTTAGAGATCACATTTTCAGCTCATAGCATTTTTCTTTCGTCCTTGGGTCTTAGGGACCGGTTCCTCGTGGTTCCCCATGTTGTTGTTCTCCATGTCCCTTTTCATGACATGAGACCAATGCCAATTTCTCTCGGTCCATCACATCGGAGTTTAAGGAAGGAAACCTACAACTGTTGCAGGTTGGTGAGTCGACCGAAGGTGTCGGGAATGGTGCCCACTAAATTATTTGAGCCCAGATTTCTGCAAACAATGGTGAAGTTGAGTCGCAGTCAGTGACTCTTTCAGCGGCTATCTGCAGCGGAGCTGACCTAAAAAGCAATGAAAATGAAGAAGGAAAGGATGAAGACCTTCTGGAATTGTTCAAACAAAAACCGAAGATTGCAGGATGAGTGGAAGAAACCACAATTGGTGATGAAGACTTTACTTCAAAAGATTCTTCCATACGTTTCCAGGAGTTGTTAACATCATTGAGATCCTTTTCAATTCAATCCATTCCTTGTGAATAAAATTCCAGAACTCACAACGTTTGAAGAAGGCGAAGCTGGCCTATTGTAGATGGGATGTTACCACTTAAGCCGTTCCCAGAAAGGTCTCTGTCGAACAGAGAGAAAGAGAGAGCGAGAGAGAGAGTGAGAGGGTGTGTGTGTGTGTGTGAGAGAAAGAGAAAGAGAAAGAGAGAGAAAGAGAGAGAGAGAGAGAGAGAGAGAGAGAGAGAGAGAGAGAGAGAGAGAGAGAGAGAGAGAGAGAGAGAGAGAGAGAGAGAGAGAGAGAGAGAGAGAGAGAGAGAGAGAGAGAGAGAACAAACAGCGTCGTACTTGGGAATGCAGCTCTGATGCACTCACAACTGCTGCAGATTTCCCAACGACCCAACCGCCGCTGCGATCGATCCTCCCAGATTATAACCACCCAGGAACCTGCACACAGACCATCAGCTTGAAAACGAGAAAGCAGTAAGTAAACCCACCGACGGTAACAAGCTACTTCACTGCATGTCGTAGACATCTCTGCTCGGTCCAATGATAAGATTCCTTATTTCATGCTCTCGCATGCTTGCTCAAAAACACCATTGGACGATGATTCATTCATCTCCGTCATGAAGGAGTGCCCCATAGAACTCGCTTACAGCGCAGTTACACGGCCTCCTCCGTCACATGTAACTGCCTTGTTGGGCCCCGCCCAGCTCTCGCATCTGGTGTCGCCCCAGAGCCATCTTGAGACAGGCTCGGCGTAAATTTGTTTGAACATACCCTTTATGGCGAAGAGGGCGTTTCCTGCATGTGCTTAGAAGAAGAGGGTCAGAGGGCGTATTTAGTGAAGGGAAGGCGCAGTTGCACGACCAACCAACCACATTTGAGCGGTTGTAACACTGAATGAATTTTGAAAAAAAAGAAGCCGACCAGAGTGAAGAGAGGAGCAAAGGTGGGGTGCGGCGGAAGTAGGTCAAGTTTTTTATTTACTCACAATATTAAAAAAAAATTAGGATAAGCTTCATAGAATTAGCATAAACTTCCAAACGAAGAAGCACGATCTAGCTCAGTGAGCATGGCAGGAAATAACTTGTAACAATAGAAGAGAGAGGGAGAGGTAAATTAGACTGAAGCAGAAAGAGAGAGAGAGAGAGAGAGAGAGAGAAAGAGAGAGAGAGGAAGGAAGAGAGAGGGAGGCGGAGGACGGGGCCCGAGCGCTCACTGTCTCCCGCAGAGAGGAACACTTGGGAGGCCGCGCGAGGCACAGAGAGGGCTGCGATGGCCAGAAACGACAAAAGCCGCAGAGAGAAGGCACCCGGAGCTGCCATCTGGCGCCTCTCTGAAGCTTGCACGTGGCGCTTGCTGACCCCCATATCTAGGGTTTGAAGCCCCACCACTCCAGCTACCAGCACTACAACTTCCTCTCTCCCTCTTTCTCACTTTCTCTCTCCCTCTCTCTCTCCCACCCTCTCCCCCACTCCCTCCCTCACCCCCTACCCCCCACTCTCCCCTTCCCCCTCTCTCACTCCCTCCCTCGCTCCCTCTCCCTCTCCCTCTCTACCCCACCAGAGTCCCTATTTTAGGGTTGCCCCGCAGGTCGGCGCCGACCCCCACCCGCGCGGCCCACAGCGGTCCGCCGCCTCCCGTAACCGGACAAGGACAGCCGCTCGTCAGCACTTTTTGGTGCGCATTCGTGTCGTTTTGTGCTACCGTACGGTACGAACTGTATTCCACTGAATTCTTGTGGGAAAATTCTATTCTCACACCTTTTTTGTCTACACACAGACCTCTTTTCGCTGGGCAGATTTTAAAATAGACAAAAAAGGAGCACACCTTTCACACCTTTTTTTTTTTCACCTTTTTTTTCACATCTTTTTGGAATCGACACACGCTACTAGTCCTGAGCGGCCGAGCGCCGTGAGACCTTTTTCTGTCGGGCAGATTTTACTCCTTATCATTTATTTTCAGAGAAAAAAAAATCTGCCTGCTCGAATCCGCTCGGAGCGGAAGATCCGTCCGCCACGAGATCGTTCGCGGGTGGCCGTCCTTTACACGTGCAATACTTTTCCGCCGTCGATATTTACGCAGATCGTACCAAGGCAGATCACCGTTCGATCAGCAGCCGGGCTCTGTCCCTCGTGTCCCACCCAAGCCGGCTCCAAGGACCGTACAAAAGGCGTACGCCCGCAGCTTCGAGGAAAGTCAAAAAACGTAATAATTAAAGTTGTGCCTGTACCAATCACAGTTTGCCACGTTTAAAAAGAGCACGCGGCAGATGATGATTGGTTCAAGCTCGCAATGTAAGGAATTTAGACTTTCCTCGAAGCTGCGACCGTACGAGATGTGTACGGACCTCGAGCCTGCTCGGGTGGGACACGTGGGCGTGTGCCATTCGCTGGAACCGAGCCCATCGAACGGTGATCTGCCGTGGTGTGATCTGCTCTAGAATCGACGGTGTATAGTTTCTGCACGTGTGAAGGACGGCCACCCGCGAACGATGTCGTGGCGGACGGATCTTCTGCTCCGAGTGGATTCGGGCAGGCCGATATTTTTTTCTTTGAAAAAAACAAGAAGGGGTAAAATCTGCCCGATGGAGAAAGGTGTGTATCGATTTCAAAAAGGTGGGAAAAAAAAGGTGAAAAAAAAAAGGTGAGAAGGTGTGAAAGGTGTGTTCTTTTTTTGTGCTATTTTAAAATCTGCCCGGCGAAAAGAGGCCTGTGTGTAGACAAAAAAGGTGTGAGAATAGAATTTTCCGAATAGAATTTTCCTTCTTGTGTCATTCGAAAGTTCCAGGTCCGTACGTTTGTCGGTACAGTGGGGGGTCCTCGTATTTACCACCCCAAGGAGTGCGTCCTCAATATTTTCGCCCCGATTTTGCCGAAACCACCTTTTTGTACGGTAACTTGTGTTAGCCGTACTATTCGTACTGTTCGTACTAGCCGTACTATTCGTACTATATGTACTAGCCGTTACAGGCTTCCGCAAAACTCACCTAATCTCCCCGCTCGTGCCGCCGTAAGAGGCGCTCGCCCTTCTCCCCTTCTTCCTGGCTTCGATACGATACGACACGGAACGATCGGTACGATACTTTACGATACTATGAGATACGATACGAAACACCCCGATATGGTATTGTCCGTACGAGCTGTACGAGCTGAGACGAACAACAGAAAGCGGAAAACTACGTCTATGCGTCACGATATGTCACGATACGATACGATGCTAAATGATACAGTACGATACGGTACAATATGGTACGATGTGGTACGATACGATACGTACGGTCCAACATGAACTCTAACATAATACCGCCCGTCTATTCGTAACACGAACCTTATATATGCAAATTTAATATTTTCGCCTCATTTTGCCCGGAACCAGGGTGGAAAATATGTGGACCCCCTACTGTAGTGCTGGAGTGCCCTCGAGCTGGCACTTGCCAGCAGCGGAGATGTAAGAAACGTCCGGAACACAATGAGCCGTACGGAGGCTCTATGTTTAGTTGCGGGGAGAGCAAGGAACCGAATTGACTTGGGCGTTCCATGTCGTCCCTAGGGAGGGCTATTAAGGAAAATGCTATTTACACATCTTATTGGCTAGATATACACTTTATTTGCTGATTAGATTTTGTTTTACGGTTTTCATGGTATTGGGGGTTTTCTTTGAAAGAAAGGTGTGTATCTAGACAAGAAAAGGTGTGTAAATAGTAATTCCCTAAAATCATGGTCCATTTAAAATCAGAATGGATGTGGCATTGAGTTGCTCGCCATCCCTCGTCCTGGGAACAGAGAACAGCGTTGCACGGTTCTGTGTTCGCAGTTCGCACATGTGACGGCAGTAAATAGCACCCCACGAAACGGCGGCCCGTTCTATGTTGTTTGCAGTTTTGAATGCAGGCGATCTATGCTGTTGTATTCGCGTATAAGTTCAATTACAGTTCAGTTTTTTGTTTTAAGCTATTTAGTCTTTGCAGATGATCAAGATGCAAGTGAAAAAAATTCAAGAATAGTTTCAGAATTCTACTTTATCTTTACTTTTGTTCCTTGAATGCTTAAAAAAATTAATGTTGATCTGCTTATGGCGGACATGCTTCTGTAATGCTTGAAATAAGTTTCAATAGTGAGCCCTGTCCTAACCTAATGCTTGATGATAATGTCAACATTTGTCTGCCCATAGCCTGAGCAGGGAAGTCCTCAATTTTTTTTTTGAAGTTGGTATGTATGAGCTATACGTTGTAGTCTCTGAAGTAAAGCTCGAGAGTAAGCTTAATATATGACCGCTATGGTCTACGGAGCACCTGAGGAAGGGGGGGAGGGGAAGGGGAAGGGGAAGGGCGGAGAGGAGTAGGGAGCGGAGGAGAGCGGGGAGGAGGGAGAGAGCGGGGGAGAGGAGGGGAGGGAGGAGAGCGGGGAGGAGGGAGGGAGCGGGAGAGAAGAGGGGGAGGAGGAGAGCGGGG
>CM074817.1:963017-982445 GCA_037447605.1 Zygnema circumcarinatum
GGAGGAGAGCGGGGAGGAGGGAGGGAGCGGGAGAGAAGAGGGGGAGGAGAGCGGGAAGGAGGGAGAGAGCGGGGGAGGAGAGGTGGAGGGGGAGAGCGGGGGAGAGGAGGAGAGCGAGGAGGAGGGTGAGAGCGGGGGAGTGGAGGGGAAGGAGGAGAGCGGGGAGGAGGGAGAGAGCGGGAGAGAAGAGGGGGAGGAGGAGAGCGGCGAAGAGGAGGAGGGAGAGGAGGAGAGGGGGGAGGAGGGGAAGGACGCGGGGGAGGAGGTGATGTACTTGAAGGAGAAGGCCAGGATGGAGGGGCAGAAGGACCTGCATACATCTCAGGATGTACGCTTCAGTATTAATACTTTATTTGTCCTGAAGATATTGTGGCCTGCCAATTCTCTCGCAGTAAAACGTTAAAGAGGAGTGCAGGAAGTCAAATGGCAGCAACAATAACATCAACACAAGCACAGGATTGCATCTTGTTTGCTTTTTTTAGTAAATCGTTGGCGTGATGATTGTGCAGATTCTAAGAAAGCTTCAAAAAGTGCATCAGGTATACCCTCATCATCAAGTTCATGTTAGGAATCATCAAATGAGCATGAAGAAACCTACCTGATGTTGAACATGTGTTGGATGATAAAACATATCCCGGGAAGCAGCTGCATGTCTTTGTTCCGTATCCACATGTTCCATGTCCGTTACACGCTCCGTTAACATCTTGACTGTTACAGAATGAGGCACATATAGATACGAGCCTTTGCCTTTGGGAGGAGCTGCAACCTCCTGACGCTGGAAAATTGAGAACGCAGTTTTCGGTAATATTGGTGCAGAAGGGCTGCCCATTTTTTGTGACTGTGATGGGTCCGGAGAAGTAGTTGGTGCGAATTGTTAAAGGGGCTTTCAGGAAATTGCTGGCTAGTGATATGGAGCCCGTGAGCCGATTTCTGCTCAAATCTCTGTGATGCCGAGGCAGCATCAGAGAGAGAGCGAGAGAGAGGGAAAGAGAGAGAAAGAGAGAGAGAGAGAGAGAGAGAGAGAGAGAGAGAGAGAGAGAGAGAGAGAGAGAGAGAGAGAGAGAGAGAGAGAGAGAGAGAGAGAGAGAGAGAGAGAGAGAGAGAGAGAGAGAGAGAGAGAGAGAGAGAGAGAGAGAGAGAGAGAGAGAGAGAGAGAGAGAGAGAGAGAGAGAGAGAGAGAGAGAGAGAACGAGAGAGAGGGGGAATGAGTGAGAGCGAACGAGGGAGCTTTTGCTGCAGGTTTTTTCAGAACATACAATTCTGCTCGCAGACCTGAGCCAAAAAGCTGAGCTGAGCTTGCCATTCGATCGCTTAGTACAAGGTGGAGACATACAAAACTGGGGAGAGTCGAGATAGCGAGGTAAGGACCTGCACTTGAAACACTGAACATGAGGGGAAGCAGTGAAACTTACAACGTCTCCAACCGAGTGAAGTTGCCGATGAAACCGGACACAGTTCCTTCCAACCGATTGTTATTCAAAGTCCTGCACATACATGTGCATGCATGCATGCATGGGGTTGGGAGGAGATGGGGCAATGGGTCAGGCGGTGGCCAGCCATGTGGCATCCAACCATCTTGACTTAAGTCAACCTCTTAGTCGCTACTCACATACAGTCTCTCATTCCAATCATACGTTTGTGCAATCTTAAGATTTACCTTCACAGAGCAGACATTGCATCTCCATTCTGGTTCAATAGTAAAATCGACATACTTGCAGTCTGACCTAATCAATATGCTTGTATTCCCATAACAGAGTCTTGTATGGGATATATAAGTGGAACTGAGTAACTAATGACCAAATATGACAGCAGAGTAACTACGGAGTACAGGCTGAGTATTGACTAGTGATTAATTTGAGGAACAATGGACTAGACTAGACTAGGCTAATTTTTGGCTGGTTTTCAGCTCAATATGGAGTGTCTGCATGCGTTTCTCATCAGCTTTGAAAGCAGATTTCAGAAGTTATCGGAAGCGAGGGAGATTTCTCAACACATAGTTTTACAACTTGGGAGTCCTTGTCGTATTCAGTTAGGGGGGACTGAAAGGAAACGTACAGATTCCTCAAATCGGAGAGTTTTCCAATACTGTCCGGAATGGAACCTGTTAAATAGTTGTAGGAGAAATCCCTGCAAGCAGAAAAGAAATGTGAGTCTGAATCAAAGTACTCATTCTCTCATTGGACAAGCATTGAGCATGAATGGAGTGAAAAAACGCTACAGATGAAGATTCAATGAAAAGAAATTGGCATTCAGTATTTGCAGTATGCTCCATTTCTACGAATGATTGTGAGAATTCTGCAAAAAAATCTTCATTTTGAAACTAACTATCTCATATTTCAGGAGTGAGTACTCACAAACTCTTCATACTGGTGAGGTTTCCAATCGTAGCTGGAATGCTGCCATTTAAGCCATTCCAAGAAAAATCTCTGCAAAGTGCAAACAGATGCAATTGCGAGTTTGATTATGCACTGTACGATTACATATCGATAGTGTGCAAACATTATTCGAAACAGATGCAAATAAGGAAAATCATTTATAGCTATCTTAGAATGTCCACCTAACTTGAATCTGTTTTCTGACTCTTATGTGCATATTCATATTCATAAAAAAAAATTGTTTCGTATGCATGCATGTATTGCAAAACCAAGCAAAATCCTAGGTCAAAGTTCGAGAGAGAGAGAGAGAGGAGAGAGAGAGAGAGAGGAGAGAGAGAGAGGGAGAAAGAAGGAGAGAGAGACTGAGAGAGAAGGAGAGAGAGAGAGAGAAGGAGAGAGAGAGGGAGAAAGGAGAGAGAGACTGAGAGAGAAGGAGCGAGAGAGAAGGAGAGAGAGAGGGAGAGCCCTTACATTGTTTGAAGCTGTTTCAGATTCCCCATAGAAAGAGGGATACCGCCCAATATGCCGTTAAATGAAAGGTCTCTGCAAAAAAATGTGGCCGACCAATCCCAAAAGGCCCTTCTTCCCTAACGGATCTATGCACCGGAAAGTATAACCGACAATCCTAAAACCTTCCATAGCTAAATTCTTACGCAGGAGTATCAAAACTTGAACAATTTTGAATTTTCATGAATCATTTTGAATTTTTAGGGTTCACTCCAGAGTACGTGACTACAAGTGTGGGAAACGTTTACCCTTGTTTTTTGTTTTTTTTTTTTTTTTTGTTTTTATAGAAAAGAGAGAAGATGCACATACAGTCTCTGAAGCCTGGTCAGATTTCCGATACTTTCAGAGATGGTTCCGCGCACACCATTCATAGAAAGGTCTCTGCAAGAAGCGCAAGTAACAGAAATTTTGAAAAATGTGCAGCCTGAAACTGAAAATTCGGTAATTAGGGTTTTAAGTACCCTTAAATAAATCTGGAACATTCGTTTCAGGCGAGCTCACATGTAGATGGCGAATGGCTTTCAATGTAAAGTAAGGTCAATAAAAATTGTTACAAAAAATAGACATGGCCCAATGGAATGCGACAGAGATTTAAACCCTCAAAACCCTAAGAACCCTGCAAACCCTAAAAATCCTTAAAGACCCTACACATTTTTCGCATTGTTCGCATGGAAAGCAACATGGATCTAGCTTCATGATTTCAACAACATGTTTAATAAGGAACTTTACCGAACCATGTCCACTCTTTGCATGACTACATTGTCATGTCATGTTGTTCATGGCATGAATCCATGTTCTAGTGTGCACATTTCATTTGAAGTTGGGAAGCTTCTTACAAAACTTGCAGCATTGTGAGCACTCCCACGGCGGGGGATATTGTTCCTTCCAAGCCCTCATACCCGTACTGCTCGCCACTTCCAATCCTGCACATACGTCGGAAAAAAAAAAAAAAAAAAAGAGGCTCCCGTTTTTGGGTTTAGGGTTTTAGGATCTCAGCGCTCCCGTTGTGAGTATTGTATAACATTTTTTTCAATTTTTTTTTGAAGGCAATTCAATGAATGTAATATACAGAAGAGACCTCCTTCCTTTTTCTTTTTTTTGGAGTTATGAAACTTGTACTGGCTTCCATCACTAGAGGGGTAACTTGCCACTCTCTGGTTCAACAACTCACAGTTGAACAACTCACAGTTGAACAACTCACAGTTGAACAACTCACAGTTGAACACCTCAAAGTTGAACAACTCACAGTTGAACAACTCAAAGTTGAACAACTCACAGTTGAACAACTCAAAGTTGAACAACTCACAGTTGAACAACTCACAGTTGAACAACTCGCCCTTGTGTATTGCACGAGATGGCGCCCCACGCCTCGCACGCGGTCTCGTTCTTGAGCCACGACGAGAGGGGCCACTCCCATTGGTTCGCAAACGCCGCCTTCATCTCCAAAAGGGCGTCTCCTGCATCCCATCCCCGACAACAACAACAACAACACGCTTTCATGCACAACAACTTGCTGATATGTCTAACCAAGAACAACCATGATAATTTTCAAGCACCACCACCATCACCACAACAAACATTGCTCCTAGCAAAAGCAACAACAACCACGACGCGGCGCTCACTGTCCCTAGGGTCGAGCAAAACTTGCGCGTCGCCAACAACAACGCCGCATACGACAAAGGCCACCACAGTCGCCGCTAAGCGCCACGTGTGCGTGCCTACACCCACCACGTGGCGACCTCGCGCGTCGGGACTTGGCACCATGGCGTCCTCTGCTCTGCTCTGCGGCCGCCGCAAGATGTCAAATACGCCTGCCTGCTCCTGGAAGGGGAGGCGGGACCGCAGTAATGGCGGACAAAAATCTTCGTGGAAAATCTCACATAGAATCTGAGTGAGGATCTCCATGTGGATTTTCTAGCGAATCTCACGTTTGTCTCGTCTAGAAGATTCTTGCAGTGCGCATCCTGCAGGGCTGCAAGAATCCAAGATGTTGATTCGCTTAGGCCGATGATTAGACGTGACGGCACTCGATTGGTTCATGAAACGAGTCTGTGGTGATATCTATCCACTCAGGTCGCCTCTGATTAAATGTTCGTCAGCTGTACAGATCACCAGCGAAGGCTCCGCTGGTTGCCACTTCTCATCAGTGAGAGCACCACCTCAATTCGAGCACGCCCCACGTGGCGGATGCTGATAGCCCCACGCTTGCCAGAAGATCCGCACTAGCGGGCGGGCCGACGGGCAGTTCGCACGACCTAAGGCAATCTTTGTGACTGATGCAGTTTCGCGGCGCCGTGGAACTGCGACGGAGTGACATAGAGCGCGCTAGTTGGGACCATGGCATGCGTTGGGGCCATAATTCATGAGAGCCATGCTCGAGAATTTGCACTTTCCAACTTCTAGGGAGGAGCGCTGCAGGGAAGGATCCAAAGGGAACTACCGAGTAATGTGGAAGATATAGAAGACAATGAGTTGTCCAATAACAATGACCACCAAATACCAAGATTGAAGTACGTTGACGCAAGAACCGTCCTCATATTCGGAAATTTGTATACGACGCATGTAATTCATGAGAGCATCATGTACATACACTCCTTGAGAAGACCTCTTCTGATGTGCACCTCATGGCTAGATAATTGCAGGCATTATCCACATCTATGACACCAAGTTCTATCCACGAGATGCACATTAGTGCCCCTTTCCTACTAATGCTCCACTGCCTTCTTGAAGGCACCGCCAAACACATCGTTCAGTACTGTTGTGCCTTTCATTGCTGCGTACACAATCCTGAGAGCCTGCACAACATGCAAAAAAATCCATGGTTAGCCCATTCACCTTCAATCCGCGAAACCCATCTTCATAGCGCGCCATCTAAAGACACCATGTGATGTATCGCACCTTCACAGTATCCACCTCCACTTCGAGGCTCTCCAAGTTTTCCAACCTTCCCAGCTTGAGTTTGTTCAACAAACCGAACGTCTTAATAGTCGAAGCGGGGAAGACCTCCAATTCGTCTGTCACGATGAATGTGACTGTCTCCTTCACAAACCCCTTTACTACCGATTTTGCACTTGCCCCTTGGCTGCTCTCAGAGCTCTGCACTATCTGAACAGGAACTGTAAAGTGACCAGACTTGCAGGTTTCGCACTGCACGCCACGACTTGTAGATATGTTATTTCGGCAAGCAGTGTTTTTGTAAGAGCCGTGGTGAGAATCGTAAGTGTCGCGGCTATTCGAACATCTGTAATACACAGTATCATTGGAAGCCATGTTCTTTATCTGCAGCAACGAGGGCTTGTAACTGCAAGGGAGATTTGGAGAAAAGATTTCGGATTTTTCAACATGGAGAAACACTTTTCGCAGCTTCGCAAAGCTGACGTAGAGGTTAGCAATTCCCGCGAAGGAGCTTCCACTCTCCTCCACCAGCCCATTGTCAATGAGCAACTTCAGTATGGTTGTTTGAGGCAATAGAAGGAGTGAGAATAAAAAGTCAACAAAGTCCTTCCCTGCCTCCATATACATTACTCTTCCACTGCTCTGCAAAACGAGAAGAAAATCCAAGTCTCGTAAGAAAGACAGCAATCATGCAATAGAGTACCTATATGATCTCTTGATGTGTTCCAATTCAGTTTTTGCCTCTCTTTACTTTCGTCTCTCGTCATTTCTTTTATTTTATCGCATGTTATTTCTGATTTTTTGTGATGTAAATATTTTAATCTGTGTTTCATTCAGTCCTACCTTCTTGAGTTCCCTCACAAGTCACTCACCGTGTCCTCGCCACCATTCTCTCTGCGAACTCAGAGTGCAGGTTTGTCTCACCTTGTCTCCAAGAAGCGTTACTCGCATGCTCACATCAGATTCATTGGAAGCCATCGCAGAGGAACTGCTCTTTTCTTTAATTCAGTTCTGTTACACCTCTTTTCTATTATTGCGTACAAAGACAGGGGACAGCCGGTACAGTATGAGACCTCGGTTCGTCGTTGCCGCGGGTACAGTACTGCACACACGTGTGAGTAATCCTATTGGACGTCCGCCTCTGTGCGTCACATGCGCTGTCCCTGTCGCATGCACGTCACGTCACGTCACGTCGCGAAAATGATCCATCGGCCATCGCCATCCAACATAGTGAGTTGAAAGGTCACACAGTAAATTCTTAAGCTCTGTGAGCAATAGTTCAGTTTGCAGTTATATTCACCAACATTTCCAAGGTAATTCCGAAGTCTTCAACTAACTAACTGTGATTGCGGTAGAGGTTTATAACTATCAAGAATGAAGCGAACAAAAAAGTAAAACAATCTTGAAAAGTTTCTCTTCAGCTTAATATCTATCTAGGGAGCCATACTCGTTTTGGAACAACACGTTCTGCCATAGCGCCGGGGAGGCCTACGACCACCCCAAACACAGAGCGCGGTTTCATGGACGGTCGCGCCGTCGTTTGCAACGCTCCGAGTTCCAAGGGCGTGTTCTACCTACGTGGCACCGACATTGCCTTCCACGTTAGTGATACTGTACTGCAACAGACTCTGTCCAATCGTATTTGTCAAGCGGATCAGATCAGAAGATAAAGATAAGATCAGTCGCTAGGCCACTCTGCCACGCAGCCATCAACGCGCGGTGACCGTCGGTCAAAGTCACGCAGGTGGCGGCAAAGTACGGTCGTACGGTTGGTGACCGTTGGTGGCCTCGGCGGACGCTGACGCTATCCACGTGACCTATGATTGGCCCACAGCGCACCTTCCACGTGGCGGATGATTACTGGCCCAATATTCAATTCGAAACGCGTCCCACGTTGGATGATGACCCACTCAGCACGACCCACGTGACGGATGCTGATTGGCCACAATTCAATTTGAGCACGTTCCACGTGGACAATGCTGATTGGCCAAGCCCCTATTCGATCATAGCACACGTGGCGGATGCTGAGTGGCCGGCGCCCCATTCGAGCACATTCCACGTCGAAGGTGCCTATTGGCCCACATCACAATTCAGAACATGCCCCATGTGGCGGATAGATTGACTCACGCCCCAATGCGAGCACGTCATACGTGGAGTATGCTGATTGACTCCCGTCTTGCGAGAAAAAAATCCTTGATAGCGGGTGCGCAGACGGGCAGTTCGAACGAACTACGACGTTCTTTGTGACGTGTACAGTTTCGCGGCGCCGTGGAACTGCAACTGAAAGACATGGAGCGCGCTCGTTGGGACCATCCATGCGTTGGGGCCATAGTTCATGCAAGCCAACCTCGAGAATTTGCACTTTCCAAGTTCTAGTAAATAGAGCTGAAGGGAAGGATCCAAAGGGAAAAACCGAGTAATGAGGACGATATAGAAGCAATGAGTTGTCCATAAGCAGTCATGGCAATAACAATGACCACCAAATACCAAGATTAAAGCAAGTTGATGCAAGGACCATCCTTACATTCAGAAAATCTGTATACGACGCATGTCATTCATGGGAGCATCATGTACATACAATTTTTGAGAAAGACCACTCCTGACATGCATCACATTGGTAGAGAACTACAAAAACTCTCCACATCTACACTCCAAACACTATCCATGAGATGCACATTACAGCCCCTCTCCTACTAATGCCCCATTGACTGCATGTTTGAATGCATTTCCAAATACAGCGTTCAGAACTGTCGTGCATCTCATTGCTGCGTACACAATCCTGAGAGCCTGCACAACATGCCAAAAGACCATGGTTAGCCCTTTCACCTTCCATCCGCGAAACCCATCACTTGATGGCGCACCATCTAAAGACACCATGTGATGTATCGCACCTTCACAGTATCCACCTCCACTTCGAGGCTCTCCAAGTTTTCCAACTTTCCCAGCTTTAGTTTGTTCAACAAACCGAACGTCTTAATAGTCGAAGCGGGGAAGACCTCCAATTCGTCTGTCACGATGAATGTCACTGTCTCCTTCACAAACCCCTTCACGACCGATTTTGCGCTTGCCCCTTGGCTGCCCTCCGAGCTCTGCACTATCTGAACAGGAACTGTAAAGTGACCAGACTTGCAGGTTTCGCACTCTGCCCCAAAACTTGTAGAGATGTTATTCTGACAAACAATGTTTCTGTAACTGCGATTGTTAGTCTCGCTAGACGAACATCTGTAATACACAATATCATTGGAAGCCGTGTTTTTTATCTGCAGCAACAAGGGCTTGTAGCTGTAAGGGAGATTTGGAGACAAGATTTCAGATTTTTTCACATGGAGGAACTCTCATTGCAGCTTCGCAATGCTGCCGTAAAGGTTAGCAATTCCCGCAAAGGAATTCCCACCCTCCTCCACCAGCCCATTTTCAATGAGCAACTTCAGTATGGTTGTTTGAGGCAATAAAAAGAGTGAGAATAGAAAGTCAACAAAGTCCTTGCCGGCCTCCATGTACATGATTCGTCCAGTGCTCTGCAGAACGAGATGGAAAGCCAGGTCTCATAAGAAAGACTGCAATAATGCAATGTGAAATGCCTCTATGATCTCCTGGTGTGATCCAATTCAGGCTTTACTGCGCTTTACTTCCTTCATTCGTCCTTTCTTTTATTTTATCCCATGTTGTTTCTGATTTTTCGTGATGTGTATATTTTATTTTTTGTTTCCTTCAGTTCTCTTACCTTCTTAAGTTCCCTCACAAGTCACTCACCGTGCCCTCGCCACCTTTTTCTTTGCGAACTTAAAGTGCAGGTTTGCCTCACCTTGTCTCCGAGAAGCGTTACTCGCATGCCCACATCAGATTCATTGGAAGCCATCGCAGAGGAACTGCTCTTCTTTCTCTTCATTTTATTCGACCGTCTCTCTCCGCAACTGCCTGGGATGGGTATTTTAAATTTCAAAAACTGCATATAGAGACATCGGCAGCCGGTGTTTAGCCCAGCAAAATCTGTACATGGCTTTGCATGGCCGCCGGTAAATATCTCCCGCTCCACGCGGGTGGGACTGAACTGGCGCAAGGCGGAGGGCCAATCGGTGTTTGTCACGTAGGAATCACCGCAGTTGTGAAGCCACGTGACGCTTCGTAATTGGGTGTAGGCCGGCATGGGTTAGTCCGAAACGGTCACATGCTGCAGTTCGAGACTGCGTTGAACGGAGAGCCGTTGGGACGCCCCCTGATCAAATTCTGGGAACGCGGGGCTCCATGTGACCACGCCGTACGGACCGTTACACAATGCTGAACAGCGTTGCATGGAACAGGGAGAGATGGAAGTGGAGGGAAAGGAGAGCGGCAGAAAGGACGAAAGTAGAAAAAAAAAAAAGGGGGAGGAAAAAAAAAATGAATGAAGAATATTGAAGATGGAGATAAAATAAAGAGCGAAATTGGCAGGCTTACATATTCAATAAAGGGGGGCTGGCTTAGGCCCCCCACCTAAGATTTTGAAAATTCAACTTTTTTTTAGTTTATTTTATGTACTTGATGCTGAAAGAGGGCTTAGCCCGCTCCTCAGCAAAAATCTGGAATCTGCCACTGCCTGGAAGGGGAGACATTGAAAAGAATGATCAGATGAAGAAATGTAAAAAATGCACAGAAAAAGCAGAACTCCATGCAGAGGAGATAAGTGGAAACTTACGCCTGAACAGCACATTACTTCAGACGTAAGCACTCCAGGAACTAGGGACACATGCTTGTCGATTCAATTTTTTTCACAGAGCAAAAGAAGAATCCTTCTTGCAAATGGAGGCAGGAAAGTTGTCCTCGATGTTATCGGCTCCCTCCTTTCACAGCCGCAACCGACAAAAGGTACAAAAGCCACTCCTGCTCTTCATCTCATCTCTGATTGCTGCTTGCAGGACTCTCCACATATTAGACTCCAAGTACAATCTGTGAGATGCGCACTAGTGTCCCTCTCTTGCTGACGCTCCATTGACCGTCTTTTTGAAGGCATCGCCAAACACATCGTTTAGAACCGTTATGCCTTTCATTGTGGAGTGCACAATCTTAAGAGCCTGCACACCATGCAGAAAATCCACGGTCAGCCATTTAAAAAAAAAAAAAAACCATCAACTGATAGAGCACTATCTAAAGACACCATGTGATAGATCGCATCGCACCTTCATTGAATCCACCTCCACTTCGAGACTCGCGAAGTTTTCCAACTTTCCCATCTTGACTTTGTTTTGCAGGCTGAATGTTGTTGTTGTGTTTGGCTGAATGTTTTGATTCCTGATGCAGGGGAGACCTCCAAGTTGTCTGTCACGATGAATGTGACTTTCTCTTTCACAAAACTCTTCAATATCGATTTTACAATTGGCATTGGCTGCTATCCGAGGTATGCTTTACCCCAACGGGAAGGGTGTACTGGCCAGCCTTGCAGCTTTCGCACTGTGCCCCAAACCTGGTAGAGATCTCATTTTGGCAAAAGCAATGTTATTGAAAGAGTTGCCCTGCGAACATCTGTAACACAAAGTACCATCGGAAGTCGAGTCAGTGGGCTTGTAGCGGCGGGGGAGATTTGGAGACAATATGTCGAGCTTTTTCACTTGAAGAAATTAGCTTTTCAGTTTCGCAAAGCTGCCGTAAAGATTAACAGTTCCCGCAAAGGAGCTCCCACCCTCCTCCACCAGCCCATTTTCAATGAGCATCTGCAGTGTTGTTTTTTGAGGCAATAGAAGGAGTGAGAATAGAAATTTTACAAATTCCGTCCCCGTCTTTTTTTATCTCTTGGTGCAATCCAATTCAGTTTTTACTTCGCTTGGCCTTCTTCTCTCGTCCTATCTTTCACTCCATCCGTCATCCCATGCTCCTTCTCATATTTTGTGATCTGTATAGTTTATGCCTTCCTTTCCTCCTACCTTCTTAAGTTCCCTCACAAGTCACTCACAGTGTGATCGCCATCTTTCTTTTTGCGAACATAAAGTGCAGTTTTGCCCCACCTTCTCCCCCAAAAGCGCCACGTGCATAAGATTGATTGGAAGCCATGGTAGAGGAACTGTCCTTCTGTATCTCCTTCTATTCGACCGACTCTCTACCCTCTCATTCGCACTACCACGTGTTATTCGAGCCTCCAAGTCTCATTAAAAATCAAGACAAAGCGAGGACAAGCTGTCACACAACAAGCCCTATGGCGGACCATCGCTCTCAACACAGCAGGCGCCGCAAGCTCAGAGCAGACTTTGAAAGGGAAAACAACGAAAGCAAGAACACACATTCCAATTTTGGGAAAGCCAACTTCTCAAAGCCATTCCATTTTTAGCCCTTCAAAGAAACCATGAGCGAGAGCAGCTCCTGATTTTTCTCTCCAATGTCCTCTTTCTTCAATTTCCTTCCTCTGCTTCGTTTCCTGAGAGTTGTCGATCAGAAAATGCACTAAGAATTGAAGCTAAGGACAGATTAGGCACTTAAAGCACTCAAAGTGCTTGCCATAAAAGAGAAAAACGAATAAAACATGAAGAGGAATGATTTTTCCTGGTGATAGATCGAGCACAACAGTATAGAAGTTTTCATTGGAAGACATGGCGAGGCAGTCACTACCACATAGCAAGATTCCATTGCTTTGATGCAAGGAGCGTCCTTCAAATTCAAAAACTCTGGATACGACGCATGTCATTTCATGGGAGCATCATGTAGATACACTTCCTAGATAGACCGCTTTGACGTTGTTCAGACCATTCCTGCTCCGAATCTCATGACTTCATGCTTGCAAGAACTTCCACACATATGAGACTCCAAGTATTGTCTATGAGGTTCACATTAGCGCCACTTTGATGATGATGCTCCATTGACTGCCATTTTGAAGGCATCGCCAAACACGTCGTTCAGTACCGTCGTGCATCTCATTGCAGAGTGCACAATCTCGAGAGCCTGCACGACATGCAGAAAGTCCATGGTTAGCCCTATCACCTTCAATCCGCGAAATGAATCACTTGATGGCGCACCATCTAAAGACACAATGTGATATATATCACCTTCACAGTATCCACCTTCACTTCGAGGCCCTCCAAGTTTTCCAACCTTCCCAGCTTGAGTTTGTTTAATAGGCCGAACGTCTTGATTGTAGATGCAGGAAAAACCTCCAATTCGTCTGTCACGATGAATGTGACTGTCTCCTTCACAAACCCCTTTACGACCGATTTTGCACTTGCCCCTTGGCTGCCCTCCGAGCTCTGCACTATTTGAAGGGGAACTGTAAACTGGCCAGCCTTGCAGGTTTCGCATTGTTTCCCATGACTTGTAGAGATGTTATTAAGGCAAACAGTGCTGTAAGTTTGGCCATACGAACATCTGTAATACACAGTATCGTTGGAAGCCGTGTTTTTTATCTGCAGGAACGAGGGCTTGTAACTGCAAGGGAGATTTGGAAACAAGATTTCAGATTTTTCAACATGGAGAAACTCTTTTCGCAGCTTCGCAAAGCTGCCGTAAAGGTTAACAATTCCCGCGAAGGAACTCCCACGCTCCTCCACAAGCCCATTGTCAATGAGTAACTTCAGTATGGTTGTTTGAGGCAATAGAAGGAGTGAGAATAGAAAGTCAACAAAATCTTTCCCCGCCTCCATGTACAATACTCTCCCTGTGCTCTGCAGAACGAGAAGGAAAGCCACGTCTCATAAGAAAGACTGCAATCATGCAATCAAATACGTATATGATCTCTTGATGTGATCCATTTCAGTTTTTGCTTTTCTTTACTTCCTTCATTCGTCCTTTCTTTTATTTTATCCCGTATTTTTTTCTGATTTTTTGTGATGTGTATATTTTAATCTGAGTTTCCTTCAGTCCTCCGACCTTCTTAAGATCCCTCACAAGTCACTCACCGTGTCCTCGCCACCTTTCTCTTTGCAGGTTTGCCTCACCTTGTCTCCGAGAAGGGTCACGTGCATCCCCACATCAGAGCGATTGGAAGCCATGGCAAAGGAACTAGTCGTCTTTCTTTCCTTCTATTCGACCACCTCTCTACCCGCTCTTCCACATCACTGCCTGCTATGGCTCTCCAGCTTTAAAATTACATATAGAGACAGCGGCTGCCGGTATAAGCCCTCAGTCTTATGTTCACGCAAAACCTGCATGGCTTTGCATTGCCGCCGGTAATTCCCGAAAGCATCCGATGTCGCGAACCTTGTACTGTAAAACCGCGAACCATCCCCTCCGTACGGTCGTCATTCCATGCCTTCCCGTTTTTTTGTGGCGTTTCTATGTACGTTGCCGTAGACACAGTTACTGTGACAGCTATTGTTGCGACGAACTCTCGAACTGGATGATAGAACTGCGCATGGGGAGGGCTGTGAACTCTCGGTAGGAACTCTACGGAACTGCCACACGAAACCCGGCAGCGCCTTTCGCGTTCAAACCCTAAAACTGTGAAGAGCGTCACATAGAAGCTCATTCACTTCAAACTGAAAGCCACCGTTTTAGGTCATCATATTTGCAGTTGGCGAGTGAAGAATATGATCATTTCGAGGTGCAATTGTGTAGACTTGCATTACTTTCCCCGTTTTCCCTCGTTTTTTTCAGCTATCTTTTGACGGACTTATGTGGTAACTCTATTCCATAGCGAACTGAAATTTGTCGATTTTTTGCGCATGGAGACGGCGGAGGGCGATGTGCAGGCCAGCACTAGCGTCCCTGCCATTCGCTGTGAGCGCCAGCTGGCGGATTTCGATTGGAAGCTCAAGGTGCCCGAAATTCCAGAAAACGTACCTTTTTTTTTTTTTTTTTTAAACTGAAACTGATTCAAAACTTACGAATATTTTAAACCCAGAACAAGATTCAAACTCATCTTGATGGCTTCCAAAATTCTCATAAAAAAATTCAGACCATTTGGTGCTGGGTTCAGTTCGCAGTCTCCAGTGACTCCATCGCAGCGCTGAACATTGCTCTCCTCCGACTCGAATTCATCCTGAAAGAAGGAGACCCCAAAACCCTAAAAGACTCTTCAAATCATAGAAACGGTTCCAATTCAAGAGACCCCAACAGCATGCAAATAGTCGAGGCGCTACCCCAACAAAGGGAGGAGCTCCAAGTGCTAGTGGGAGAGCTGACGTCAGCAGAACTCGGCAGACTAATATCCACCTTAGAAGCTGCAGAAAAGGTGAGTCAGAATATCTTTTGTTTTTTGGGTTCCCCTGCTCCCCCACTTTTTTGTTTTGAGGTACTTGGATGGTGATGTTTCAATGTTTTTCAAGACATTGGTGGAGTTGAGGTTTCTTAAGTTATGTGGGATGAGATCGAGTGCAGTTTGAAAGCGCTTTTTGGATCTGAAACGTCGCACGAGGATTGATGTTTTGAGACGGAAAAAAAGAGGGAGGATAGAGAGTAGGAAATGGCGGGAGGAGAGGAGAGAGAGGAGGAGAGGAGGAGAGGAGAGAGATGAGAAAGGAAGAGAGCGGAGCCTGAGAACGGAGCGGAGGGAGGGCGGAGAGGGGGGAGGTGAAAGGGAGAGGGGAGAGAGGGGAGGGGGAGATCAGAGAGAGAGGGGGGAGAGGGGGCAGAGGGGAGAGAGGAGAGCGGAGAGAGAGAGGTGGGAGAGGGGAGTGAAGAGATGAGGGAAGAGAGATGACAGAAGTCAAAGGAGTGGGTCAAAGGTTGCAGAGTTGACCGGAGGAGTCTGAAAGTAGTCAAGCATTGAGAGCGAGTGGCTGACTTGGAGCAGTTTGTTGTTTCTTTGCAGGCACTGGACAGAGTTTCATAGCTTTTGGAGCTCAGAATAAGTCGTTAGTGGAAGCTTTTTTTAAAATGTCAGAGTGAAATCATATATTTGACGAAGGAATGCTGAAAGTATGAAGTCTTCAAACACTTTCCGTGAACGAGGTTTCAGACTTGTACATATTCTCAGGCCCATTGCTTAATATTGTAACAAGGAGCTTTCCATATTAAATGCGTTACTAACACGGCTCCCATCCCATTTTCCCAAGCAAGGAGTAATCCATGCATCCGCCATGGTATTGATGTGTTTTCCTTGGCCAGGGTTTTAGTTAGGGTAAGAGTTAAGGTGAGGGTTAGATTTAGGGTTAGCGTAGGGCTGTGGGGTTAGAGCTCAGGGTAAGGGTCATGGTCTAGGATTAGAGTCAGGGTTGGGCTTCAGTTACGGTTAGGATTAGGGTGAGGCTCAGGGTTGAGTGTTTAGGGTTAGGGTTAGGGTTAGGGTTAGGGTTAGGGTTAGGGTTAGGGTTAGGGTTAGGGTTAGGGTTAGGATTAGGGTTAGGGTTAAGGTTCGGGTTAGGGTTCGAGGTTAGTGTTAGGGTTAGGGTTAGGGTTAGGGTTAGGGTTAGGGTTAGGGTTAGGGTTAGGGTTAGGGTTAGGGTTAGGGTCGAGTGTTTAGGGTTAGGGTTCAAGGTTAGTGTTAGGCTTAGGGTTAGGATCAGAAATCTTCTCAATGCAATAGTACTTTAAATGGTGCAGTTGTGTCATGTAAAGCATGGTAGTGGGGTAGAGTTTTGGATGTATGTATGCATGTGTTGGATGGTTTGTACATTCTCGCATTCAATTGAATATTCATACATACATTCATTCATTCATGTGCTGCACCATTCATTGCTTGTGACATCTAACAACAAATCCTCACATGCATTATTTATTGAAGGTCAACACGGCCCTACAATGGTAACTTTTGACATTGCGCTTCCAAAGGATACTCCAAAAGCAGCTACTTCTTGATTCAGAGCTTTCTTATTCTGATCGCTGGAAAGATGCACCAGTTTCTAGAATACTACATTTTGGGGAATTGTCAAAAAGGTTGGCACCTCATACTCATAACATGAAAACAACAATACCGGTTTCTGAGCTCTAGTTTTGTCCTCTGAAGATTTGAAATCGTGAAAGTGCAGTGTGAAGCCCACACTTAGCCCAAAAGTGAAGTCGCGAACTTCGAACAATTTGAAGGCCCAGTGAGAACGCGCTCCGTCTCGCTCTCTTAGTTCCCACTGGGACGGTTCTCATCGCTCCACGTGGCTGCCCCTCCCTCTCTCCCTCCCTCCCTCTCCCTCTCCCTCTTTCTCTCCCTCCCTACCACCTGTCTCTCGTTTTCCTCTCTCGCCCCATCTTCTCCTCTTCTCTCTCTCCTTTCCCTCTCTCCCACAAACCCCTCTCTCCCTCTCTCCCTCCCTCCCTGTCCCCTCTCCGCCATGTCGACGACCTCCACGCTCGCTGCTAGCCCCTCCCTCTCCGCCACGTGGCACCTTTCCACGGCGCCACGTGGCGCCCAGCCCTCTCTCCCATGCCGCGCTTGTCTGAGCCCCCCCACATTGCGTCGCAGCGCTGCCGAACGAAGGAGCAGACAATCGTTTCTTGAGGTTGTGAGAGGTTCCATGTCCGCCGTTTCGCCGTTCCGTACCAGCGGCCGTGGGCGGACTGTGATGATGGCAGGCAGCGAGTCGGAGGTGAGAACGAATTTGAGGAAGAAATTTCACTGTTTGAATTCATATTTATATGAGGATTTACTGCATTTTCCATACAGCTTCTGGAATTCTTCTCCCAATTCTTTGAATTTATGGAGTTTCCAACATAGAACGGACTTTCTCTGTGCAGGCGGCTCTCTCCCTCCTTTCCCCCGTCCCTCTCTCTCTCGTACACCCACCTCACTCTCTCTCTGACGCTTATGTATGATACATTTAACCGTACCCCATTCGTTATTTCGTCTTTCTCTTCTTTTTCAGAAGGAGGTTGTGTTCTTTGACGGAGGGACCCATTATGGTGATCTTGTGGTGAACCTCGTGTTTGGGCTCACCTTTGTGTGGCTGCCCCTCACGCTCGCCTCTATATTTCGTGCTCTAAATTTGCGATATCGATTTACAGATAGGCGCTTTACGATTATTTCGGGTCTCTCTACAAGCAGCGAGCGACGAGACTATCCGTATTCAGTAAGGGGCCACACCTTCACATAGAGGGAATAACTCAATTGTAACTGAACTGAATTGAAACAGACTCTCTCTCTCTCTCTCTCTCACTCTCTCTCTCTCTCTCTCTCTCGCTCTCTCTCTCTCTCTCTCTCTCTCTCTCTCTCTCTCTCTCTCTCTCTCTCTCTCTCTCTCTCTCTCTCTCTCTCTCTCTCTCTCTCTCTCTCTCTCTCTCTCTCTCTCTCTCTCTCTCTCTCTCTCTCTCTATAATAATATTAATAATAATAATAATAATAATATATATAATATATATATATATGTAATATATATATATATATATATATATATATATATATATATATATATATATATATATATATATATATATATATATATATATATATATATATATATATATATATATATATATATATATATATATATATATATATATATATATATATATATATATATATATATATATATATATATATATATATATATATATATATATATATATATATATATATATATATATGTAATATATATATATATATATATATATATATATATATATATATATATATATCTCTCTCTCTCTCTCTCTCTCTCTCTCTCGCTCTCTCTCTCCCTCTCTCTCTCTCTCTCTCTTCTCTCTCTCTCTCTCTCTCTCCCCTCCCTTCTCACTCTCCCTCTCTCTAAATCTCAAATTTTGTGTTTTCTTAGAATTTTGCATTTCACTCTTTCCTTTCTGCATTAATCTCTCGTCACTCGCCACATCCTCTCTCCTCCTTTGCAGCCTCTTTTTTCTCCAATCCATCTCCCACTGTATATATATGCGTACTCCTTGCGCTTGTCCGTCCTTCTTCTCATCTGGCTGTCTCTTAGTATCCTGATCTCCCACTCCCTCTCCATTTCCATTTGTACTTTCTCCCCCACACACTCTCTCTCTCTCTCTCTCTCTCTTTCCTCTCTCTATACCCCTTCCTCTTTCCCGGCTTTCTCGCTATCTCTCTATATCCGTTCCACTTTCCCGGCTCAATCACCGCTCTCTCTACCTCTTTCTTTCTCCCTCTCACTTGCTTCCTCACGCCTTCCCCCCGCCCCCTCTCTCTCTCTCTCTCACACTTCTCTCTCTCTCCTCACCCTACCCCATCCCTCCCCTCTCAATCCACCCTCCCCCCGCCCCCCCACTGCCCCTCCCCCCCTCCCTCCCCTCTCTCCCTCTTCCTCTCTCTCCCTCTCTCCCCCCTTCTACCCAGCTACTCCCTTTGAACTCATGCGGAGCTCTCCCTCCTTCCCGCAGGCCATCACGGATGTGAAGTCCATTCCTCGGTTTATCGGCGAGTGGGGTGACATAGCAATTACTTTGTCAGACAAAACAATTGTGGAATTAAAATGTGTTCCAAAATTCCGCGAAATCGCCAAGTTCTGTCTTGCGAAGTCAGGGGACCCGGAAGTCGCTGAAGTTGAAACAGACGGCCCCCGCAGCCCTAAATCAAAGGGGTTCGCTTAAGTAGAGACCCTGACTCCTCAGTTTAGAGAGACTAGGTTTAGGGCTACAGGATGCAGTTTTTTTCAGCACAGGGAAGGCTAGATAATGGTAGTCTAGGTTTTGCTAAAATTTGCAGTCGTGTAAGGTTTTATTTTTATTTTGTTTCATTTAGCTTTGACTTTTTTTTTCTGTGGATGAGAATGTTTATTTGCATTACTTAGTGTTAGTTTATTGCGGGGTAGGGGAAGGAAAGGCGGGGGGGGGGGGGGGGGGGGGGGGGGGG
>CM074817.1:982455-999612 GCA_037447605.1 Zygnema circumcarinatum
GAGGGAGAGGGAGGTGGGGGGAGGGCGGGACGGGGAGGAAGAGATCAAAAAGATATGAGAAACCATCAAACCATCCATCATTATGTTGCCTATTACGAACACTCATTGCTAATAATAAAAAATGGGGGAACACGAACGAGAAAAAATGCAGGGGTAAGGAACGGATGCCACCATTTCCCTCCCTCCCTTCTCACGTAAGATAAAAGGGGAAGGAGAGAAAACTTGAGACCTGGAGACACTAATTCCTTCACCAACCAAAAAAAAAATCCAGGCCATTTTCGACACCCCTCGACCCCACCAAAAGAAAAAAATTTAGGAAAAGTAGCCGGAAAGGTGGTACAGAGAGAGAAGGTTTGTCACTCTCTCTCTCTTCAACAATGCCCTCTAAACTAACTAATCGTCTTAAAATATGCTACCTTCTAAGGTCCTTTCAAGGACTTCGTCCCTTTCTCCTCCTTATCTTTCCCTCCCTACCTTCGTCGTTTTCCGTTTCCCATTCCCTGTGTCTCCCCAACTCATTCTCCATTTCCCTCTCCCTCTCCTTACCCCTGTTAATATCCCAACCCTTCTCCCTCTCATTCTCCATGTCCTTCTCCCTCTTTCTCTCTTGTTTCTTCTTCCAATTTTTCTTCGGCCCCCCCTTCTCCTCCTCTTCGTCCTTCTCCCCCTCCCACTCCAATTTCACCGCCTTCCCCATTACCCTCTGCCTCTCCCTCTCATTCTCAATATCTCTCTGTTTTTCCAGCTCTTTCTCCACTGTCCTCACCCCATCACTCTCGCTCCCTCTCGCTCTCCTTCCCTGTCACAGGGTCCATCTCCTCATCTCTCTCCCGCTCATGTTTCAACTTCCGTTTCTTCTTCGACACTATTTTCCCCTTCTCCATCTCTCATCCTTTCTCCTTTTCTCTCTGACCCTCCGTCTCTTTCACCCTCTCCAGTTCCTCCTTTCTATCCTTTTCCCTCTCCATCTCTCCTCTCTCCTTCCTCCATCTCGCCCTCTCCTCATCGTTCCTTTCCCTATCCTTCTCCTCTCTGTCCCCCTCCTTTCCCTTTTTACCAGTTTTCTTCACCTCCTTTTCCTTCTCCCTCTCCCACTCCTCCACTTCCCTCTCCCTCGTCCTTTCCCTCCCCTCCTCTATCTCTTTCTCATTCGTCCTCTCCTCTTCCCTCTCCTTATCCTCTCGCTTTCTTTGCCTCTCCTTTTCATCCATCTCCTCCTCTCCTTCCATCTTCTTTCTCTTCTTACCCTTTCTTTTCGCCCCCATGCCTTTTTCCAGTTCCTTCCCTTTACCCAACTCATCCTCCCTCTCCTTCTCAATTTCCGTTTCCCACTCCCTATCCCTCACCCTCTCTTTCTCCCTATCCCTCACCCTCTCTTTCTCCCTCTCCCTCGCCTTCTCCTCCTCCTCCCCCTTCTTCTGCTCTTCCCTCTTCCTTTCCCTTTCTATCTCACTCTCATTTTTCTTCCTACCACTTCTCATCGCCGCCTTGCCCTTTTCCATTTCCTTTTCTTTCTCCATCTCCCTCTCCCGCTCTCTCTCCCTCTCCCGCTCTCTCTCCCTCTCCCGCTCTCTCTCCCTCTCCCTCTCTCTCTCCCTCTCCCTCGTCCTCTGCCTCTCCTCCTTCTCCTTCTCCTTCTCCCTCTCCTTCTCCTCTTCCCTCATCTCCTTTTCCCTCGCCCTCTCCCACTCCTCGTCCCTTTTCTTCTCCTCTTTCCTCTCCTTCTTCACTTCCATCTCCAACTTCCTCTCCCTCTCCTTCTCACTCGCCCTCTCCTCTTCCCTATCCCTCTCTCTCTCTCTCTTCTCTCTCTCTCTCTCCTCTCTCCTTCCTCCATCTCGCCCTCTCCTCATCGTTCCTTTCCCTATCCTTCTCCTCTCTGTCCCCCTCCTTTCCCTTTTTACCAGTTTTCTTCACCTCCTTTTCCTTCTCCCTCTCCTTCTCCTTCTCCTTCTCCTTTTCCCTCTCCCTCTCCCTATCGGTCGCTCTCTGCCTCTCCCTCTCCGTCTCCCACTCCTCGTCCCTTATCTTCTCCACTTCCTTTTCCCTCTCCCTCTCTTTCTCCCTCGCCCTCTCCACTTCCCTCTCCCTCTCCCTCTCCTTCTCCCTCGCCCTCTCCTCTTCCCTCTCCCTCTCCCTCTCCTCGTCTCTCTTCCATCCCCTATGCAGCTCCTCCCTCTCCTCCTGTCGTTCCCGCTCCTTTCTCTTCTTCACGCTTTTCTTCGCATCCTTGCTTGTTCCCATTTCATTCTCCTTTTCACTCTCCCGCTCCCTCTCCCTCTCCCTCTCCCTCTCCCTCTCCCTCTCCCACTCCTCGTCCCTTTTCTTCTCCTCGTCCCTTTTCTTCTCCTCTTCCGTTTCCCTCTCCCTCTCTCTCTGCCTCTCCTTCTCCTTCTCCCTCGCCCTCTCCTCTTCCCTCGCCCTCCTCTCCTCCTCCCACTTCCTTTCCCTCTCCATCTCCTCCCTCTCCTGTCGTTCCCGCTCCTTTTTCTTCTTCACGCTTTTCTTCGCTTCCTTGCTTGTTCCCATTTCCTTCTCCTTTTCACTCTCCCGCTCCCTCTCCCTCTCCCTCTCCCTCTCCCGCTCCCGCTCCCTCTCCTTGTCCTCGTCCCTTTTCTTCTCCTCTTCCTTTTCCCTCTCCTTCTCTCTCTCCCTCTCCTTCTGCCTCTCCTTCTCCCTCGCCCACTCCTCTTCCCTCTCCCTCCTCTCCTCTTCTCTCTTCCTTTCCCTCTCCATCTCCTCCCTCTCCTCCTGTCGTTCCCGCTCCTTTTTCTTCTTCACGCTTTTCTTCGCCTCCTTGCTTGTTCCAACTTCCTTCTCCTTTTCACTCTCCCGCTCCCTCTCCCTCTCCCGCTCCCGCTCCCTCTCCTTGTCCTCGTCCCTTTTCTTCTCCTCTTCCTTTTCCCTCTCCTTATCTCTCTCCCTCTCCTTCTGCCTCTCCTTCTCCCTCGCCCACTCCTCTTCCCTCTCCCTCCTCTCATCCTCTCTCTTCCTTTCCCTCTCCATCTCCTCCCTCTCCTCCTGTCGTTCCCGCCCCTTTTTCTTCTTCACGCTTTTCTTCGCCTCCTTGCTTGTTCCCATTTCCTTCTCCTTTTCACTCTCCCGCTCCCTCTCCCTCTCCCTCTCCCACTCCCTCTCCCTCTCCTCGTCCCTTTTCTTCTCCTCTTCCTTTTTCCTCTCCCTCTCTCTCTGCCTCTCCTTCTCCTTCTCCCTCGCCCTCTCCTCTTCCGTCTCCCTCCTCTCCTCCTCTCTCTTCCTTTCCCTCTCCATATCCTCTCTCTTCTCCTGTCGTTCCCGCTCCATTTTCTTCTTCACGCTTTTCTTCGCTTCCTTGTTTTTTTCCATTTCCTTCTCCTTTTGCTTCTCCCTCTCCCTGTCTCTCTCTCTCTCCCTCTCCTTCTCCCTCTCCCTCTCAGTCTCCTTCTCCTCGGCCCTTGTCTTCTCCTCTTCCTTTTCCCTCTCCCTCTCCTCCTCTCTCTTTCTTTCCCTCTCCACCTCCTCCCTCTCCTCCTGTCGTTCCCTCTCCTTTTTCTTCTTACCACTTTTCTTCGCTTCTTCCCTATCCCTCTCCCTCTCCCTCTCCTTCTCCTTTTCCTCGTCCCTTCTCGTCCTCACGTCCTTTTCCCTCTCCCGTTCCCTCTCCCTCTCCCTCTCCTTCTCCTTCTCCCTCTCCTTCTCCTCTTCCCACTCCCTCTCCTCCTCCTCTCTCTCCCCCTCTCCCTCCCTCTCCCTCTCTTCCCTCTCCCCCACTCCCTCCCCTTCGTCCTCTCCCTCTCCCTCCTCTCCTCCTCTCTCTTTCTTTCCCTCTCCACCTCCTCCCTCTCCCTCTCCTTCTCCTCTTCCTTTCCCTCTCCCGTTCCCTCTCCCTCTCCCTCTCTCTCTCCCTCTCCCTCCCCTTCCTCCCTCTCCCTCTCTCCCTCTCCCTCCCCTTCCTCCCTCTCCCTCTCCCTCTCTCCCTCTCCCTCCCTCTCCCTCTCTTCCCTCTCCCCCACTCCCTCCCCCTTCTCCCTCTCCCTCTCCCCCTCCTCTCTCCCCCCCTCTCCCTCCCCTTCCTCCCTCTCCCTCTCCTCCTCCTCTCTCTCCCCCTCTCCCTCCCTCTCCGCCTCCCATTCCAACCCTAACTCCAGCTGTCCTCCATCCCCGGAAGCTTCCTCGCTCCTTCCCTCCAGCGCGCGCAGAATGGCGCTGAGAGAGTCCATCTCGGGCCGCGCGCGGTCGGGCAGCGCTGCCAGCTGGCGGGCCAGGAAGCGCGCCGCCATGGCGGGCGAGCAGGGGGAGGAGCTCACCACGCGGCCTCGCACAAGGGAAGCCATGACTGCCCGCCCTAACCCTAACCCTAATTCTAACTCTCAATGGGCCAAAATTTGCAATGTAAACCTTTAAATGATTCTTAATCCTGAACCCTAAATCGTAAACCCTACATTTTAGTCGTAATCTTGAGCCTGAACCTCGCCGCCGCTTGCCCTAATTTGGCGGCTCAATGGCTTTGAGCGTTCAAGTTGACGAAGGAGAGTGGCGTCAGGAAAGAAATTAATTTGGGGGTTTCGCTGGCTTCCCGAGGCGCCCTTGAAATGTTTTGGCGGCGAAGGACGGACAGGAAAATTTCGATGTCGACTGCTCTGATTGGACGATGGCCAGTCCGGTCAGAGGGAACGTCGTTTGTGAATTGTTCGGAGCTGCCCGACCTGAAACTTGGGAAATTTTTGGGCAGGAGTTGAGAGATACCTGAACCCTAAAGCGTTCCAAACCCTGAACACTGAAAGTTCTGAACGCCATCGGAACCCTAACTCCTGCTCTAACACTGACAAAAACTGCAACCCTAACCCCACTCTGAACCCTAATCTAGCCACAAGTTAAACCCTAACGCTAATCTGGCCTGAACCCTAACCCTAATCCGGCCTCAACCCCAACACTAATCTGGCCCCAACGTTAACCCTGATCTGGCCACAACTTAAACCCTAACCCTAATTTGGCCGCAACCCTAACCCGAATCTGGCCTCAACCCTAACCCTAATCTGGCCTCAACCCTAACCCTAATCTGGCCCTTAACCCTAACCCTAATCTGGCCCTTAACCCTAACCCTAATCTGGCCCTTAACCCTAACCCTAATCTGGCCCTTATCCCTAACCCTAATTTTTATCATCATATCCTAACCTTAGACTAACCCTAACCCTAAATCGAACCCTGAAGTCAGCCTCAGCCCTCTTCAACCTAAACAATTCCAAACCAGTCTTAAACTCATCCACCTTTAAGGCACTGCGCCCTGCATCTGAAACGCCCATCAATCTTTTTTTAAAAGTCTACTTTGCAGAATTATATCTCCCGACAGGATGATGTGCAGCGTGGCATATGCAACTGAAGCCAGAGCAGTCTCTCCCTGCAACTATGCATCTTGCAGCATCTCTGCACATCAATCTTTTGCAAGACCATGTGCAAATACGCAGCACAGAGCAAAGCATTACGAGAGATTAGAGTCTGTATGCAGTACGAAGCTCCAGAAGTACTCTGCAGGGACGAAGAAGGTTCATGGGATTAGGGTTAGAGGTAACAGGGCGGCAGCCGCATCAAGAGTCCGAATGCAAATGAGCTCCGCAGACACATTGGATCGCCGAGTAGAAAAGATAATGCAAATATTGTCTCGAGATCTTCCTCGGCAATACACCGAAGATATTGATTGGAGCATCTACTCAAATAACGTCGTGTTTGTGGATCCAAGTTCTCGGTTTGAGGTAAATCCCACAGAAACATGTATGGGCTTCTGATTCCTTGCTTGTCTTTAACATTTTATCTTATCATCTGCACCTGTTTTTCAAAGCGATGTCTTGTTCAAGTATCAAAATCGATCACGTATCGTTTTGGGTTTCTTGCAAGGCAGGGAAAAATCCTTTACAGATGTATGATTGGTACGCTTCGTCTACTTTCCACGACTATCTTTGAAGGCTCCTCCGCAGAATTCATTCTCTACTCCATCGAGGAGGTCTGCTGATTCCTAAAAACCCTAAAAATTTCCCATCCTCTTTCAAGCGAACCCCACGTTCTCGAACTTGTTACTTCCGCACATTCGTCTTCCCTCCTCCCTTCTTTAAAATTTGAACTCTGAAAATAATAGGTTTTGAATGAAGCTCCCAGGAACTTGAAGCGTTGGGGCTCTCTTTCTTTCTAAAGGGCTTGCAGATTGAATGCTGAATGCTGAAGTTTCAACTTTGAAATGACTTCCAATTTTTTGCTTTTTCAAGCTTTGTTTTTTTATTAAAACGTGATGGACTTTAATTTAATGATGTTTATGTGTATGCTTATGTTTATGTTTATGTTTATGTTTGCAGGTTGACGCTTTTGCAGGGACTGTCGCGCCCTTCTCTGCTCGCGAAGTGGGAGTGAAAGTGGCTCCAGTGAGGGCTGTACGGACGGTTTGGGCGACAAAAGCACGGAGCAGATGGGCCACCGATCTCTTCATCAGCGGAGGTCAGAAAAAGGCCCCTAAAAAGGAAAGAAAAAAAAAAAAAAGTAAAAAGTGAAAAGTACCCAAAGAACAAGCAATGTGAGCGTGCAGGCAGGAGAATCTTGGAAGCAATGGGAACCATAAACCTGCAATGCAATTTTTGGCCAGAAAAACTGATTTGAAATTATGGGTTTGGTTCTGCATGTGGCAATTGGCAGACGACATTTTCCGAATTGACTGCGACGGATTTATTGTGACGCATGAGTCGGCGTGGAATGAAGCGCCCAAAGCGATTTGGGAGCAGCTGCGCGGCTAAAAGACGAGGAGGCAGGAGAGGAGAGGAGAGGAGAGAGAGGAGAGGAGAGAAGAGAGAGAGGAGAGAGAGAGAGGAGAGGAGGAGAGCGAAAGAGAGAGGAGGAAAGAAGAGAGAAGAGGAGAGGAGGCAGGAGAGGAGAGGAGAGAGAGGAGAGGAGGCGAGAAGAGAGAGGCGAGAGAGAGGAGAGAGAGAGGAGGAGAGAGGAGAGGAGGAGAGGAGGCAGGAGAGGAGAGGCAGGAGAGGAGAGGAGAGGAGAGAGACAGAGAAGAGAGAGAGAAGGAGAGAGAGAGGAGAGGAGGAGAGAGAGAGAGGAGGAGAGGAGGAGGAGGAGGCACCTGCTTCCAACTGGGACATGGAGCTCGAGGAAATGTACAGCCTTCGTGGCAAAAGGTAAAATTGACATTTTTTGCGGAAAGTACAGCGAGTCGAAACGAGTTGGGTTCGAGCCGACCCTGTACGGACAAAGTGAGTCAGATCGTGCTCGAGCTGAAATCTCGTATTGCTCGGGGCGGGCGATTCTCGAGCTTTGATCCTAAAAATGTGAATGTAACAGGTAGTCAACATGACTAGGAACTTTGTTGTTGAACACGACATTGAACATGACATTTACATGACTTCAGAACATGCGCTAGCGCGTGCTCCAATGTGATCCCATCTTCGTTGGAACATTGTGCAAGAGATTTCATATGACCCCATCCACAACACAAGTGTCAATTTGTGATGTGAGGCCCTATACATTGGGCTATCTATAAAAGATAGATTTCATGTTCTACCAACATCTATTCTACATTTGGACCTTAATCACTAACTCTTTATATATCAAAATAGTCTAAAAACAAGAAAAAAAATCAACAAAACCTTCTTCTGATTCTACCCTAGAAGTAAGAGATACCCCAAAAAGTAAAAATTCAAAATTTAATAAGAACAACAACCGTGAATCCCACATTCACTCACGTTCAACATCAGACCAAGCATAGAGCCAAGTCCTCCTTAGAATGTTGTGCCCCCCCAACAACATGCTCCGTCATCATCACGAACTCTCCCTCCCCCTTTCTTTCGTTTTCCTCCTCCTCCTCTTTATCCTCCACCATGGGCTCCTCCTCCGCCCCTCCCTCAGTGCCCGCGCACAGAACAGGAGCAAATTGGCCTTCGTTTTCTCTCCTTAACTTTTCATTTCTTTCATCTTCCTCGTTCGTCTGCCGTGCCTCTTCGTACATTTGTTCGATCATGGGCTTCCAGAGACGAACTCGCGCGTTAATGAACCAATTGGAGACCTGCAAAGGGGAAGGAAATCAGTACAGTGAGAGTCAGAGGATGCTTAAGAGCTTCTTTTTCTCTGGTAAAAGAAAGTGGTTCGGTTTTTGAATATCATTGAAAGAGTTCATGATCTGCAGTTTTTATCAGTCTTACCTCTTTGTGAGGTTTCTATAAATAAGGAATTTTTGGGCTATGTGCGAGGCATCTTCCTCACCTGGCTCCGCTTTAGACCTGTCGCCCGGGCGAGGCTGATTTTGTCGTCATCCGTGGGATATCTGCACCCCCTCGTGAAGTGCCCATCAGACAAGAGAAACACTTTCATGCCTTGGCCTTGTTAGACCTACTTCTATTATTACTTCTGAAGTTTCCTTAAAAACCCATCTCCTCCTCCTTCTTCTTCTTCTAATTCTTCTCCTACTTCTTCTTCTACTTCTTCTACTACTTTTTCTTCTCCATCTTCTCCTACTTCTTTTTCTTCTCCTTCTTCTTCTACTTCTTCTCTTCCCCTTCTTTTTCTTGAGCCCGAGCCCGAGTCCGAGCCCGAGCCCGAGGCCGAGCCCGAGCCTGAGCCCGAGCCCGAGCCCGAGCCTGAGCCCGAGCCCGAGCCCGAGCCTGAGCCCGAGCCCGAGCCTGCAGAGGGAGGGGGGGTTTTGGCGCTGACGGGTGCAGGAAGTGGTCGAACATCCACGCGCGGAGGAGCGCCACGGCGCGCTCCGGCAGCCCGCGCTGAACCCTCTGCTGCGATTGGCCCGCGCCCCCCCCCGCCAGGTTTAGGAGGAGCCCCGCCCCCGCCCCCGCGCGGAGCACCGCCGCGACCCGCCCCGCGCCGCCCCCGCCCCCGCCCGGCACCGCCCCCAGCCGCGCGCACTCCGCCAGGGCGCCGCTCACAGCCTGCGCGAGGAAGAGGGAGAGGGAGAGGGAGAGAGAGAGGGGTCAGGGTGGGAGGGCGAGGGAGAGGAGAGAGGGAGGGAGGGAGGGGAGGAGATGCGGAGAGAGAGGGAGTGGGGGGGTTTGGAGGAGGAGGGAGGGAAAGGGCTTTAGGGAGGGGAGGGGCGGGAGGCAGAGAGAGGGAGACGGTAGGAGGGGTGGATTGGAGGGAGGGAAAGGGAGGGAGGGGAGGAGGGGAAGGCAGAGAGAGGTAGAAGGGAAGAGGGGGGGAAGAGGAGGGAGGGAAAGGGCTTTATGGAGGGGAGGATCGGGAGACAGAGTGAGGGAGAGGTAGGAGGGGGGAGAGGAGGGAGGAGGCAAGGGAGGTCAGAGTGAGAGGAGGGTGGGGAGAGGGGGCAGCGCGGGGCGGGCCGGCGGCTGACCGCGATGTCGCCGCGCAGCGCGTCCCGCAGGCGGCGAAAGCAGCGCGCCATGGCGCGGCGCGGCGCGGCGGTGTACGGCGCGGCGGTGCAAGGCCCGGCGGCGCGCTCGAAGCCATCCTCCACGGCGCGAAGCTGCAGGCCGTACTGCCGCCTCTGGCGACGCACCTGGGGAGAGGGAGAGGGGGAGAGAAAGAGAGGGGAGTTGGAGTGGGAGGAAAAGGGCGGGTTGGAGAGGAGAGGAGGCAGTGGATTGGGGGGGGGGGGGGAAAGGATGGAGGGGTCGAATGGACGAGGGTTGGTGAGAGGGAAGAACGTGAAATGTTAGAATTGGGGTTGAAGCTGTGTGAGGAGTGGGAGGGTGAAGGCGGGGGGGGGGGAAGGGGGAGGGGAAATGGTTGGTTTGAGGTAGCGGGAGGGGTAGGGGTAGGGCGAGGGAGTGGGAGGGGAAGAGGGAGAGGGAGATAGTGGGAGATATTGCCCGACTGATCTCACCTCCACCAGCATGCCCACCAGCGCTGCCCGTCTCGCCAGCAACTCGTCCTTTGTGAGTTGCGCCAATTGCGGCACTCGGTGTCGATCTCTCTCCCTATTTCTCAATGGAATTTGGACATTTTCCGGGTTATCACTCTCAAGACTATTTTCCCTATTCATACGCTTTCCATCTCCTCCTCCTCCTCTCCCACACTCTCCGGTGTTGCTCGATTCCACCGGGTCGTATCCACCTCCGCAGCTCAAAGTCGTCCCTTCACTACACGTAGCGAGAGAATGGCCGGATCGAGCATGACGAAACCCTAAATTTCTATTTTTCTGATTACTGTTATCTTCTTCCCAATCCTCCACACTGCTGTGGTTGACATTGTCGTGATTATTTACTTTTTGGGGACACAAAACCATTTCTAAGGCGGACTCTCCGCTCTCCCTTTGCTCTCCTCCCACTTGAGTGGAATTCAGGGTTGAAGTTTCTTCGAATTCCGCAGTACAAAGCTCGCTCAGAAGCTCTCGGGCAGCTGCAAACTTTTTGGACCCCAATAGGGAAGGCCCGATCGGATACGGTAATAAGTTTCCACCTGAAGAAAAGGTGACCAATTCTGCCCCTATTTCAGATTCTCCCGGAAAATTCTGGCAGGTGGCATTGCCCCTCCCTTGGTTAAATTCAGACAACCCAGCAATTCCGTCCGAATTTCCTTTGCTTTCGAGCTCCCTACTCTCTACAGGCTCGTTGGAAATCTGTTCTCCGTGAAATATTTCGCTTGAAGATTGTAAAATGGAGTATTGCCGTTGAATATTCGACAAATCCCCATTTTGTATACCTCCAAGTTCCGCATCTTGATGGAATCCCTCCATAATGTGATCACCTTGCTTTGAACGCTTCGGAGAAAGTACGGAAGTAGAGAGAGGGCAATCTTGATCCGCCGACTGGTTTTGTCCCGTCTCCTCCTTCTCCTCTCCTTCTCCTTCACTTTGAAAGAGCTGATCGCTACTTTGGCACTGAAATTCAGTCGATTTCAAGGGCCTCTTGACTCCTAAGCTGCTTCTATGTGACTGTACTTTCCCCGTTCCGTTGAAACCCTGTTCGCTGTTTCCTGTTCCGTAGACCCCAATTCTCTCTCCTCTCTCCTCCTGCTGCCCCCAACTTCCCTGAATCCATCCTAAATAATCGACTGAAACCTCTCTTTCTGCATTGCCTTGATTACATAGAACTTCGCCGTTTCCGTTGGCAGTTGCGTTCGCAAGGACTGCTTCTTCTTCTTCCGGAGCAAGTTGAGGGGTCCAAATTTGATGCGACCCCCCCTCACTATAGAGCTGCTCTCGCAATGCGTGAAGCTGAGCCAATGCGAAGCTGCCACCTGGCAGCCCTCCCCCGCTGAGAGGCAGACAGCTGTTCTGGCTGCCCGCCAAGTGATGACCATTTACATGTTCAAAAATGTGCTCCGTAATTGGTTCGGAAATCGCTTCAGGGCCCAAACGAAAACTTGGAACATATGAAGGGAAAGCGAAGGGGTGGAATTCAGAAGTATCTGCATTCCCAGGAGGAGAGAAAAGGAAAAAAAAAATGTAATGGAAGATATGGGAGAGACATGGGTGCAATTCAAATGCAGAATAAGGAGTGCAACTATAGACCCCATAAGTTGCACCCATTTGACCCGCTTTGACCCGCGTTGACCCAGCTTGACCTGGTTTGACTCTACTTCAGCCTTACCCGAATGGAAAGCCAATTGCCCATCCGACTGATTTGCCGCTCCAGCAACCTGAAATCCCCACATAGCACATTTTCTTTTATTGGAATTTCTACTCAAAATAAATCGTAGACGATTCAATGCTGGTTTTTTGGGTTTTTCCTTTCTCTTTTTTCCTGTTTTTTTTTTTTCACCTGCTCTCCAGGCACAGCCATAAAGAGAGAGACCGGCGCTGCAGCGCGCTCTGATGTGATTGGCTGACGCTCGACTGGAGCCGTTCCATGTGCCACGTGTCCTTCGCTCCGTTGATCCACAACAGGCCTCACATAGAAACGCGGAACTGTTAAACTGCTGTTGTCCGGAATATAGTTCCCGTTGTACTGCGGATGAGCCCCTCCTCCTGCAGGTCCCAACCAACCATTGACTCATTGGTTCACTTTTAAATCTTTTTTGCTTCCGATCGCTCCCAAAAAGAAAAGGAAAAAAAAAAATCGGTAGAAGGTGATGGATAGCTCAAGTTTACCGCTATGCAATGGACTGCAGGAATTAGAGATATGTACCTTGCCAGTTCTGCAAGTCTTTATTGAAGTGTTGTGGCTGCAGCCCAGTTCCGTTACCGTTTGTTTGGACGAAAGGGGAGAACCCGACTTTATTTCCCAGTGAGTGTGTGAAAGTTTCAGGTGGGTCTGTTGAATGCATTTCCTGAAACCCAACTCCAGAATTTCAAACAGAAAAAGCTTAAAGTAAAGAAATAAACTTCAGATGAAAACTTGACGATGTCTATTCTCCGGCAGCCCAAAAAAACCATCCGAAGGGCCACACACTTAAACGACTGCTTTTCCAAACTGAGAAGAGGATTCATAAGCTTTTTTCAAGATTCAGAGTTCAGATAAACCCACCTGAAACCCAGAATGTGAAGGCGCGTAGTTTATGAAATTGCTTGATTGCAGCAAGTGTTGGTGTTGTTGGGGTTGCGGCTGACTAGTCGCAGTCGGAGCATTAGTCACTTTGAGCTGCGCCAAAAGCTGCTGATACCAATCGATGGCCTGCTGCTGCTGCTGACGCGCGTCCACGTCATCGCCAATGGGGGGAGGGTTCATAGAGGGGAGATGGCCCATCCCCATCTCGTGATAGAGTTGTTGGGGTTGTGGGGTTTGCGCTGCTGCAGAAATGTAAGAAGGGACTGAATTCTCAAATGGGTTGTTTCCATAAGTTGGTATCATTGTTGTTGTTGGCATCATCGCCTCCATTTGATGCCGCGCGGTATTGAGATCAAAGTGAAGGTGTGGGTAATGCTGAGAGAGGCTCCGCTGGTAGTGCTCGAGGGAGGAGTAGTCTCCTTCGTCTCCTTCTTCTCCTTCTTCTCCTTCTTCTTCTTCATTTCGCCCCTCGTGGTTTCCATCCGAAGCGTTTGCATGCGTCTGCTGTGAGGGCTGCATTTGGGTTTGAACATTGTACGGGAAGTAGAGGGGAGGAGGGGGAAAAGCGGAGTTTGAATTTGGGGCTAAAGCAGCAGCGGAAGCACAAGCAGTGTCTCCCCGGGGAGGGGGAGGCTGCCTCGCAGATGCTGTACGGAGGCGCTGCTTTCGGTGCAGGAGAGGGGACGAGGAGGCCGACGGAGGTTCCATGTGGGAAAGTGCGTTGCTCCGTTGAAGGGGAGATTCGGAAATAGTGTGGGGAGTTGGAGGAGCCGCTTGCTGCTCGTCGACCTGAAAAATGAAGAAAGGAAGCAACGATTTAGAGGGAGAGGGAGAAGGAGAAGGAGAGGGAAAGGGACAGGGAGTAGGAGAGGGAGAATCTTAGTTTTGAAAGTCTTCTGAAATAAGAATTAAAAAGCAGCTGTGATTGATCTCTTGAATTCAGCATGTTCAGAAAGGAGCAGTAAAAGTAATTCTAACAAAAGAAAGAAAGAAAGTAAAAAGCCGAAGGTTGCCTGTCGTCCTCCGCCTGTCTGTGTTTCTAACAGGGGATCTTGCGATCCACAGTACTCCTTTCCTGCCAAGAAATATGAAGAAAAAAATGAAAAAAATAAGAAAAGTAGAAATACAAGAACAATAATGTATTGTATTAAAATTTTGTGCTTGTAAAAGAATCGTTTTGCGGGTTGATTTTTTAAGGTTAGCACCTCTGGAAGCTTGATTCAGCTCATCATAAAGAGCCATCCATGTCTGCTCCGCCACTTCTTGACTCGCGGGTTGATCTCCGATCCTCTGCGGGAAGTAGAACTGGGATCCACGTGGAGAAGGAACAGTCTGAAACTGTTGATCCTGACTCATTTCTTGAACACTGATTCCACCTCCAGGAGCCGTTTCTCTGTTACCTCTGCTATTCAGTGGTGCCATGAATACAATGTTCGGAATTCCGTTCACATATTCAGGCACAACGTATGCGGAATTCTGCCATATTGTGGAGTTCGTAGGAGGAGGAGAGACCACGAAAGTTCTGGAAATCCCATTTTCTGAATTGGGTCCCTGCACTATTTCAAATATTGGGTTGTTTTCTGCGCCAAGTATCGATTGGGATTGAGGGGTTTGGAGGAAATGGAATTCCTGACTGAATTCTGGAGCTGAATACATACTGGAATATTTGGACCTCTTAGTGAAAATAGGATAATGAATGTAAAGAGGTTCTAAGATAAGGGCTTGTGTAAAAAACGAGCAGCGGTATTAGATCTGTTGACTGCTTGGTTTGAGATTTGGATTAAGATTAGCATAAGGGTGAAGTAAATCCTCTAACTGGAGTCTAGAACAATCAGGTAATCACAATTTGTTTCCTGTAAGGAACGTTCAAATCCGGAGATTCAGGGTTGATATAGTATTCCTATATATTATTCCACAAAAGAAAAATTCGTCGAGAAATGAAGAATGCGATCTGCTTCACCCCCCTCATCGCAAATGAGGGACAAGTTAGAGCAGAAACCATACTTTCAGTAAAAAGCACTCAGTTAAACCACAAATAGGTATGAAGGAATACCCCGACAAGCTCAACAATTACATGTGCCCCCTCCCCTCCACTCTCCGCCCCACCCTCTCCTCCCCTCCCTCTCTCCCGCAACCCTCCTCCCAGCCCCACTCTCCCACTCCCCCTTCCCCCTCACCCAAACCCCACCTCTCAGACCCACCTCCCTCCCCCCCTCCCTACCTGCTTCCCTCCCACCTCCCTCCCTTCCTCCCTGCCCTCCCTGCCTGCCTGCCTCCCTGCCTGCCTTCCTCCCCTGCCTCCCTGCCCTCCCTCCACCCTCTCCCCTCCTCACCCTCGCCCTGCAAAAGCTCTGCTCTTTATCTCTCTCACTTATTCTCTTTCGCTTCTCTCCCTCTCTCTATTATCCCACGCCCTATTCGAAGGTATTGATCAGCTCATGTCATGTCCATCCTATTCAGGCTTTCATAAGTCTTCAAAATTGCAAAAAAACTAAGATTCGGGGCGTATTGTTCACTAAAACAACCAAAAAAATTGAGCTACGCCATATATGCGCCGGAATTGCCAAGTCAGCTAAAGATGTGCCTTTTATGCATTGCCCAAATGACCTAAGTTTCAATTTTCAAATCCAAAATAAAGATGATGACCATTACTTACCATGTTCAAGCCATAGAATTCACTGAATTTTTCCTCGCCTCGAACGCCTCTCTCTCGCACTCCCCTCCTCTCCGCTTTCACTGTGCCTCTCCCTCTCCTCCTTCCGCTCCCTCGGCCCTACCTCTCCCTTTCCCAGTCCTCACCACACCCTTCACTCACACCCTTCCAGCCCCTCCCCTATCCCACCCCAAACAGCCTCTCCCTCCCCTTCCTTCTCCTTCCTTCCTCCCCCTCTCCCTCTCCCTCTCCCTCTCCCCTCCGTCTCCCACCCCACAGTCAAACTCCGTCTACCTCCCACCTCCTCACCAACGACAACTCGTGTCCTCTCCCCCCTCCATGCCCAGCTCAGCGACAGCCATGGCTGCCAGAGGACCCCCCCCCAGACCCCTCTTGCCGCCACGTGTCGGCCCGTCCGGCAACAGTGACAGCCCCCCCTTCAGGATGGCGACGCGGCCCGCCCTCTCTCTCTCTATGGCCGCCGGTCGTGTCATGCGACTTCGCACGTGCAACATTTGGCGCGCTTTGCCATGGCGCCGCGTCTTGATCGTCCGATCGATCCATCGCCAGATCGGACGGTCGAAATCGGCCCGCAGGTCGCTTTTTTTTTTTTTGTAGCGTACGGCGTACGAGGGAGACGGGGGGACCGTCGTTCGCCGGAAAATTTGGCGCATCGGGGAATCTTAGCCGTTGATATGGGAATCGCGATCCTTCACACGTGGGAGGGACGGTGGGAATTGGCCGACTGTGGGCGGACGGGGTTGGGGGGTACCGTGTGTGAGGACGTCGAGGTTTATATGTTCCGAGGTGCCAGTTTTAGTCCCGTGGAACAATTAAAACGACGGAGTGAACACGAAAACGGGGTTTATGTGGCTGCTTCGTAGGGTTGGGACGGGGAAACTTTTGAGAGTACGTACTTGAGGGGTACCAATTTTGTCGTATTTTGTTACCGTACTGTACTTTGCATGGATCTTCGTAAGGTCGATCCTTTCCCGGTCAGAGGACACTTGTCGTTCATGCGACGACCGTACCTTCCAATCATGAATTATTTGGATGCGCATTGATCGCCTGATTTGCGTTGTGTCCTGATTTGTATCTAAATTCAAAGGTAAGTGTTATTTGACTTATTTCCACCCCTTTTTTGGATCAAAACAGCCCTTCCCGGCCGGGCAGATTTCAAAAAGGATTAAAAACGAAAAATGCTTTTCTTACAATGTGCCACGTCACAAATGTAACACGTGGCAGATGTTGATTGGCTGAAAGCTGACGCGAGACGCCGCAGGCTGGCCGGTCCAGCTCATAATTTTGCGGAGATCTCGGGCCGAGAGGACGCGCGCATTCGCACATGCCATACGGCTTTGGCGAGACACGTGGGCGCTTTCCATTCGCTGGGATGGAGCCCGGCTGCAGATCGAACGGTGATTTCCCGTGGTAAGATCTGCGAGGGAATCGACGGCTGAGATTGACCGTACTTGTGAAGGACGGACACCCCGCGAACGATCTCGTGGCTGACGGATCTTCCGCTCCGAGCGGATTCGGGCAGGCCGGTATTTTATTCTCACAAAAAAAAAATCAGGGAGGCGGGATATTCAAAATGGGGTGACGGGGTACCATTTCCTTAACAACAGATTGTTGTACGAACTTCATTGAAGAAGGATCGCCTATTCGTACGATGCAGACGTCAGCAAATATGTTATGGACCAATCGAGAGCTGCCGACATTGTGTCCGTTTCTCAGGTAGATATTGTGGTGACCTCAGCAGGGCGGCCCGTTTGTCGTTTCTATGGACGTATCGCAGCCGTTGGCTTGGACCGGCTTGCTCCGTCCGTCGATATCGCCGATAATATCGGTCAAGAAACTAGACTTTAAGGTTTGCCAAAATCCAGAAACTTTGTGACGCGGGTTGCAAACTTTGAATGTCAACAAGAACTTGCAAGGCAAATAGAAAGGAAAGAAACACGAGGTTGATTGCCACAGTTAACTCCTCCACAGATAATAAAAACCATTAGATTAAGGTAAGGAGAAAGCATATAAAATAAGGGAATGAGGGAAGGAGAGGGAGGGAGAGGGAGGGAGAGGGAGGGA
>CM074817.1:1011363-1022060 GCA_037447605.1 Zygnema circumcarinatum
GGGGGAGGGGGGGAGGGAGAGAGAGCACTAACCTGAACAGGCCGTCACTGATAAGAAGCGTCTGAATTGCCAGCCTCTCATTGGCTGCAGCAACATCCTCCGGTCCATAAAAAGCGCGCGAGGAATCCTGTTCAGTTCAAGAGATCACGGAACTGAGAGCAGGTTCCATGCCGACCACTCTCCTATTCCTCTTGACAATCCACACCCTTCATATTTCCGCCCCCTGCTGAGACTGCAGTGAGGCTCTCCCCATCCCACCTCCCCCCTCCCCCCTCCCCCCTCCCCCTCCCTCTCCCCCACTCTCTCTCTCACCCCTTCCCCTCTCCCCACTCCCGCTCTCCGGCTCTCCCGTCTCCCCTTCTCCCAACCCACCCTCTCCCGCCCTCTCTCTCCCCACCCTCGCTCTCCTCCACCTCCCTCTTCCCCCCTCCCTCCACACTCCCTCTCCCCCTCTCTCCCTATCCCCTTCTCCCCCTCCCCACCTTCCCCCCTCACCTTTCCTCCCCCTCACCCTCTCCCTCCCCTCCCCCCTCCTCCGCCTCCCCCTCCCCCTCTCTCTCCTCCCAAGCTCAAAAACGATGAAATGAAGGTCCACATAAGTCCTCACCACATAGAACACTATTTGCTTCTCTGATTTCCAGAACAAAGGGAATAACATCACATTGGAAATAAGGCAACAAATGTCATTACAAACAAGTTTGTCTTCAAAAAAGTTGCAAACGTACTGAAGAGAGCATACTGAAGAAGTCTTGGATAACCTTCACCTGCAATTAAAAAAAACGCTTAAGAAAAAAAATGATTAATTCATGTATACAACTCCATCGCTCCATATCATCCATAATTGCTCATTATCTCCATATCATGGTGGTCCATGGACTTTTATAAAGAACCCAACATATTTAAAGCCTAAAAAAACTCAAAACTGCCTCAGATCCCTGTAAACCCTAAAATCACAAACAGGGGAGCTCTCTTTTTCAGGCTGAAATCAATAGTGTTTTGAAATGTAGGAAACTAAAAGCAAATGTTTTAAACTAGATTATGGAAAGGAGCCAATTTTGCTGACCTCACTTGCAGCCTTCGTATCCTGAATTCGCGTCATCACTTCCGGAGCTGCCAACACCTCTTTCAGAGCATGTCTGAGCACATGCAACAAAATCACGATACAGGATTGGTAAATAGGGAAAAGAAGAGGGAGGAAAGGAGTGGCTGAGAGAGGGAGAGGGAGGGCGATGGGGAGAGGAGAGGGAGAGAGAGAGAGGGAGGGAGATGGAAAGGGGGTGAGGGAGGGAGAGAGAGGAGGGAGATGGGGAGGGGGTGAGAGAGGGAGAGAGAGAGGGGGAGGGAGATGGGGAGGGGGTGAGAGAGGGAGAGAGAGAGAGAGAGAGGGAGATGGGGAGGGGGTGAGGACGAAAGAAAACGAGAACCCGAGGGAACGGAAAGCGAGAGACGGAGAGGTGGTGGGTGTTTAAGGGTAGAGTCAGGCAGGGGAAATAAAAAAAGAAAAAGGCGGGGGGGAGGGGGAGGGGAAAGGGGAGACAGAGGGAGAGGGAGAGGGCTGAGGGCGAGAGAGGGGGAGGAGTGGGAGCGAGATCTGGAGACGGATGGGGGGATGGAGAGGGAGAGCAGGGGCAAGGGGAGGGGGAGGGGGAGGGAGAGACCTAGAGGGAGCGAGAGAGGGAGAGGGAGAGGGAGAGGGAGGAGAATGTCACTTATAAGCAGAGGAGCAGTGAGTGAGAACGACTCGTGACTTGTTATCAATGATGGATCGAATGTCTTGCCGGACCGCTTCCAAGAACAAATATTCTGCAAACTGATCCTGTTGACATGGAACAAAGTATGAGTACAGCCCGAAATACAAGAGTTGATGCCTTTGTTCTGAGCCTAGGGCTCAAAAATTTATTTTGTTTGGTTTACAATAAGAAGGAAATTGGAAACGGAAATTGATAGCAAAAATTTGGAATTCAAATGATGACGATGGAATTGAGAAAAGAAAGTAAATATAAAAGTTACTGTTGTTGTTGTTGGTTTTTTCTTTGAGGATTTTGAGGAATACTGACTTTGGTGAATCCGGGAGAGGCGATGATGAGGCATCGGACGATGGAAAAATCGACATGTCGCAAAATGGCCTTTTTCAAAGAGAAATTCAAAGAGAAAAATAAAAAAAGGGGGGGGGGGGGGGGCGCAGACTAGCAGGTAGTGGATAAGGGAGCAACGGCAAGCAAAAAAAAAAAAATGCAAATTAAAGGCAAAACAAAGGTGAGGAAAGAAACTTGGAGCAATGTCCCTTACAGTTTGTGTGCAGCCCCAGAAAAGGACAAAGAAAGATTCACATGAGGGAGGTCCCATGTGTAGCGTAACTTTCAGTTAAGCGCGGAATGGTAAAGAGTGAAATCGGAAATATGAGGTCAATGAAAAGGCTTTTTTTCATTTTGGGGAGCGTAAATGCCCACATAGAGTTCCGGGGAGAGAGAGAGCGAGAGAGAAGGAGAGGGGGAGATGGGGAGAGAGAGTGTGGGGGAGGGAGGGAGGGAGAGAGAGGAGGGAGCCCAGAAATGTGAGATAAATACCTGCATTAGGTTTTCGAAGAACTTTTTTAGCGCCTGCAGTCACCTAAAAAACTGAATTAGTCCACAAATTCGATCCGTACATGCTTGATTCTAACACATATATATGTAAAAATAGAAAATATATAGACAAATTAGAACATGTTTGAACAAGTACAAATTTAATAAAGATGAATATATCGACCAAATACAACAGGTTTGAACAAATACAAACAACCCTCCTCTCCTCCTCCTTTTAGGGTTATCCCTTTTTTTTTTTGTTTATTTCCCGGAAAGAAGAGCACCTTATCGTACCCAGCGATTGCCGGCCCTCGCTTTCGCGGAATCGAAGTTTCCACTTTTGCTCTCAAAGTGGTTACGCTGCCCGAGCCAAAAAAAAAAAAAAAAAAAAAAAAATCAACAACGGGAAGAATTTGAAACCACTAGGAAAGTTCTAGTCCTACTACTTACGGAAGGAAGCAGGGGCGGAAGATGAGGAAAATAGAACATGTAACTTTAGCAAATGTAACTTTACCGAGGGAGGGACGCATCTGGAGAGTTAAGTTATCAAACGTTTAAGATTAGAAAAGGCCTTTTCTTAGAAAATAAGTAAATTCTTTTGAGAGGGATTACAGCGAGAAAGAGAGAGAGAGATTCGAGAGTGAGAGAAGGGAGGAGGGAGAGAGAGAGAGAGAGAGAGAGAGAGAGAGGGGGGAGAGAGAGAGAGGGAGAGAGAGAGAGAGAGAGAGAGAGAGAGAGAGAGAGAGAGAGAGAGAGAGAGAGAGAGAGAGAGGAGAGAGAGAGAGAGAGAGAGAGAGAGAGAGAGAGAGAGAGAGAGAGAGAAAGAGAGAGAGGGCGAGAGAGAGAGAGGGATTACCTTCCCCCCACGAGAAGGATGTTGGCGAGCCCCTCTTGCAACATCACCGCCGCCACATCAGCGCTTGCTGCAGGATCTGAGCCCCAAAACATACGGGAAAAATAGATATGTATTACAGATAAATAAACATATAAATAAGTCTATAGATAAGTATACAACCGTTTTGAAACAACGTCGAAAGGTGACTTCATCAGATGCCGTACAATTCAAAAAGCCCATTTCACCTAAAGGAATAAAACTAGGGAAACTGAAAACCTCGACCAGCCATATTCCTGCATGTCAGTCCCAGACGAACTTTAGGCAGAGGGGAGAGAGGGAGAGAGTGAGAGAGAGGGGGAAGGGAGAAAGAGTGAGCGGGACTGGGGGATGAGAGTGAGAGAGGGAAAGGGAGAAGAAAGAGAGGGAGGGAGAGAGAGAGGGGGGAGGGAGAAGGAGTGAGAGGGAGTGCGGGAGGGGAGGGAGCGAGAGAGGGAAAGGGAGAGGGAAAGGGAGAGAGAGAAAGACTAAAGTACAAAGAAGTAGATTTCCAAAGTAGACCAACAAAAGCGAGTTTTCTGCTCCAACTTTCCATGCGCTCTGTACGCTCTTAATATTAACTGAGTCTCTGATATGTCTCACCCCTCCCCGGTAAAGTTACAAAAGTCAAGAAAAGTCAAGACAGTCTATACATTTTCCCAACTCGGGAACCCAAAAAACCATAAACTAAACCAAAATGTGCAGATCAAAAAATCTTAAAAAAATAGGGGAAACCAGAAGATTTAAGTAGTGAGAGTCCAATTATCACTCACCAAGCCATCCATACCTGTTGCCTCTTTCAAGCGATCTAAAGCCAAAGAGTCCCAGTGGTCCTGAACCCTCAATTTACCTCATCCTGACTTTATCAAATAGGCTCTCACAATGTGAGAAAATGTTACAAACACGAGCATGCTTTGATGCAGGAAAGGGAAAAAAAAAAAACGAAGGGTCGATTCAGCATGCACTACGAAAGCGGCGGCTCCGAGATTCCTTAGGGAGTTCATGTTGTGAGAGAGAGAGAAGGAGAGAGAGGGAAGGAGGGCGGAAGAGGGGAGAGAAAGGGAGACGGAAGAGAGTGTGCGAGAGTGAGAGAGGTAGAACAGGAAGGAGTGGGAGGGAGGGAGAATGAGCATTAGGAAGGGAGAGGGCGAACGGAGCACGGAGCAGAACAGGGGTGGGAGAGAGAGAGTGAGAGAGGGAGAGGTTTTTGAAGGATTTGAAAGGAACAGAAAATGTCACCTTGGTGATGGTGAAGGCCCTCTGCAGGTCCAGCTCCAAGGTGTGATATGCACCCAACTGCAATTTTTGAAGGAAAAAACGAAAGAGAAACGAAAAAGAGAATCAGCTTTCCGAAATTCGAGGAAGGGAGGGAGGGGGGAGGAGGGAGAGGGGGGGGGAGGGGGAGGGGGGGAAAGGGACAAACTTACCCGAACATGTTCATTTTCAGCAATGTTTTTGCCTTTCAAGCGCAGCGATGAGGCAGTGGAATCAAACTCCACCACCTAGAGCAAGCATTCCCATCCATTTCAGTAAAACAAGGGAAAAAAAATTGCAAGTCGAAGTCACGCTAGTAGGAAAGCATGGCGATGCAGAAATATGATTTTTTTTCATTTCCTTTTTGTTCGCTTTCTTTAACACTCTACATATTCATTACTCATTCCCCTCACTTTTGCAGTTTTTTTTTATCATAATATCATCATTTTTTTGAACTATTTCTGCTGATTTCTTTACCTCAACTTCCACTTCAAGTTTTAGCCGCACTCTCTCTGAATCAGATCCGCCCGCCGAATCTCTTTGCACTTTCCTGAAAACACCTCACAAAAAAAATGTAGAAAATGTGACTTAGTACTTGAAGATAATTCCAGAACAAGAATATCTGAAAACCACACATACCAATGAAATAGAATTAAAGAGCATTTCTAACACCCCAACCATTATTCAAAAAGTTATTCGACTAAAGTTGCTCAAGACTATGACTAAAAGGATGAGGCAATGTCTACCGAATAGTCGTTGATTCCACTTTGTCTCCTTCCGATATCAAGTTGTAGGCGTGCCATAGGTCTTCCGGCTGCTCCGCAACCATCTGAAGGAAAGAAAGGGAAAATAGTTCAGGAGAGGGAGAGAGAGAGAGAGAGGGCGAGAGAGAGGGCGAGGGAGAGGGGAAGAGTCAGAAAGGGCGAGAGAGAGAGGGAGAGGGGAGAAAGAGAGAAATGAATGAATGCGGGGATGGACAAGGAAAAGGTTAAACCTAATCCTGATACTGCCCTGCTGTTAAACGAACCCCAGCGATTCCCTTAAATTTACTGAGTAAGAATTTATTACTTGAATTAGGGTTAAATTCAATCTTCATTTAAGCTTAACCTGACAGGCACAGTAACTAAAGAAATGACTAACCCTAACCCGATCTGATACCAATGTAGCAACCTGCCCCCTGGCAGGCTGCCCTGACCCTGCCCTTGACCTGACTAAGCGACTAACCCTAATTTGCTCACAGCCAACATAAAGCGCTCACTCATTATGCGCTCTAAGAAAAACTCAAAAAATCACCTAAGCAACCAAAAATTGAACACTAAAAAAAATAATAACACATGCCATATATCATGTTATCTTTCACATTTTCGCAAAAAAAAAAAAAATCACCTTCACAAAGCCGGAGCCCTCCTTAGTCAGTCCGCGCTTCAGGAGCTTCATGGCGTCTTCTGCCTCTTTCCCCCCCCCCCCTTCTATGTCCCTAGTTTTCAGTCGAAACGGAAAAACTGAACTGAAGTTTCTGAGCAGCACAGAACAGCTCTACTTTCTTTTTTTCCTTCTGGAAAAGGACCCACTCAAGCAGGCAGGCAGGGTTCAGGGCGCAGGCGGGTTCTAGAATTAGGGTTTCCTGAACCCCCGGCTCGCCGCATGTGCGAAGAGGGAGGAAGGAGCCGTTGGAGAGAGAGAGAGATGCCCTCCCCGCCATCTCCTGCAAGCTTAGCTAAGGCTTGGGAGGGTCCACGGTTCCCTGTGAGGCTGTTCCGTTGGGCGTCAAACAAGAATCCTAACTGAGGTTCCTTGCCGTGCCTGTAACGCTCGAAGGTTCTATGTCAGACTTTTTCATATCGGTGGATTATTGCGGACGATATCTCGCGATATTAAAAAAACGGTAAGTTACTGCCACGTGGACATTTTTATGGCTGGAAAGGGTAGTGCTAAATTCACACCTTTTTTGTCTAGACACAGTCTTTTTTTCGCCGGGCAGATTTTAAAATAGACAAAAAAGGATTTAAAACGGAAAATGCTTTTTTCACGCCTTTTTGGAATTGATACACACCTTTTTGCCGTAGGGCAGATTATATTTTACAAAAAAATTCCAAAGAAAAAAAGCCCGAGATCTCCGCAAAATTTTGACCTGGACTAGCCAAGCCAGGGGCGGCTCTCCCATTGACATCTGACATCCAATCACCAACTGCCACGTGTTATTTTTTGACGTGGCAAATTGTGTTTGGTCCGGGCTCTCAATTTAATGTACGGTATTTCGCCTTTCCTCGAAGCTGCGACCATACCAGCTTTGTACGAACCCACTTTGAGCCGGCTTTGGCGGGACACGTGGGCACGTGCCATTCGCTTAGACCGAGCTCGGCGACAGATCTAACGGTGATCTGCCGCGGTGCGATCTGCGAGATCATCGACGGCGGAGATATACCGCAAGTGTGAAAGACCATACCCGCGAACGATCTCGTGGTATCATTTACCTTTTTTGTAAAATAAAGTCTGCCCGACGGGAAAAGGTGTGCATCGATTCCAAAAAGGTGTGAAAAAAGCATTTTTTTTTCTGTTCTTAATCCCTTTTTGTCTATTAAAATCTACCCGGCGAAAAAAGGGCTGTGTCTAGACAAAAAGGTGTGAATTTAGCACTACCCTATTTTTTACTGTACGGTATTGCACAATTCCGACTTTTTAGTTTGAATTTTTTTGGAAAACTGAATGGCGTGATTGTGGCGCATTTCGGTAAATATATTTACCTCAACCGATCCATCCGTTTCCAGACTGGGAATTTCCGAGCTTGCCATTGGCTGTGCATTCTGTGACAGAATTGTTTTCCCCGAAAAAAAAACTGATTTTTGACTGCCCGCTAGAATGTATCCTATATTTTTAAAACAAACAAATTACAAACGTTTTCCCTTTCCTCCATTGCCGTACTACCCGTAACTCTTGCCGTACGAAAATACAAGTACTGTACGGTACTGTAGGAAAACACCGTACCTTTAGCGTACACGGAACCACCCGTACATTTTCGAGCATGTCCGTAATTTTCCGTACGTTCCCAGGGAGCAGGAGGAGGCTGCCCCAAACCCTAATCCGGCGCAGCGCGAGGGCGCAGAGACCATGGCGGATGATGGCCATGGCTCCATGGCCCCATGGCGGCATGCAGGCATGCATGCATGAGCCATACCCATGGACATAGCCATACATACATACATACATACAAGCATACATACATCCAGGCATGCATGCATGTGATGGGTCTCCCCCCCCTTTGATGCGCATGCGCATGCCTCCATGAGATGGATGGCTTGGGATGGTGAGGCTCAAGATTCAAGCTTTTAGGGTTTGTAGGATTTTTAGGGTTTCCCCCTTGCAGCTCTCCCTCCTCTCTCCCTTCCTCTCCTTCTCCCTCCAACAGTAAGCAGAATCTCTCATGTACTCTCCCGCTCCGCCCCACTCCCTCTCCCTCTCCCTCTTTCTCTCTCTCCTCTCCTCTTCCTCCTGGAAGCCCAATACTCTCTTCCCTTCCCCTCTCCTCATACACCCTACCATTCTGTCATGTGAATAGCCCCCACCTTTCTCCCCCTCTCCTCTTCTCTCCCCCACCCCTCCCTCTCCCTCTCCCTCCCCCTCCCCCTCCCCCCCCACCTTTCTCCCCCTCTCCTCTTCTCTCTCCCACCCCTCCCTCTCCCTCTTCCTCTCCCTCCCCCCTACCCTTCTCCCCCTCTCCTCGTCTCTCTCCCAACCCCTCCCTCTCCCTCTCCCTCTCCCTCCCCCCCCTCCTTCCTCGTTCCCTCCCTCCACCATGAGCAGGAGCAATCTCGCATTCAGCTTCTCCAGGGAAGAGTCCTCCTCGGAGGCTAAAGCAGAGCCCACAGGGTTAAAGAGATGGCTTGTTGCAATATGCGCTATAAGGTTCGACCTGGAGCAGGGCCAACTGGTGGAGGCCTGCTACCCCCCTGGCTCTCTCTCGCCGGAGGAAGAGTTGGACATTGCATTCTCCTCCTTCCCAGACTCAATGTCAACAGTGCATAATAGAGCAAGCCTCCATGACTGCCTCTTTTTTTTTAGGGTTAGGAGGAGAGGAACACCTCCAGGAAGCTCTCGAAGGGAGGGAGAGGAGAGTGGTTTGGAGGGAGGGACAAGTGGGGGAGAGAAGCCGGGGGTGTTCAGGACGGGGGTGGACCCCATTTCTATACCGAGTGAGGCGGATAGAGAGAGCGAGGGGGGAGGGAGTGGAGGGAGCGCAGGGAGTGGTGGAAGAGGGGGAAGATACAGAAAAAAGTCGGCTGGGAATTCATGGGGATCGAGTCCACATGACACATTTTTCGACGCAAGTTCTTCTTCACCGAGTTCGCCATTTTTTGAGACTGTCGCCAAAGGTGTTTGGGCTAAAAGCAGCCCTTTGAATTCAGCTCAACTGGACGCGGAGCGAAGGAGAAGCATGGATTCGGAAGGAGCGCTTTTCTCTCCGTCGGTGAGCGAGAATGAGAGAGGTATGAGTGGGAGGAGTGAGGGAGGAGCAGCTCAGTTGAGCAATGGTAGTGGGGGGGTGGGAGGGAGAGCAGCCAGTGGTAGTCCTGGAAGCTCAGGAGCAGTAAGATATGCGGAGGAAGAGAGAGGAGGAGGAGGAGGAGGAGGAGGAGAGAGCTCAAGGAGCTCGGGCGGGATTTCCCCACTTGGCCCTGGAAGTGGAGGCCCGCGTTACCTTTATGGTTTCGTATTTAATCGACAGCGTCATGACGAAAGACTAAGAAGAGGAGGGGAGCAAAAATCCGTTGTAATTCTCACAGAAAGACCCTATTCCTCAGTATTCCGTCCCTTAGTTCAGGTAGCAGGGCCCCTGTACTTCGACATTGGCCCCAAAGCTTTAGAGCAGATCGCCTTCTATGTGTCCCGTTGGCCGTCTCCCGTTCACGGAAGCACCATGGAACTGCCAGCTGGCAGCGTTACGTTGCGAGCTCCTCTCCCTCCTGCTCACACTCTCCCTCCCACCAATCAGACTCCTCTTGATGACTTCACTTCAGCCATGGCTCCCGCACCCCTGAGCAAGTCTGTACCTCAGGTGAGAGCTGAAGTGAAATATGAGTACATTAATAATATGTCTTTGCAATGCTTTTGTCGGCGCGAAGGTTTACTCTATAGTTTTCCATAGGATTTCTTACTTAGTACTAGTTTTTTTCAAACTTCAAATTTTTAGAAGCCTACCACCATCGCAAAATCTCGTTTTTTGCTTCAGTTGGTTCAAGTCCATGTTTCGAACTTTAGGGTTATGAACTACCGTTCAGTTTTTGAAGTTCAAAACCGACTTCCTCATTAGTTTTTAGAGCTCGGGGAGTCTCTGTAGTTTTGGAAACTCAAGGATTTCAAACAATTTGGTTAGAAAAAGTTTCCAGTTTCTGGTGCCGTGCAACAGGAAAAAGGATAATGCAGGCCATACAACTCGAAAGTTCTCTGTCAAAAGTGTGAACTTCTCTTTGTATATGAAGTGAGCTGGTTGAAAACCTCAATGAATTCAGTTAAGTAACAACCGAGTAACTGAACAAGTAAGTTTTCTTTGACTTTGAGAGTCTTGGAGTATTTGCTCATCCCCTTGTCTTCATTTCCTATGCTGCTTCCACTTCTGTACTGTGAAATGAGATAACTGCTGTGTTTTGCATGTGCAGGGAATCTTCTATGAAGCAGATGTGTTTGGAATTTACAGAGGAGTTTTAATGCAGCTATGGGTGCTTTGGGAACTCCTTCTTGTGGGAGAGCCTGTCTTAATTATTGCTCCCTCTCCCTCACAATGCTCTGAAGCTGTTGCAGCTCTTGTCGGAATCATCGCCCCTCTCCCTTGCTCCATGGATTTTAGACCCTATTTCACCATTCATGATCCCGATTTTCCAACCCTTAATGCTCTCAGGGAGGGAGACCCTGTCCCTCCAATGGTCCTCGGAGTCACTAATCTTTTTTTTCTGAAGGCTCTTCGAAGTCTTCCCCACGTGGTTTCTGTTGGAACTCCGCCGACCGGACCTGGA